>CM029602.1:55610701-56210701 GCA_017311375.1 Mytilus coruscus
AGTGGAATAGAGGAAATGCCAATATAGTATTTTAAGGATTACAATTTTAATTTTGTGCTTTGTGATTTTTAACTACTGGAAAGGGCTTAATTTCTAAATCACTTGCGTTTTTGCCTGTACTTATTTCAATAGACTTTTTTAATGAATCAATTTTTCATCAGACATGTCATTATTTACTCTCTGTTTGAGAAAAGTGTGATCAAGACCTTTCATTAATTGTCCCGATAAACCAACTCACAAACGTTTTAGGTCCCAATGAATCTTTATTATACCGTAAATTGTTCCTATACCCTACAGTGGAGATCACTTCTAACCTCTCATTAGAACTGTCAGAATAATCTGTCATAGAACTGTTCTAACCTGTCCTAGAACAGTTCTACCTAGAACAGTTCTACCCTAGAACTGTTCTAAGTAGAACTGTCAGAATCAGTTCTAGGTAGAACTGACTAAATCAGTTCTAGGTAGAACTGTCAGGATCAGTTCTAGGGTAGAACTGTCCAAATCAGTTCTAACCGTAGAACTGTCAGCAGAACTGACTAAATCAGTCAGGACTGTAGAACAGTTCTAAATGACGTCACTGCAGTAAGGGCACTTTAGAATTTAGAAGAAAAAAATCAGTTCCAATTACTTTACTATATAATAGCAGATTTTCTATATTTTTTACTGATCAAACGTTACATGTACAAATATCGAAGTGGATAGAAAGGTTATCCAACTCATCGGAGAAATATTTTATAAGATTGCATATAAACATCATTGTTTACGTTTCTTCGTTCCCCATTTTAACAGTCTCTTCCTAAATATAACTCTGCATTTAATTCATGGAATTTTAATCGTAATTTACCTTGATTGCCTTGGATTTACATTCATGATTTAAGATTCTGTTTTGACAAATGTTCAAACGAAAATTGTACAGTGGATGAATTATGGGATATTAATGAAAAAGTGTTGTATAACGTAAAAACTATGTACATTTGCACCATCTCGTCAATTTAGCCAGACTTATCCATAACGATTATAAATGATATCTGGGAGTCTGGAACGTCAGAAAAATATGCTCGATCTGAACATGAATGAAACATTTGCCCTGGACGTTAGGCTACAAACAAAATCAATCATTTTTCTTTGCGTGCTTCAAATTATATTAACAGTATACTATTCCAAGAAGAGAACTTCTCATACATGTACTTTTCATTTTAAAATAAAGTATATGAATCAGTCATGTGAGTGTTGGATGATGCCGTTAAATAGTTTTGTTTAAAAAACAAACCATCACAAACTACTGACTTAAAAAGTCACTTTAGTGACGGTTCATTATTATGGATACAGAGAGGAAATAATGGCACGATAAATTGATGTGGACAAAATTTTAGATTTGGTATACATTGTGTTCCAAAGTTGGTGTCATCTTTATCATACGATCCGTCCTGACATAGAAATATTATTGGTTTACAATGAGGCCATATATATTTATTTGATAAAGTGTAAATATGTTCAGTTTTGGTTGATGCGGTGAAATAATTTTGTTAAACGAATCAGTCTGATATATTGAAACTACTGAAATATTTGTGTATGATTCAATATTTTGAATAAAAGAGGACATGCTGGTACTCTAAATTGACGTGGAAATTTTTCCAATGTGGCTGTCATTTGAATTATACAATCCATCGTGATATGTAACTATAAGTGATTTACTATGCGGCTATATATATATATTAAGATTTACATAATAAAGTGTAAATATGGTCAGTTTTGGTTGATGCTGTCACATATGGTCAGTTTTGGTTGATGCTGTCACATATGGTCAGTTTTGGTTGATGCTGTCAAATATGGTCAGTTTTGGTTGATGTGGACAAATAATTTTGTTATATGAGTCAGTCTGAGATATCAAAACTACTGAAATTAGTTTACGATTCAAAATTTTGAATAAAAGAGGACATGCTGGCACTATAAACTGATGCAAGCATAATTTTGTAGTCATTGTTTTCCAATATTGCTTTCATTTATATTAAACAATCCATCCTGATATAAAAATATAAGTGATTTACTTTATGCTATTAAGATTTACATCATGTACATAATAAAGTGCAAATATGGTCAGTTTTGGTTGATGCGGACAAATAATTTTGTTATACCAGTCAGTCTGAGGAATGAAAACTACTGATATTTGTTTATGATGCAATATTTTTAATAAAAGAGGACATGCTGGCACTCTAAATTGATGCAAACGAAATTAGGTAGCATTGTGTTCCAATATTTCTATCATTTGTATTATACAATCCATCCTTGCATAAAATATTACAGATTTACTATGCGACTATAAGAGTTACATAAAAAGAGCAAATATGGTCAGTTTTGGTTGATGCGGTCAAATATGGTCAGTTTTAGTTGATGCTGTCAAATATGGTCAGTTTTGATTGATGCAGACAAATAATTTTTGTTACATGAGTCAGTCTGAGATATGAAAACTACTGATATTTGTTTCTGATGCGATATTTTGAATAAAATAGGAAATGCTGGCACTCTCAATTGATGCGAACAAAAATTTGTAGTCATTGATTTCAATATTGCAGTTATTTGTATGCTACAGTCCTCTTGACCTAAAATTATAACTGAATTACTGTGCAGCTATATAGATTTACATAAAAAAAAAGCAAATGTGGTCAGTTTTGGTTGATGCGGTCAAAAGATTTTATTACACGACTCAGTCTGAAGTATGAAAACTACTGATATTTGTTTACAATTCAATATTTTGAATAAAAGAGGACATGCTGGCACTATAAATTGATGCGAACAAAATTTTGTGGTCATTGTTTTCCAATATTGCTGTGACTTGTAGTATATTACAGTCCTCTTGACCTAAAATTATAACTGAATTACTGTGCAGCTATATAGGTTTGCAGAAAAAAGAGCAAATAATGTCAGTTTAGATTGATGCGGTCAAAAGATTTGTGTTAAACAGGTTCGCCTGAGGTATGAAAACTACTCGTAAACAGATATCGCATTTGTTTACTGAATAAAAGAGGACTGAGTACTATAAATTGAGTGCAAACAAAATTTTGAAGTCATTGTTTTCCAATATAATTGCTGTCATTTGTACAATACATTCTTGCCTAAAAATATAACTGGATTACTGCAGTGTGCGGCTAAATGTATATAGATTTACATGATGAAGAGCAAATATGGTCAGTTTAAGTTTAATTTAAAACATATTTATTTATAATACATGTAATAGTGGATTGGGAAATAAGTTATTACATTTGGTTAATGAGGTCAGATAATTTTGTTATGTGAAACGAGCCATCCTGACTCCCGGAATGACAAATGTAAAACAATTCAAATAATAATGCCCCGCCCCCTAATACTAACGGCCTTATTTATGTACAAAATGAACGAAAACAAATAATTTATGTAACACATCAACAAAAGAAAATCACTGAATTACAGGCTCCTGACTTGGAACAGGCACATACATGCAGAATATGGCGGGTTAAACATGTTCTCTTGATTAAAAATCTAAATAAAACCGTCAAAATAGCAAAACTCTATATAATATTAATCGCTATTTTGTCGAAGCCTTTATATTTAGACAAAGAGTTCTTAAAACTTATAAATCAATTCTAGCCGTAGAATTTATAAATCAATTCTAGCCGTATAATTTATAAATCAATTCTAGCCGTATAATTTATAAATCAATTCTAGCCGTAGAATTTCGATTTGTAATCAATTCTAACCGTAGAACTGACCAAAATTTGGTCAGTTCTAGGTAGAACTGTCTAAAACTGTTCTAGGGTAGAACTGTCAGGATCAGTTCTAGGAAGAACTGTCCAAATCAGTTCTAGGAAGAACTGACCAAATCAGTTCTAGGTTAGAACTGTTCTAGCTAGAACTGACTAAAGGTGTCAGGCTGACAGTTCTAAGTACTGTCCTAGAACAGTTCTGCTGACAGATTCTGACAGATTTAATGAGAGGTTAGAAGTGATCTCCACTGTACTTAAGCAGGTTCCAGTAGCGTATATAGGTACATGTTCATAGTTATTGCGGGAAAATGTTTAAGGAGTAAATCGGTTTAAAGTAGGTTCTGAAAAAAAATTGACAAATTGGCATGTTATAAGTAAAGTAAATATATGTGTGACTCTCTGATCGTTACTTTCCGTGTTTCTTTTTCTTCCCAGATACGAGTCGGACTCTGCAATTGAGTGTAATTGACTTGGGCGCATCTCAAACAGCCAGGAGGCCATTCCTTAGGCCAAAAGTAAAAGTCCAAGAAAACTGGATGGTATTTACATTAAAATCAATAAGTGTGTATTTACAAATATGTACACTCGGTATATCTTGCTGTCTAGTTGGGATGTGGCTGGGTCCAGGAGATGGTGTTCACTCTGGCCCTGAAGTCCTCTAATGACCGGACTCTGGTAAATTGTTCCATTCTCTTGTTGTTCTCGGAAAGAAGGAATGATAAAATACGTCTCTCTTTACTCTAGCTTGTCTGAGTTTGTTGTTGCCTCTGGTCCTACTGTCACCTGATGTGTAGTACTTGTATGGATCAATGGCAATCAACTGGTGTTGGGTCTTATAACACAGCACAACACTATGTTTCCATCTTCTGTGCTAAAGTGATTCCCACTGAAGTTGGTCCAGTAATTTAGTTGCACATCCTGGAGAGTTGTCATAATAGCAGCTATAGACAAAGCGAGTTGTTCGTGTCTTTACTTGCTCGAAATCTCGTGTGATGGTGATTTGGTGCGGGTTCCATACTAGAGAAGCATATTCTATGGTAGGTCTTACAAGGGTGGAGTATATTGGTCTTCTTGTTAGTCGTTTTATTAGCTTTGAATCAATCCGATGAGTCAATCCCTTTTCAACTGGTTTTTACAGTTAGTTCTTACATAATAGAAAAGAAAGGATATTGGGTATCCATCCAGGACACAAAATCAGTGCATGTACAGCAAAAACACAAAAAACAAAGGAACAGCGCTTTAAATGATGTATGTTGCGGTTTAACACCACTGTCCCAGGTTAGGGGTGGGTTTGACATCCGAAAACATGGTTACCCCCGCCAAGTTCACTGTGTGCCTGTACCAAAATCATGAGCCTGAATTACATTGGTTGTCGTTTGTTGCTGTGAATTACACTTGCTTTTCGTTTATAATTGTTTTGTACATAAATAATGACATGCCGTTGGTTATGTCGTTTGAACTTTGCATTTGTCATGTCGGATCCTTTTATAGCTTACAATGCAGTATGAGTATTTCTCATTGTTAAATGCTGTAGGTGACGTATACATGCTAACATCTATGTCAGTTTGTCTCTTTTGGATATATAGTTACCTTATTGGTAATCATACCATATCCTCTTATTTTTATGTTATAAATATCGGACTGCTAATTTTCTGGGCCGTTGCAAAACATAATTATACTAAAACTATGGTTTTGAACATTTGCCAGCACTATTCACATGCATTTATCAAAGTTCAACGTTATGTCATTTGTTGTCAGAACATTATAATACAAACATCTACATGATGCTGTGATTATTGTTTTCTCAGATGTTAGCAAACGGAGTTCGTTCCTGTTTATTGCCTTAAGGTCTCCTAAATTTGTGTATTTAATTTTGCTATTTAAGGGATTGTGTGTTGATTGCATATGTTTGAAAGTCTTTGTTAAATTATCCACAATTATATATATTTTTTTTAAATTTAGTGCTTGAAATATTGTACAGACATGTATCCATTGAACAAACCCGAGTGTTGACCTTATTTAGCCTTGGTGTTAATTTGGTTGCTGCCTTATTTATGATACCCTACATCTCCTTTTATTTACACAAATATATCTAGCAACGCTTTAAATAATTTTACATACATGTATACTTGCTTTCAAAACGGACCTTTACCGACGCTCCTGTGTATAAAATACCCCTTCCCGAAAAAGTTACATGTATTAAACGTTTGAAGTCTAATTATTTTCCCTTTGGAAGTTGACCTTAGAAGTAGACCGTTTTGTCATCAGAACTTCACTGTATCTAGTTCGAATAATTAAAACGTCTTGAAAGGCTATTTTAATTTTTTTTCCTGTGATGCCTTCCTGCGCAAAAATAGACGTCTTAATTATTCGGACTACACTGTATTGTGATGGACGTTGGCGTGATAAGGAATTCGACACATGCTTACATCAACCTACCTCTGCTCCAGACCCGGGATAAATGAACATTAAATTTATCGAAAATAAGTCATTTGAAGATACTAATTTTCCCTTTTTTTAATTCTTTTGAATTATATCAGTTAATAGATACTTATCTTTAATTTTTGTTAACTACAGACAGAAGCATACGCGATCCTTCCTATATTATATATGTTTTTATGAACGTAACATTTGTAATGGCTCTGCACAATCACGACAGTGTGTTTCTTGATATAGTGTAAGTTAGATAAATCACTACATGAACATTTTATACATAACAAAATCGCTAATGCTTCGGCTATTTATAGTTAAGCGTGTAATATTATTATCCTGTATAACGATACGCATTAGTGATAAACTGTAATTTTATTGATGCTTTGTAAACCGGGAACTGATCTTATACACATTAACAAGGTAATTATGATTACGAAAGTTAAAATAATATTCATATCTGATGCAAACATAATTGAATAATAAAGACAAAACAAAACTCAAAAAATTAATTTGAATCACTTTTGCGTTTGACCTTGCGGCATTAAAATATCGATTCAACACTTCACTATCAACCTGAATTAACACTTCACTGTTATTTTCATGACCTACTATCATGATTTCTTTCCGGCCTCACTTACGGATACGCTCACATATAATAAATGCACTCCACTTTTACCCAATCAGACGTTAAGAAAGCCTCTACTTCATACGGAATAAGCTAATATTTACCAATATTCACAGATTTACCCCATTATGACGTGAAGCGTATGACTAATTAGACCGGGTCTCAAGTGACCCGGTAATAATATGGAAAACAAAAGGGCCTGGAATGGTGTTATTTTCAAACAACACCATTATTGTATATTAGTTATGTAAAAAGTTGAATTCTTTGATTCGTCGTTTTTACGTCATGCCGGTTGGCACATTGGACCTCGTTATTTTAGTTGTATAGATATACAATGTTTTTCCCTTTATTTAAAAATAAATCAAACTTAATGTTTATAGTATTTATGATTTCTTTTTGTGGTACTCTTACATAGGTTGTACTATGAAACAAATTCTTTTCCCTTTTAAGTGGAGTAACTTATTTTTTAATAGTAATATGTCATTTTAATTAAGCTTTTCGTTTGGTAGTCATTCGTTCAAATATTTGAAAGAACAATTTCCATGGAAGAATTCTTTACCATGTAGAATAAAATAATGAATCTTGGAAAAGATTTTAAAATACACCTTAACATATATTAAAAAACCCTGTTTCAAAAACAATAAAAGTGTACCATAACCAACAATAAAAGATAACCATAACGAATGATAACAACAACAAAAAACGAAAATAAAAAAATCAACTTTAGCAGGGATTGAAACGATCATTTTGATCTGAACTACTCTTAAACGACTGAACAATAAATTATAATGTCATTTTCAGTCTTTCAGTCAATTGTAAGACTTATTCACTGCGGTAATCTCAGTACCGTTCAGACAATTCGCTTGCAGTCAATTAAAATCTGTTCAGTCTATGTTCAGACTGTTCAGTAGTTGTTATTTACCTGTACACATCAACATCATACTGAATTGGCTGATTATCTTTAAGTATTAAAGGACAATTTTTGAAAAAAAAACTTTTAAAAGATCAGAAAAATCATCAATTAAGAACAATAAATCAATTTTTTGAATCATGTGGCATTTATGGTATTTTACAAAATGTTAACTTTCCGACCATTTTGCTTCAATCAGTTTTTACTTACAAACTGTTTTCAAGATATTAGACAACTATTTTGTGTTCTATTTCAAGTCAAGGCGGCTATGATAGATGACGTTTAATATCGTTCATAAAAATGAAATTTAAACCCATTGAGGAGAACTCATTTCGAATGTTGTTTAATTTTCTTTTCAATTTTTTCAGAGGTGTCATAGATGGTTTCGGTCATATTAACATTTAGTAGATCTTATCTTGGTAATCATGTTTCTTAAGTATCTCAAGTTTCCAAGTCAATAATCAAAAGTCAAATTGTATATACGAAAAAAAATCACCATTCAAGGTTATAAGTTCTTCTATTAGGAGTTAGTTAATGGTTCAGTATTTTAACATTTTTGTTAAGCCTTTTATTGTTGACCATCGTTGCTGTGAACAATCGATCTATCATATTTCTAATCGGCAAAAACGCTAAAATTATTTTTAAAAAACTCTCATTTAACTCCTGTAGAAATAGTCTGATAATTCTGTTTGTAAAGAAGAGAATACAAACCATGATAATTTGAAAAAATTTTGTTTGTTTTTTCGTCGTTTTTTCCCCCATGGCATTGTCAGTTTGTTTTTGACTTATGAGTTTGAATTTTCCTCTGGTATCTTTCGCCTCTCTATCTCTACCTTCAATGGTTTTCAAGGTATTAGACAATTACTGCTATTTTAGAACTATGTTACAATGTTCTAGTCGATGTCGACCATAATGATTAACAGACCGAAATAAAATTTACAAAACACCCTGCCCATCAATCATTATTAAATAAGAGAAGTTGTATGATTTCCAATGAGACAAATATCCAACCGAGTCCAAATGAAGTGGATTTAAGTAGCTATTGATTAACGTACGGCCTTCAACAATGAGCAACATCCATTCTATAGAGTCAGCTATGAAAATACCAATTCTAATTTTCAAAAATTGGTTAACTTGATTCGGAGAAGAAAATATTCTTTTAAAAGACTAAAGACAACGGACGGACACCAGACCATAAACGATGGATGTCAACTGTTATAGGAAAACCTCATACTAGCATTCGGCCTGACTCGCTTAAAAGCAATTAGACCAATTATTACCACCTTGAGGTCGATCATAAATCGCAACTCTAAGGTGAACGCACATCACCATGGCGAAAAGTCATACACATTTCAGTATTTGTTTAAGCCCGATGTAGACATCTAGATGTCTTATATATATAGATTTTTACGAGATCCTGTCTCATAGGTAAATAGATATAAGAAGATGTGGTATGAGTGCCAATGAGACAACTCTCCATCCAAGTCACAATTTGTAAAAGTAAACCATTATATGTCAAAGTACTGCCTTCAACACGGAGCCTTGGCTCACACCGAACAGCAAGCTACAAAGGGCGCCAAAAATGACTTGTGTAAAACCATTCAAACAGGAAAACCATTCAGTTCTACCCATATCCTAAAAACACATCAGACAGAGTATAGCTTACCAAAAACTAACTTCCCTAAATATCAGGTGTGCCATATAAAAAACAATCCATAATGCATCCTTAGAGCAAAAAGTTGTAAGTCATGACTTGTGAAATTCGGTAATGTGTTGAATTTGACAAATAAGTTATTAACTAAATAAAAGACGACGAGATCTTGATAACGATTTATCGAATTGGTAGTGTTGTTATGAGACACAATCAAGATGACAACTTGATATAATTGGACTAAAAGAAATATGACTGTATGTACTCCAAATTTTTTCTTTGAAATATCTGTGCTGTACATCATACCTGTGACTTTAATCATATTGGCTGGAACTAATGTTTTGTACCAAGTGATGATGTGGTAGAGACAACTGGCATGTTCTGTTGAGTTGTAGATAGATCTTTCATGACATTGTTATCTGTTTTTTTAAATTTGGAAATATATACTTATTATATAAGAAGTCATCAATTAAGTATCAACAGTGTTATAAAGTAAAGGGCAAATTATTTATATGTCTCTCTATTTTTTACACATATTCCATATACTTAAAAATTAAATTAAACTGTCTGGTACACTACATGGTAGGTTTTAACCAGTTGGTTGGGAAGGGAAACAGTTTCCACTTTGTTAACCTGGTGTGATGCTCGTAACATGAAAAATCGTATTTGAGGAAAAGTCATGATCGAGGAAAAAAAGAAAGAGGTCGAGTGATAATAACAAATGTTATATTTCCTCTGTGACAATGATATTGCATAAAACTCTAACATTACCTATTTGAATTAAAACATTGTAAGTGCTTTATGAAGTCACGAGAGAAAAAATCAAGTTAATGAGATCGATGATGCACTAAGAATGTTTTCTAGAACTGTTGCACGTTACATCATACGTCTCATTTTAGTAATCTTGACGGGAATTAATGAATTTGTCCCAGATGATGATGTGGTATTAGCGAGAGGCCTCTGAGTTAACTGTCTTTTTAGTGAAAGACCGACTTATTTTCCACATTGATATCTGTGTTTTTTGTTTTCTGTTCTACAAAATGTGAAATAGTTATGTAACCTTTATGAAAGTATTAAAGGGGGTAAATTATCTATTACAATTTTTCTGTATCTTCATTAACATGACTGAATGCAAAACAAATAAATTTTAAATTTCTTCAAAACTGTCGTTTGCAGTGTTAAAATGTGTTAGATTTAGAATGACCAGACATTATTTCAGAATATAAATTTTATTTGCAAAAGACCGTCCAACATGTGGAAATCTAAAGCTTACCGATCATCTACACACAGCTGTTTTGTGCCAAGTACAAATGAAATTTATATGGTATACGTAACACTTAAAACTATGCAAAAGAATATTTTGTTGCATGACGGGCATGTTACATTTTTCCGTGTGAACAATAGTCGAAATATAAAGTCCGCATTGTTTGGGTACTACTCGAAAGTAAATACGATGGCAGTGCGCTATAATATTGAATCGTACGTCCTCTACCGAATTCTGTTCTATCAACTGCAACATCAGATTATTATAAAGATCTATCTCCCATAATAAAACAACATTCCATATAATCTTATTGTACGATATATGTTCTTCCTTATTTTAAGCATTGGTGAATCGTAACATTAATATTGAAGAGAAGAAAGAAAGTTTCAATAATAATGTCATCAGTTTTATTGCAAAAATGAAGACTAACCGTAGATCTGCAAGTTGGTAATCATATACTGTCCTATGACCTTTTATCGTTTCTGTTTTCATTGTAATAGATGTTTGTTTTCGTTATGCATGTCTAATTATATGTACATGAATATATTTGTTGAAGAAGGGTTTTAAAATTTAAATCATTGAGTCCAACATTTCGTTTATTAATCTAGTCCGTATTGATTAAGTCATTACATCAAACCAAAAAAATGCATGATTGTATTGTGTATTTTATTTCTATTTTGGCGATCTCCTGTCACTCACTGCACCTAATATATCCACGTGAACTTCAAGTAAATGTTACCACTCAAACTAGAATGTTTTGTTAAATTTTAGAAATTGACGCAGATGGACGACTTCAATGTAATATCAATGCCAAACCTGATTTCAGTTTTCCCAATGTCAACTTCCAATTTCCCAGTAGTAAATAAACACACCATAAATACCAGGATTAAAATGTTGTACGCCAGACGCAGGGGCCATCTACAAAAGACCCATCAGCGATGCTCGAATCAAAACAGTTAAAAGGGCCAAATAAAGTACAAAGTTGAGGACTCAAAATTCCGAAAGGGTTTTGCCATATACAAAAAGTAACATACAGTCTGTTCTATCCAATGAAATTATAGAATATTTCATGTAATGTGCTACTCGTGTGCATGTTCCTTTTATACCTATTTCATTACAGGATTTATGATATTAAAACAAAAAATCCTAGTGCAGGTTTCACAGGATGTAAGACTAAATTGACAGTACGCAGGTTTTACGGTAAAACCACAAATTGGTTGACCAATACGATGTGTTTGTGTTTCTTCTAATGACAGATATGTAGAGATGTCAGCTAAAGCTATAGAAAAATAACTGGAGATAAAAAAAATCCAGCTTAGATTACTGACTTAAATTTGATTTGTGTAAGGTCGCATAATATTCATTGATGAAGCGTCATTCTGACAAAATATGGAGGTATTTGGCTATGGATGGTAGAGTCATTGAATATACTAGATAAGTTAATAAAATCAATACCTCTATTTATATATTTTAATTTAAGAAAATGCCGTTTATGATTTTCAGGTTTATCGATACTAGGAAACAGCCTGTGATGACAAAAGGCTGTAATAATACGGGTGTATTCATACAACGTGCTAAAAAATGAAATTTTATCACACTCCAGAAAAATATCATATAATTGACTTATTGGTATATGACTAAGTTTGCATAATAATTGATGTCTACCATTATTTTTTATTATAGATAACAGATCTATAACAGCAAGTGTATAATTTATACGATGTTTAATACGTAGATTACGGTTTTTACATCGGATAACCGTGAGGGCATTCCGGTGTATTGTTGCCACAGACATTTCTACCCACGTGACTTTCGTTTTTGACTGATAACCGAACGCAAAATAATTTTTAAGAACATAGATAAATGTTATGAAAATGTTTTGTCGTGAGAAATATATATATATCAATAACAAATCAAGAATACCGAAAATTTGAGTTAACGCATGCGGAAGAATATATCAAGAACGTTTTTCGGGAAAATATGAATGCCTACTCAAATCCAATCTATTAGAAAAATCGAATTATTACAGAAGAGTGTCCACCATGCACTTGCACTGCACTTTTATTAAAATAGTAAGAATAGAATGATATATGAATGGATGAAAATTATATATACATGTAACTGTTATATACAAATATTAATATAATATATAACAACACACCAGAGTATACTGATTTGTATCACTACAATATAATAGTTATTACGGTGAGGTTGAATTCCCTGTCATTTATTCATCATCCACGCACTAACTTGTCTCTGAAAAAAATATATCTATGTACCTTAACCTCACTTTCAGCTATAGAGATGTGATTTTATTTTTCTGAGACAAGTGCTTGTGACCATCCACAATAACTTGCGGACATCCGATGTTCAGTACTTCAGTACTTTGATTACGTTTACCATGCGACCTATTATTTCTTAACCGTTATCGACAATATTAATGACATCGATAGAAGTTTTAGATGTGTTCCCCTGTCCCAATATTTTGTCACTGAAAAAGAGAGGATAAGCTGTTTGAATTTTTTTTATCCAAAATAGTTCGCGAACTTCACGGGATTTTTCAAATTGCTTGTGTGATTCTCCTGGTTGTTTCTGAACGGTTTCAAGTGGTTGGAATTTTATAAATTTTAGATTGTGATTATGCTTATCTAAATGTTGGTATATCAAACTTTTGATTTTTTTAGGTCTTCGAAAGCGGTAAAGGTGCTTTTGATTTCTTCTGTAATATTCTCGTCCCGTCTGTCCCACATATTGAATACCACACTTAGGCTGGGTTCAAGTTAAAAAAATTACCACATAAATAAGGTTTTGGGTTTTTCAGGTAATGTCACAGGAAAAAGAGAGCGAAAAAGCTCTCCCGTTCACTGTTGACCTAACAGTATTGTGTGAAGTTAATCTGAAACAGGTAAGTCATTTTCTGGCATTGCACGGGAAAATTTGTGGATATCCACGTGCATTTTTTGTTTAACAATCGGGCTGCAGAGGAATTGCCTACTTTGACACAATTGTACACAGTGCTGAATGTTGTAGGATAATTTTGATAGGCTGTTGTAGAATTTATATTAGAAATACGATTTTTGAAGCACGTGGATATCCTTGAAGTATGGTTGTTTTTTAATTTCTTTCCAATACGTAATATCTTGATTATATAAATAGGGGTATAGGAAAAATAAAAAAGACCGGAGGTTGTAACTTTGAATAAGAATCACAATTACGGAATAAGAAATAATAGGCAAAGCAGTAAAATAACTCTTAGAAAAACTGTTATAAAATGCCCGACGCAAAGGCTTAAGTAATACAAAATTTAGCAGACATATAACAAACACAGGGCAAACACAGAGATTATAAGAAATCTAATTAAAACCATAGCAGGGGGCAATAATAAAAAACAGCAAGCGTGGATGAGTATTTATACATTCAAACACCATAATATTGAATAAACAATTAAAAACAAAGATATAATAAACATGCGAAAGCTCTCTCACAGGCAAACAACCCATTTTTTTCATATCAAAGAATTATCAAAAACAACAAATTTACGGGAAACAATATGATGCTCCTTCCAATATTTTACAATTCTCGGGACAAACGAGACCGGAAGAAAGAAAGAGATGTCTGCGCAAATGCGGGAAAATAAAAAAAAGTCTGAAAAAAAAGTTAACGATTTTGAGTTCATTAGTAGATGGATTTATTTTTTATTTTCTTTTTTTTATTGATTTTTCTACCGTAATTGGGGACTTCGTCTCCATATTATTTATAAAAGATGGTTCGTCATAATTTTTTGAAAGATTCTGCACAATAATGTGGCCCGTCTTTACAATCAACACTGTTCGATGAGCGGTAACATACAAAGGAAAAACTGCCGAAATGTGCAATTATTTCTTTCTGTTATCAGATGACCATTGTGTGTATCCGTCCGACTCTTCGCCTTGTCTTGTCTAATCCCTAGGGTTCCAATTTATGTTTCAACTCTCAACTCCTAACAAATATATTGTGTTTCTTTCAAATCTAAAGCGCTTTCATAGCTGATCATTGCTAAAATTCCATTCCAGGGGATAAATATCTCTTAAACGTCTCATTTTTCGAGCATAAACCAATTTTTGCATTGCTACAGCAGCCATGTTGGATGTTTTAATCATATGATTAAAATTTAATACACCTTCATGAGGTGGATTAAATTTAACAACAGTTTTAACATTTTTAACACATCGTTGAAATTAACGACGAGTTCAACAACACACTAATCATAATTATGATTATTTTTAATCGAATGATTAAGAAATTTTAACGGCGCGTTAGCACTAACGACAAGTTGAACAACAGACCCCTGTTACCTAGTTGATAGTGAAAAACGTTAAAAATTTAAACGTTTTACAGCCTGCAACGCGATGACATACGATTATTTCGACGTTTTGTGGTATTTTTTCACATAGAACACCGCTTTGAATGATCTTTACCATAAAAACTAAATCGGTGACCCTATCATCTTAATGTTGGTCACAGTTTCAAATATTTCATCCATATCTTAGACGAATTTAGAAATTTAAAAATGGAAAAAAAATAGTGTTTAACAGGCATAATTCATACAGTTTGGTTTTAATTTACTTTTGTACAGTAATATTCAATGTTTATGGACGCAATTCGTGTAAGCTAATACACTTATAGTTTAGCTTCAAGTATCACTGAAGATACATAATTTTTTATTGTCTTAATACATATCTTGTGCAGCCGTAATAAGTGCATGTGGTGTTAAACGTTCTACTCCGAAGTCGAACTCTTAGCTCAAAGTGAAGTAAAATTGGTACATTTGGTGTTTTAAGTCAGTATAAGTATTAAATATTTTTATAAATATTTTTACTTCGCAATATAAAATTTGTGTATGTCTTATAGTAATAAAAATTCCTAGATTAACCTGTTTTTTATCAGTTCTGAATTGAATTTAATATCTATGAATAGAATACACTTACTAAAGTGCGATTGGATATTTTGTCTTCAGAAAACATTAGTGATAACGAATCACTTTTTTTTTATAAAGGGGACACATTTTTGGCGTATTTTTATATATAGACATGATTTGGCGTCCTTAAAAAAACACGTTTTGGCGTCCTTTTAGCAAATATACATGTTTGGGAGTTCAGTGACGTCATCTAGACACGTTTTGGGGGACGGACACGTTTCTGAATGTAACATATATATTTATTAAAACAAATAATATAATTTTGTTCGCATATGAAAAAAACAAAAACGGATGATGACGCGTAGCGGGTTATTTTAAAGTGTGCACCACATTTTTTATGTTATTTCGAATAGACAGAAAAAATATTACAGTCATTTCTTATAATTTAATTCTAAATTCCATTTTAAACCGGAGTAAACCATGAAAAAACGTTGATGACGTCACGGTCACATGACAAAATTATGTCTATGAGCTGATAAACAAAACAAAGTCAGCCAATCAGAAGACGCGTTACATCCAAAATTAAATTATTGTAGAATATCAGTTGTAACTCAAATAAAATATGAAGCTTTTCATATAGATAATTATTCTTAAGAAATTTACCAATTCTGGATTTATGCTAATAATTATGATTAAGACTTTTATTCATGGAATGGGAATTTTACTAAGGTGTAGTAATTCGTGTCAAATATAGCACAGCAGGTGCAGCGAGAGTAAAATATTGGCATACATTAAATGCCCTTAGTAAAATTGAGATACAATGAATATTGACCCTGCCATGAATTATGCTGATTCCAATATGACATTTCTACATTAAAAGGATAAAGGTTTTCCATATTTTGATTGTTTCATTAACTGGAGAGACGCAATTTTCAAACGCGTTATGGGTAATGTATGCAAATAATGGATTACTTGAAATTAGGGTTGCTGTCAGAACGGTATACGATTATGACCATATATGGAGGATAATTGTGTGCATGTGTTATAATCAGTTGACTTGAAAACATTTCATAATTTTCTCACACAATGTTCCCAAACTGTTTTGGATGTTATATCAATTCTAAATTCCATTTTAAACCGGAGTAAACCATGAAAAACGTTGATGACGTCACGGTCACATGACAAAATTATGTCTATGAGCTGATAAACAAAACAAAGTCAGCCAATCAGAAGACGCGTTACATCCAAAATTAAATTATTGTAGAATATCAGTTGTAACTCAAATAAAATATGAAGCTTTTTCATATAGATAATTCAGTTGGAAAGCAGGTCACGGTTTGACCCCAAGTCTATCAGCAACAATAGAGTCACGTGACCGTGAAAATTCAGTAAAACTACGGATGAGACTAACCTCATTTTTACTCACTAAAATACCACTGTCATGATAAAAACTTATTGATCAAAAGAATCTTGAATATACATAGTTTTAACTCGTCAAAACTTGCACATCAACTCAAAGTCCTTGTTTCTTCATTTTATCTTCAAACTTGAAGTTTGTGTGAAAGTTGTCGAGTCTCCTGATCGAAAAATCTAAATATTTTCGAGGAAACTAAAAATGATGGGCTGAATTTAAATTTAATAAAGCATCTCATTAAGACAAACACTCGATATGAATATCTAGGCAATAGAAGTTTGGATACGCAAACGTCAAGTTATTTTCAACGCGAAGCGGTGGTTTTTTTGCCGATTTGCGCAAGTGGTTATCTCCCCTTGATATCACCAGTCAAAAATAAAAACCCAGCAAAATGAACAAAAGGAGTTTACTTTACAAAAATCAAGAAGAAAATAAATGAAATTCGATTTACACTATGTTATCATAATATTAAGAACAGATACTTTCCTACTTTTCAGAGAAGGATTAGAGGTACAAATTAAAAGACAAAAAAAATGGTAAAAATCAAGAAATGTCACTTATAAACCATGTAAATTAGCTCTGGGTTGTCTGGCTTATGAAATTTACTTTACAATTTTTATGGGATCACTCCTAGTAGAAGTTTTTAAAATATTTCTATTTCTAACAATGTTTAATGCAATAAAACATACTTTATGCAATTCAAATCATCATCCTGATATTATAAAAATAATAAAAAGTACTGATCATTTACATTTTATATTCTAAAAAGTGGGACCAAAAGTTTGAACTTTCTTCAAAGTGAAAAGCTTTTTAGCTCAATCCTATGTTTCTTAGTTGAACAGTACAGTACTGCCTAGAATTTAGAAAATATCCTATGTACAGAAAAAGTATACCAAAAATATTGACAGAAATTCTGTAAAAAATAATGCTTTAAATTATAAATGACATAATTTTGAATTTTAAAATTATTATTATTGTAAAAGTCACAGAGTAGCCCGTGTCAAATTTCTCATGGAATTTTATAGATTATGAAAATAAACTTTTGAAAAAAAAACCCTAAACAGGGCTTCTATTCTTCAGGTTGATGTATCAACTGGTATACCATATTTATAATAAAGTATAATATATTTTACCTTAATAATTGGATATTTATATCACAAATGTAAGTTGGTGGGACAAATGTTGTGCATTTTACTTATGATCAATGGATTGTTAAATTTGACAAGAATATGCCATTTGAATAAATTCAATTTTGTAAGGTCACATCTCTGCTGCTATGAATTAAATTTCTTGTTTGACTTGATGAGCTATTTTTTGTACTTATTACTGTAGCTTATAATATTTAGTAAAGAGATAATCAAATAAACAAGGTTTTTAACTTAAAAGTATAATTGACTGACCTTCATTTCCTTTTTCATATGTTTTTTTTCCTCCAGAAATTTTCATTACAAAGCCTTTGTTCTTGCTGTTTCTTGTGTTTTTGTCCATCCATAGGTTATCATTAAATTGTCAGAATTGTTTCCAGTATGAATGAAATTTTCTATAAAGACGTACAATTTCAAACGCAATAAGGATGATCTTTGTTTCACTTAAGGGCATACGATACAGTAGCAGGGGCAGATAATAACGTTTTCAAAACTTTTCGTGTTGTTTTCGCGCCGTTATTAATCATTACGTTGCAATTTCGCGATGTTTCTAATAAGAACGATCACATTTCGCGACGTCGCTTTAAATGGGGTCACATTTGCGAAAAATCCACTGACGTCATAAATCCGGTTGCGCGAATTTGAAAAAAGTACCTGCTAAAAAAAGCGGCCATATCACGAGAATTGTTATATCTATTCATTAATAATGAAGTCAACAGTATTATTTAGAAATGTAAAAAACTCAAATCCACATTTATAATTTTGTATGTGTTTTTTTTTTAATTTCATATAGAAAATGAATAAAAAGATATGTAGATACAGTCGGAAAGCTGACCCCGGTTTGACCCCATTTCTTAAAGCAACAATGGAAGTCATGTGATTACCATATATGGGCATTTTTACCAAAAAAGTGAAGCCGTTTTTGGAATTTGTAGTTTTTGCATGAATTAAAACTAATTTGCTTTTAAGTGAACATTCTTGAGTATATAAGAAATATATTGATTCACTCAATTATGGATTAAACTAATTTTTCTCTCAAAATGTGTCTTCAAAGTCTAGGTGTTGACCAAAAAATCGGTCACTGGAAATTTAAATCGTAATTTTCTTTCTTAACTTCTCGGAAGCTATGCTGAATTTAAATTATGTTATGTAACATAACTTTGACTATGATATGTCAAATTTGTGCCACTTAATACGCTGTAATACGCAAATGTGCCACTTCGATGTGTCGATATTTCTGACGAAGGGGCTGATAGTAATTTACGAGTTACGTCCCTTTGTTTGACACTGTCATGATCAAATTATTATTATATTAAGCACCATATGCTGTTATTTACATGAGGATATTATTAAAATAATTTTATTGAATATATTTTGATACTAAAGACATGTGCAAAAAATTAGCGAAACACATTTTATCACTTTTCAGAACTCAGTCTCAGTGATATACTCAAATAGGCCCTATGTCAGTATGTGCCATAATATTATTATTCAAGAGTTAATTTAATATTTATATTTTGGTAAGTATTTATACTGCTGTAACCAAATTATTTCAACACAGAAATAAATTTCTACTTTAATCATACAAGGGTAGCCAAAATATTCATGAATAATGGATCAAGACAGGATTAAAATGATCAAATACAGGAACTCCTTTTCATTACTGATACCTGATCCTACCTTTTCATTTAAACTTAAACGAGACCATAATGAAAGTATTCTGAATGTAAATTCTTCATTATTTGAAATAAAAGGAAATTAGTTTGCAATTCTTGTATGAACAAACTAAATATGACAATAAATTTTGTCTCACTGATTCCATGCCGATTCTAATGAATAGACTCAAATTATAAAAAACCGCACTAAACCAATAAATAAATGGTTCTAATCATGAACTTGAAAATAGATAAGAACAAAAAGACTGGGTCTAATATTTTTCTTCTTCTATTTAATTTTTTAACAATTATGCATTTTATATTTATATAAAAGTATTTCAGAGCAGATTCTGAGTGCTAAGTCAACAATATTATGTTTTAGATCACAAGTCATAAGTAAGTCACACTTCATGTCAGTATGAACATGCTTTGAATAAGAGTGATTAAAATGCTAGTCTGAAAGAGATTGTTTTAAGTTCATATTTAGGACAAGACTTTTTCATTTACCTTTGGCAGTTTTGCAGGATTACTTCATCACAAATTTTTTTATAATATTATAAACAATGGACGAGTTTTGGTTAAGGTTGTGTAAAGACAGTATACGATTTCCTTACCTTGTTTTAGTTAAGTCAAACAAGTCACTGACTTAAAAGAGAATAATTAATCCAGTCAAATATTCACAGCTGAACTCGCCATTGCTTTTTCAAACAAACACACTAAATGTGTGTACATTGTGTAAAGATGCAAGTTGACATCGATGTGTAGGATAAAAAACTACAATGTCAAAAATGTCTTTCGTTTGGAATTTAGTTCGAACGGGGTTTCGTAAGGGTGATAGAACGTTAGACTTGATTGTTGTTTTAACTTTGAGATACTTATTATTATTTTTTATATAGTTTGTATATAATTCTTTGTTTATCTGGAAAAAAAAGAAGAAAAATAACAGACAATTTCATAATATTCTTAAACGACGATCAAAGGCATTACGTTATTTTTAAAAGACGGACAATTTATAACATGTTTAAGTATTATTTTCTTTGATAATAAGAACCATGCTTGAAAAATCGAAAGAAGTCTATTTCTGACCCTAATGGCAAGTAAGAAACAGAAAAAGAAAAAATCCAAATTGGCGCCAAATTATTTTTCCGCGAAATTAACGCAATTTCAGAATGGCGGGTTTTAATATCAGTCCCATTGTTGTCTTAAGAAAGTAGTAACAACGGTCGTTTCTAAGGGCTTGCTTTCCGACTGGATAATAATGTGTTAATGAGACGGAAACCAAACTACACAAAAAGCCCAATAAGTAATTTAGATATCAATGTACTGTCTTGATCAATATATAGTATCTACACCATTTGGCAAACTCTAAATCTTATGGAAAACTGTAATTGTACGGATAAATTTAACAGAAACATAACAAAATAACAAAATACATGTAACATGATAAATGAGGACAACGCCTAATACTGTTCCTGACTTTGAATAGGTACATTAAAAAGTTGCGGAGTTTAACGGCGTTTTTAGAATTCAACACAGTGGAATATATATGTGTATGAAGAAGAACTGTCAGTTAAAAAGACACATTCATAATAACCCCGGTATGCTAGACCAAAACAAGAACGCATCCGTCGACGTGCTTAGCATATCCCCTCTTGTTATTGAGAGAAAACAAAAATCGAAGTATCGGCACACGGGAATTAGGTATCTGACAGACCAGAAAAGTGTTCACACGTTACAACTCATTGATCTCAAGCTGCTGACCAAATATGAAATCATTCAGTAAGGTAGTTTCTCAGAAAACACCTACACTGTCGTCCCTCCTCTAACTTAAATGTGTGATTAATCGTTTAGAAATAATAAATACAATGGTAGAGTAAACAAGACATCGAATGTCCTGCCCTGTGTATTATACTATATTCTTGTAAACAAAGTTGCAAAGGGATAGAGTAAAGCATATGTCGATCTGTTTGTCTGTCCCTCCTTTCGTCTTTATAAAACAAAACTTGGGAATGCTTTAGACTTTAAAATATCTTTATACATATTCCAACAAAAGTCATTATTTAGGACAAGTGGGACACATTGTTGTAGCCTTTGGATATTTAAGGTCATAGATCATAATTCTATGCTACAGTAGAAGACTGGAAATTTTCTTCCAAGTAGTCTTCTTTAAGGTAGTTTTCAGTGAAGGAAGAGGAACTATTTTTAGAAATTTTGCCTCTTATACACACATTTTGCTGATCACTTTGTGTTAAGTAATTTATTTAGTATTTATTACTTTGATGAATGTTTTTGAATTATATATCACCCAGCACTTAGACTAAGGTACCAGTTCATAATCATTCTGATGCTCAGTCAACCGAAGTATCTACCACTACCTTGGAAGCACTTTATAGAAAGATGAGGACCAAAATTCTAAAACTAATGTAGTCAAATAAGTTCTGTTACTATACAAGAAATTACATGCGGAAATTCAGTTTCTTCATTATGTTACTTCTATTAATGAATGTACATGTTCTTTAAAAATAGAAAAATAAGTTGAAAAACTTTTCTTTTAGTGCTATGTCATTCAATCCTTAACAATCTATTAGATCTAGTACACCATTTAGTATAATAGCAATGCAATCAGTTTTACATACATTTACTTCATTTGTTTTAAAAGGAAAAACTATGTCAGAAGATTTAGAAATTTATTATAGATTATAACTTATTTGCAACAGAGTGTGTGAAGCCCGTTATTTAGTTTTTTCAGTACTATGATATTGCATAATATTGTTCTCTGTAATCTTGAGTTAGTTGTGGTAAACTTCTCTCTCATGGGGATTTTGTTATATACAGATAAGCTCAGTGGATAATAAATGCAAGAGGAAAACGACAGACAAACTATGACGATAGAGAAGTGAAACAACTGAAGCCCCAGATATTGCCAAAAGAATGTACCATCAAAGATTTACTAAAGCCAACATATACAGTAGCTACTACTGATACTACTATAAATGAGAGGAACTTCACAACAAATGAACAACAGCAAAACTTATATTCAAACTTGAGAAAGAAATTCAAATCAGATTAGCCTACCACAGAAGAAAAGAGAAAGTCAAATGTGGAAAACCAATGAATCTCAAATTATCTACATTTGAAAAGATAGAATAACAAATAGTCAATAATCAAAACAGCTAAAATGGACAACAATGATCATCACGGAATCTAGGATTATATCAGCTTAAATTTAATCCTGTCAGAAGTATGTCAATATGTTTAAATGAAGAGCCGACAATGTCTGGCAGCAAATTATAAATTTTACACTAAAATGTCTTTTACTTACGGTCATGGTGTTGTCTCACTTTTTACGACTTATATTTTTTATTGCTCCATTGGTTTCTTATTTCAGGCTTATTGTATTTCAATTCAATAATCGGGTTCAAATAGGCCTATTCTTTACCAGTTTTAAGCGTTTGTCAAATGTATGTCCGTCTTCGATAGTCTTTCTGAATTATAAGTGTTACAAATATTGATGTCTAATTTTTTAAACTTAATGTCGTTGAGTTGCTCCACCATTGACATTTAACTCCACGTCACATCACTATTAAATTGTGTAATAATGCCCTCAAGACATTGCGAATGGAGAATAGCAGATGTACAAACCTCCAAGATTTATTATATATATACATACCTGTAGAAAACTGATCAAAACGGTATTTCACATCCTAAATTTTACGGTAATATTGTACTTAAAGCGCGGAAATCACTATGTGATCCGTGTAAACTCATCGAACCTTTAAATAAACTTATTAGTAAAGGTTATCTTACCAATGTTGTAATTAGATCTTTGAATATAGTTTACATTGGCACTAATATCGATTTTTTCATCAGCAAATTAAAACATAACTAAATTTGTATTCTTTTCAAACGGGATGTATAAAGACACACCCACGTTCATTTTGATTTATAAAGAGGTTAAACTCCTAACTATCCTACTGTCTGTCGATACATTTATTTTTGGCATTGCACAAGTCATGTCTTCTTTGACTGTCCATGACGTTAAAATACTAAATCCCTGGGATGTGTTTTAGTTGATTTTAGTCTCTGATGCATGATTTTTTATTATTAATTGTTTTGGCTTTTAACTAGCTGTCAGTAACTGCGAGTACTCTCAAATCGTACTTTCTTGTTTATTTGACCTGTTGATACTAATTGTAATGCTTTTCTGTTATTTAATGTTATTCAGGGTTATATCTGGTCTATATACCAGCTTTGATAAGTGTTTGGTACTACTATAAATTTTCACTTCGTACTATGAACATCAAAATTATTTATTTTGTAAAATATTTCCTTTCTCTATTGGAACTGTACACGTATACCTAACAACAAAATTATTTTTATTTACCTGTGTTTAAAGTTATTGCAAATGGCTGATATTTTGTTCGAGCATATTGTTTTCTTAAATTGTTTAACATTTCATACCGGTATAATATGTTACTTTTATTATTCTTCCTTAGTTTATTTATTTTGTATTTACATTGCATCATAGGTCAAATTTAATTGTTCAGTGTATGTTCACTGGTGTTAATATGTCCTTTGATTGAGTTAAGCTATTTCAGTTGATATTTTATAGTGTGTCTTTCTATGTTGTGATGTTACACTATTGTTTCAGAAAAAGGGTGAAGGTTTGGTACCAATAAAACGTTTAAACCCGCTGCATTTGTTTGCACCTGTCCTAAGTCAGGAATCTGATGTTCAGTAGTTGTCGTTTGTTGATGTGGTTCATAAGTGTTTCTCGTTTCTCGTTTTTATATAGATTAGACCGTTGGTTTTCCCGTTTGAATGGTTTTACACTAGTTATTTTGGGCCCTTTATAGCTTACTGTTCGGTGTGAGCTTGGATGGAGTTGTCTCATTGACACTCATACCACATCTTCTTATATCTATGTATATGGTATCCGTCTATACTGGCATCTTAAGATGAAAAATTAGAACGAGTTTTACTCATAATGAAAATAATACATTTGTAAAATGATCGAATGTTTACCGAATATTTATAGCAAGGGTATCAATAGTGAGACATAACTCACAGTATGTCTCGTTAATTTCGAGTCCGACTGCTCGTCTTGTCTTGTCTTTTCTTGGTTCTGCTAGATATCTTTTCTATAGAAAATAAATTGGTAACTTGTAATTTTAACATCAACATACGTCGAAAGGAGATTTTATAATCTTGTCTTTCACATCAAAATATTATAATGGAAAAGTTTTAAAGACTCAAGCATTTCCAAATGTATATGGTTCCTTCAGTTTTCCTTGTTAACTTGCCAATGCTTAGTTTCTTTGTTTTATATTATTATTATTATTATTATTATTCAAATATGAAGTAAGGTACATGCCAAATGAGACAGCAAACTGATGATAAAAACACGTCTAGTGGACAAAAGTATAACAAAATCACCGAACTCTGTAGAAATTTGAAATAGGTTACCCAGTTTCATATAAGATTATTACCGTTCTTTTCCGTATTTGGATACGCAAACGTCAAGTTATTTAAATTCGATTTTTTTGGCGAACAAAAAAAATGGCTGATATATTTTAGAACGGACAGGATAAAGTAAAAGCAAATTAAAGTTATTTTCGATAATGTTTCTATGTCGTATTAAAATATATTGGTCACAAAACCTACAAATTTTAAAAATCAATTATTATAAAAGCATGACAAGTTGAAGAAAATAGTTTAAACGTCGATTTTTTAGCTGATTGATTTCGCGGACTTTTTGACGTCACCGACGACTGTAGCGCCACCTAATTAATTCCCCCTGCTATTGTTGCTGATAGAGCATGACGACAACGGACGTTTCCAAGGACTTACTTTCCAACTGAATTGGATGAGCATACACAAAAGAAATGCCCGAGTTAGACTACAAATATTGTCTATATACTTTCCAATTTATTTCTTCGTGTTTTATGCAGGAAATATATAGTAGGCGGATGAAATTATATGTTTTTAAATAACTTTGGGTGGTGATTTTTAAGATAAAGCAGTGATTTGATTTAGTTTATTAACATGATTAAGGTAAAAATTTACAACGTCTGAAGCTGTTAACTGCATTATAATAGATGTTTTTCTGATGAAATAAGGCATTTTCAACTAATTTTTATAGTTTGTTCTTATGTTGTGCTGTAACACCACTTGGTACTCGGTCAAGTAAGAGTAACCAAAAGAAGTAAAATCAAGCTTACAATCGGTGAATGCTTGTTAATGTTATTTATTTTTCCTTCTTTTTTGACTGGCATGTAAACACCACAAATTCTTAAGAAATTTACCAATTCTGGATTTATGCTAATAATTATGATTAAGACTTTTATTCATGGAATGGGAATTTTACTAAGGTGTAGTAATTCGTGTCAAATATAGCACAGCAGGTGCAGCGAGAGTAAAATATTGGCATACATCAAATGCCCTTAGTAAAATTGAGATACAATGAATATTGACCCTGCCATGAATTATGCTGATTCCAATATGACATTTCTACATTAAAAGGATAAAGGTTTTCCATATTTTTGATTGTTTCATTAACTGGAGAGACACAATTTTCAAACGCGTCATGGGTAATGTATGCAAATAATGGATTACTTGAAATTAGGGTTGCTGTCAGAACGGTATACGATTATGACCATATATGGAGGATAATTGTGTGCATGTGTTATAATCAGTTGACTTGAAAACATTTCATAATTTTCTCACACAATGTTCCCAAACTGTTTTTGGATGTTATATCACAATAATAAAAAAAAAAGTAATACAGATGATATTAACAATGAATTTTCCCAACGGGTACCAGTAATAGCATCTACCAAGGAAATGGCATTCCCTAGTCCAGTAAAGAAACGTCGAGTGGATACATTAACAGACTTTGTTATTTCTGCTGGGGAAGACCTAGATACCCAGATTACTTCCTGCCTGTATCATCTTGGCAAAAAAGATGTTCATCAAGCTACATCCTGTCTGAAAAGGATAAGAAGATTTACATTTACAAAAGCTAATCATGCTAGATATGCTTTGTAATTGAAAGAGAAAAATCTTGAGATTTCTGCACTCAGCAAAAGATGGATTACTCTAAGGATTAGAGAAACGGGAAAAGTCCCAATCAAGGCAAATAGCAACCCTTCAGAGCAAAATTGATAACTTTAAAACTTTCTTAACGTTTGATGAGGATTTTGATCAGGATGAACCATTGGATACATCCTAAGGAACCCAAGACCCACAGGACTCATCACTCCAAGGACCCCAAGACTCACAGAACTCATCACTCCAAGGACCCCAAAACTCACAGAACTCATCACTCCAAGGACCCCAAGATTCACAGAACTCATCACTCCAAGGACCCCAAGACTCACAGAACTCATCACTCCAAGGACCCAAGACTCACAGAACTCATTACTCCAAGGACCCCAAGACTCACAGAACTCATCACTCCAAGGACCCCAAGATTCACAGAACTCATCACTCCAAGGACCCAAAGACTCACAGAACTCATCACTCCAAGGATCCAAAGTCTCTCAGAACTCATCACTCCAAGGACCCCAAGACTCACAGAAGTCATCACTCCAAGGACCCCAAGACTCACAAAACTCATCACTCCAAAGATCTTAAGACTCACAGAACTCATCACTCCAAGGACCCCAAGACTCACAATACTCATCACTCCAAAGACCCCAAGACTCACAGAACTCATCACTCCAAGACTCACAGAACTCATCACTCCAAGGATCTCAAGACTCACAGAACTCAGTACTCTAAGGACCCCAAGACTCACAATACTCATCACTCCAAGGAGCCAAAGACTCACAGAACTCATCACTCCAAGGATCTCAAGATTCTCAGAACTCCTCAGAACTCCTCAGATACTTTCTCGAAGGCCAAGATGCTTTAATTTCAAATCACTTCTGATGATACAATTAATGCTATGACTCTTGTAACTGTTATAATTTTATCATAATCATATAATAATTGTTATGATTTCAGGGAACACTACTACCATATCATTTTGTCATGATTACACTGTGATTCTAATTATGAGCATAACTTTTTGTTGTATAAACAGGAAACTTATTTGTAATTTGAATATTTTGAAAAGTTTTTTTTTTTTTTATGAAGTGTAAAAATTAATGGTTCATTATGCTGAGAAACAAAACTAAAGGGTACAGATACAAAAAAAAAAACAAGAGAACAAAATAATAAAGCACAGAGCTAGGTAAACAAACTCCTTTTGTTACTCACTTTTTGTTCTATGGGCATATCTCCAACAGTTTTAATTGGTGGAAACATCAGATCATTTAAAGTTAGGAAAAAAATAAAACCAAGACTTTTGCAAAATTTTAAAGTTTATCATTTTTAGCAAATTTATAAGATGCTGCATGTATACTCAACTTAAATATGTGATTAATCGTTTAGAAATAATAAATACAATGGTAGAGTAAACAAGACATCGAATGTCCTGCCCTGTGTATTATATTATATCCTTGTAAACAAAGTTGCAAAGGGGATAGTGTAAAGCATATGTGGATCTGTTTGTCTGTTCCTCCTTTCGTCTTTATAAAACAAATCTTGGGAATGCTTTAGACTTTAAAATATCTTTATAGATATTGCAACAAAAGTCATTATTTATGCCAAGTGGGACACATTGTTGTAGCCTTTAGATATTTAAGGTCATAGATCATAATTCTATGCTACAGTAGAAGACTGGAAATTTTCTCCCAAGTAGTCTTCTTTAAAGTAGTTTGGGACACATTGTTGTAGCCTTTAGATATTTAAGGTCATAGATCATAATTCTATGCTACAGTAGAAGACTGGAAATTTTCTCCCAAGTAGTCTTCTTTAAAGTAGTTTTCAGTGAAGGAAGAGGAACTATTTTAAGGAAATCTTTTGTCTCTTATACACACATTTTCCTGATCACTTTTGTGTTAAGTAATTTATTTAGTATTTATTACTTTGATGAATGTTTTTGAATTATATATCACCTAGCACTAAGACTAAGGTACCAGTTCATAATCATTCTGATGCTCAGTCAACCGAAGTATCTATACCACTACCTTTGGAAGCACTTTAGAAAGATGACAGGACCAAAATTCTAAAACTAATGTAGTCAAATAAGTTCTGTTACTATACAAGAAATTACATGCGGAAATTCAGTTTCTTCATTATGTTATTTCTATTAATGAATGTAGATATAAGAAGATGTGGTATGAGTGCCAATGAGACAACTCTCCATCCAAGTCAAAATTTATAAATGTAAACCATTATAGGTCAAAGTACGGTCTTCAACACGGAGCCTAGGCTCACACCGAACAGTAAGCTATAAAGGGCCCCAAAAATTACTAGTGTAAAACCATTCAAACGGGAAAACCAACGGTCTAATCTATATAAAAACGAGAAACGAGAAACACTTATGAACCACATCAACAAACGACAACTACTGAACATCAGATTCCTGACTTAGGACAGGTGCAAACAAATGCAGTGTACATGTTCTTTAAAAAATAGAAAAATAAGTTGAAAAAAAACTTTTTCTTTTAGTGCTATGTCATTCAATCCTTAACAATCTATTGGATCTAGTACACCATTTAGTATAATAGCAATGCAATCAGTTTTACATACATTTACTTGATTTGTTTTTAAAGGAAAAACTATGTCAGAAGATTTAGAAATTTATTATAGATTATAACTTATTCGCAACAGAGTGTGTGAAGCCCGTTATTTAGTTTTTTTCAGTACTATGATATTGCATAATATTGTTCTCTGTAATCTTGAGTTAGTTGTGGTAAACTTCTCTCTCATGAGGATTTTGTTATATACAGATAAGCTCAGTGGATAATAAATGCAACAGGAAAACGACAGACAAACTATGACGATCGAGAAGTGAAACAACTGAAGCCCCAGATATTGCCAAAAGAATGTACCATCAAAGATTTACCAAAGCCAACATATACAGTAGCTATTACTGATACTACTATAAATGAGTGGAACTTCACAACAAATGAACAACAACAAAACTTATATTCAAACTTGAGAAAAGAAATTCAAATCAGATTAGTCTACCACAGAAGAAAAAGAGAAAGTCAAATGTGGAAAAACCAATGAATCTCAAATTATCTACATTTGAAAAGATAGAAGTACAAATAGTCAATAATCAAAACAGCTAAAATGGACAACAATGATCATCACGGAATCTAGGATTATATCAGCTTAAATTTAATCCTGTCAGAAGTATGTCAATATGTTTAAATGAAGAGCCGACAATTTCTGGCAGCAAATTATAAATTTTTGCACTAAAATGTCTTTTACTTACGGTCATGGTGTTGTCTCACTTTTTACGACTTATATTTTTTAATTGCTCCATTGGTTTCTTCTACCTTATTTCAGGCTTATTGTATTTCAATTCAATAATCGGGTTCAAATAGGCCTATTCTTTACCAGTTTTAATCGTTTGTCAGATGTATGTCTGTCTTCGATAGTCTTTCTGAATTATAAGTGTCACAAATATTGATGTCTAATTTTTTTAAACTTATGTCGTTGAGTTGCTCCACCATTGACATTTAACTCCACGTCACATCACCATTAAATTGTGTAATAATGCCCACAAGACATTGCGAATGGAGAATAGCAGATGTACAAACCTCCAAGATTTATTATTATATATACATGTATATGGTATCCGTCTATACTGGCATCTTAAGATGAAAAATTAGAACGAGTTTTTACTCATATAGAAAATAATACATTTGTAAAATGATCGAATGTTTACCGAATATTTATAGCAAGGGTATCAATAGTGAGACATAACTCACAGTATGTCTCGTTAATTTCGAGTCCGACTCGCTCGTATTGTCTTGTCATGTCTTGTCTTGGTTCTGCTAGATATCTTTTCTATAGAAAAGTAAATTGGTAACTTGTACTTTTAACATCAACATACGTCGAAAGGAGATCTTATAATCTTGTCTTTCAAATCAAAATATTATAATGGAAAAGTTTTAAAGACTCAAGCTTTTCCAAATGTATATCATGGTTCCTTCAGTTTTCCTTGTTAATTTGCCAATGTTTCGTTTCTTTGGTTTTATATTATTATTATTATTATTTAAATATGGAGTAAGGTACATGCCAATGAGACAACAAACTGATGATATAAAAAAACACGTCCAGTGGACAAAAAGTATAACAAAATCACCGAACTCCTAGGTAAATTCAAAAAGGGGAAGTCCATAAAAACTGACTAAATCAAACGTTATCAACCAACGGAACGAGTGGAAAACAACTGTCCAGTTTACCAATAGACAGGTGTATTTACATTAAAAATATGCTAGCCCTAGATTGTTCGAAGATTTAAAAAGTTTGAATAAATTAAACCAAATACATGTATAACTTATTTTACAGCATAATGTAAAGCCAAACAAAAAGACAACAATTTATGTCTGACGGAAATGATGCCATTCACTATTTTCAAATATGAACTGTAATGATTAAAAATATTTTTTTTGCTTTTAGGGAAATAATTTTTTGCTTTTAAGGAAATAGTTTTTTGATGAAATTGAACCCTGATTCGAAAAAGCAATCATATATACCAATGTTTCCGGTTATTGTTCAATATGAAGTATACACTTTTAAATAATGACCCTTATAAAGGAAATAACTCTGGACAAAAACTAGAACTAATTTGAAAATAGTTGATATTATCATGTTTATCATACATTTATTGGAGTTGTTCTTATTTTCGACGGTACATGCAGGTATTTAAAATTTTGTTTGTTTACTTGCTTATTATGTTATTGAAATTAACGTGCTTTTTACGTTACATTCCCGTGAATCAGAGTTAACTAGAGTTTTACATGAAAAATGTCAAGTTGAATAAACATGAATCAAAGTTCACGTGACAAAAATCATTATTAGATTCATGTGAAATTAATTAAAACTTGAATTTACTAAAACAAAAACATACAATCTTCAGTTAGTTTAGTAACAAGAAAAATTTTTACGCAAAATTGTAACTTTAAAACTGCTTTTGTTCCACAAGATTTACGAAAAATGTGTACAATATATAACATATTAACATATTCAAAACTTTGCGCTTAATTTCTATGTAATACCATGATTTCAGGGAGATGTGGGGTAAAAGTAAATAAGATAGCAACCAAAACAAACGACACAAACAGCCATTTACTTCTAACCAGTTCAACTTACGGTCCTCTACAAAGGACAAGTCTTTATAATATTTTAAGTTCTCAACTGTGAAACGTGTGAAATAGTTGTGAATAAATATACAAAGATAACCTAAGATATAACATTAAAAAGCTATTACCTGTCTCAAGTATGTTAAATTCGGGTGAAATTAATTTTAACATTTTTTGGCATGAAAAAAATCATGTAAACTTCTCACGAATAAATTATTTAACGTTTAAAAATTGCCTGTGTGAATATTGAAAATGACGTTAACACAGATACTCCATATTTGGAAAGTGTCATGCTCACGGCTTTTCGAACAACCTTGCATTTACGCTTTGAAAGGCCCGGATAGTGGCACGAAAAGATTTCTATCACTATTTAAAAAAAACTCTCTGTTTTGGAGTGAAAGTTTAGATTTCCTGCTATTCGTCACGATGAAAAACATCAACAACATTAACGGTACTAATAAATCATGTATAAAATTAAGAAATATGAAATACTTAATATTGTTTACAATGATTTTTTTCTGTATAAATATTTTAAGATACTAATACGAGAATCAGCAAAAAACAAATGAACTGGTTTGAAAGCTTTAATTACTGTAAACTGAGTACCGACAAAAATATTAAAGAATTCAACGCTGGAAATGCTTGGGTGGGTGGTTATTTTTTACATACACCATGGACGATTCATAGAGGTAGGTATGCAAATCTGACTCCTGATTTTTTTTTCATTTTATCAATATTCATAGTCATGCATATGTCGATGTAAAATCAAACCTACAATGTCGGCAAAAAAAAATATTGAGTGCACATTGAGAAAAACAAAAATAAATGGTTGATATAGACAGAAAGCGAAAATCATATATAAAAAGATCGACGAAGGCATTGACAAAGAAAAAAATGAACAGCATCAAATAGTCGCTTTTAAAATCTAAAGATTGAGGAAGACAAACCCCTCAAAAATCGATGGCTAACACAGGTGTTCCGGGAGGGTTATTTCTAAAAATCTGGTGATAAACTGGATTCAGTGATCATTGAAAGTGAAAGTGGCCTTACAAAATGATCATATCAGGGATTACATGGGATACAAATAATCTCAGGAGCGGTCAACCACGTCATGAAGACGTCCGTAAAATAAAAAAGAGATGATTTCAACTTACCACTTTGAAACCGAGGTACAGTAACTTCCTTTTAAAATATGTAAGTAATCAGCAATCCATTTCTAAGAAAAAAATGCAACATATTCAAAATAAAGATTTTTTTTATTGTGTGCATACATGCTTATCCATGGAATCAAAGTTTTAATCAACGTTAAGCATGTACATTGTAGCCATATTAACTACAATGTTGCAATTTTTAAGAGTTTATTGTGTATCAAATAATAACATTTCGGTTGAATGAATGAAACTCGAAATGAGATATACATGAAAGACAACAACTTAAGGACACACATAACAATCTAGAGAGCAACACACACAGTCTTCAAAATAGATATTTGTCTGTAATTTTCATCAGAAACGCTCCTGACAAACTTCTAAAAGTCAGAAAAGGTTTGATACACACATAAAACAAAAGCAAAAACAAGAGGGCCTAAATAGAACAGTTTTAAATCGTGTAAGATTTGCCTCGCGTGGTTATATCCTTAGCTTTAGTGCAATTGAATATTTTTATGAACTGGATGTTTTACAAAGTGTTTTAATCATACCAACGATTTAGCACCGATGAAATAAACTACGATCATCAACAAATGTGTCGATTTCAACTTTCCCATCGTCAAAAATGTCCAATCCTGCAGCAGAAGCATATCACCTTTATTAACAGGGGTATGCTTCTGATGCAAAACAAAATGTATAAGCAGGGCTATGAGGTAAACTGACTGCAATCGACACTACACAAGTTTTATGGTCACTATCACTCAATCTGACCTATACACTCTGTCTGTGCCTCAACTCATTAGTACCGATATTATATTGCCGTCTTTGATCTTAAGCTAACAGAAAAGTCTCCTAAACTGTATATTTTCCAATTGTGTCCTATCACCTGTTGTGACGTTTTTTACTGAGTGTGAATTAGCATGACGGGTGAAGCATGCATAACAGGAGACGCTTACCCTGTCGACGCACCCTATCTCGCTCCTATTGGAGCTCACACAATTGATCTTTTTTGTCTATCGTTGTGTAACTGAAACATTCACACCTTAATTTACTTTCAACTATATCTCGGAAAATATATTTGAAATATAAATACAAAAAAATTAAATATTAAGACGAAGTTCAGCATACTGAAGTCAAAAGCTAGATTTCATAGACATCAGATCGCTCATTTACGTACCCTTTACTTTAATAACGTTATACTAGTATACTACACAGAAATAATGAAACATTGACATTTTCCTCGAGTTAATGTTGTATACATATATATCTATGATGTGTAATGCATGTGCAAATTTTTCATACTAAACAATTTCAAATGGCAGGCTGTTTCAAAATTAACGGACCATGGGATGCATCTGCCCGTTATTCTTTCGAAAGAAACATAACGTCAACATGTTCCTACGAATGCAGAAAAAGCGATTTTTTTGCATTAAAGGTAATAAACAATCATTATAATCGTCATAAAACATAATAAAGATGTTCTGTGTTATAAAAACTTCACCTACTATCACTGGTGATATATAGGGTTGTGTGTTTTACTGTCAATAACACTAATTTTAAAACAAAATGGTGATCATATAGAAGAGCTTATGTGATATAAAAGAGAGGCAAAAGATACCAAAGAGATAATCAAACTCATAATCATAAACGAACTGACAATGCCATGGCAAAAAAACGAAAAACCACCAAAAGACAACCAACAGAATACAAAACACAACATAGAAAACCAAAAACTGAGCAACACGAACCCTGCCAAAAATCGGGGATGATCTCAGGTGGTCCGGAAGGGTAAAAAGATCCTTCTCCACATGTGACACCCGTCGTTTTGTTCATGATGTACAAACCCGGTGATAAGTATATTTTGGTATGTCACATTCGAGGAAAAGAGGACGAATTATTGTTCAACTTCGCTACTTGGAACTCTTGGTTTAAAAGCTTCTTTGTAAGCATCAACACTTTATCAATGAAATGATGGGAAGTGCCAGCTCTTGAATATCGTATCAACTGGGAGATAAATACTCCATATTTACATATACTACATGTAAGTCAAGATATGTTGCAGACTTAAGAGTATCTGTGGGAACCTTTATTTCAATATCGATGGAATAGATGCGTTCAACATAGTCACCATACTTTGAATTATTTAGTGAGAGGACATCATCTATACAGAGGAACGTGAAGTTAAAGGATAATGATAGTTTCTAATAATTCTTCCGAAGAAGCTCATGTATGAAGTCTGCCTCATATTCATAAAGGAACAAGTCTCTCATTCATATTAGTTAATCTTTGTCCGTATTTGACTTTACTCTCTGGTTTTATCAGCTCTTCAATGTTTGTATTAGGTTTTTATTTATTTCAAATGTTTTGAATCGATTATCACTGAAGAGACTTTACCACGAACAACACGATGGGTGCCTTTTGTGGATCAGGATCTGCTTACTCTTTCAGAAAACTTTAGATCACTCCCCTTTCTTGTTTGGGTTCAAGTTACTCTTTGTAGAGATTTGTAGACACTTGTTAAATGCAGTAATAATTATGCATTGAAAAGATGTTAAGAAATAACTCTTAGCAAACATTTACATTTTGTCTTGCAAAAGTACAAACAATGACAACATCACACATTTAAACATAATTAAAGCTTATTTATATGGTTCATAAAAACATATCAACGATACCAGAATTATAATTACGTACGCTAAGTGTGCATTTCATCTTCATAAGACTCGCCAGTGGCGCTCAAATCAATACAGTTCGTAGGCCAAATAAATATCTCAGTTGAATAGCACTGAAAACGAAAAAATCCAAAAGGTTGTGCTAATAAGGCTCAGGCCTTCGAAGCAATGGATATATTGAATTTAGTCTTCTGAATTATATTAACATTTTATTAACAATAAATTTACACAAAGTAACCGTATCAATGATATTTCATGTCAGCGCATAATTCGACTACTGGGCAGTAGCTGAACGAAGAAGTACAAATTCATCAAAGATACCCGACTTATAACTAGCACGCTGAACTATATTGAAATATCACCTCCTTCGCTCAATGAACAGTAAGTCTACAAAAGACTCAATAACGGAGCTCTAATCAGACCAGCTGGAAATCAATTTGAAAGATGAAGAGAACTGAAAACTAAATATTACTAGAAAAAAATTATCCTAATCTATAAAAGGGCCATTTATCAACGATGAAGAAAACCTCAGAGTTTTGAGTGATTTGAAAATTATATTTGAACAGTTAACTAAGAGCAGTTATATTTACGATTATATTTTAACTTTTCCTATTTCTGGTGCAAATAATTGGCAACGCTTTTAAACAGAAAAGAATCAAGCATTTCTATACATAAGATAAGGCACTTAAATAAAATTATTCACACAAAACCAAACAAATGTTTTAAATAAATTTTTGGGAACATTGATATTTTGTTTTAAGTACAATCCTTCAAGTTCTGTCATCAAAAACTCGAATTTATTTTTACAAAAAAATGAAATGACGTGGATGAGATTTGGATCTTCTTTAAACAAACAAGTGGCCAAAATGAAAAAGACGAACAAATAAATCTTAGTCAACAAAATAATGCACCGAAACTATATTTCAATTGAACAACTTGAACCCATCAAAATCAAAAAGAATTATCAGGTGCTCCGAAAGGGTACGCAATCCCTGCTCTTTCAATGGCACCCATCGATGACAATTCGATGACAAATTCGCATTCTGAGATAACTTATAAACGGCTAAGCATGACGAGATTATGGTTCCAACAAATTGAGACAAAGATGTTTTGGGCTCTCACATATACTATGAATAAACACCAAGAAAAATTAAAAAGGGAAACATATCATTAAAACATGTTAATAGTTTACTATTATCTTGTTTTACGTACATCAGGCAAATAGGTGTGCTTGCTTATACTCTTTAAATAACTTGATGGAGACAGATATTGGCGATTGCAAGGGGATATGTTATGGCTCCGAGATGGATCCATGTGGTGACGCATCGTTTTTTACAGTTTATGAACATAAAGGTATTTGATATGCATATAACCACTCCCTAGAAAAACTTGTAAGGAAGAGGAGGCTAGACCTGTGGTAAAATATTCGGGTAACTATTTTCTGGAGAAACAATTATCCACATATTGAACACCATGAATGGGCTGAAAACTTATTTCTTTAAATTGTTCATCATCTATCTACTACAATCTAAGCTGTTATTACTGTAAGTCTTTTAGATATATTTAACATCTGAAGAGGTAAAAAATCAGGTTTCAATACTTATTGAATTTTTCAAATTATAAAATACTTGTACCTCTGGAGTGTAAAAACCTTTATTAAAAGGTTCAAATAAAATTACCTAGTGAAAGGGTTACTTAGTACCTATGTATTTCTAACAGCGTTTAAAACATGTTTATGAAATTAAAAAAACTAGAATATGAATATTTTTTTGTACAAGGATAAAAAAAAACGTTTGCTTTCTACATTTCAAATTAATACATATATGTATAAAACAAAAAGAGATGTGTGTGTACCGCTTTAAAAAGCCAAACCAAACAAAAAAACCATAACACATTCAAGTCAATTTACATTCCAAAAAAAGATGAATGTATAAACATTTCAGAAAAATTTATTATCAATGGTAATGACAGACAGGGATTCGTTATTAAGGAAAATTTGAAACCTGATATCTTAGGTAGATGGGGGTCTAAATTAAAAATCGATTGATTTTTTTCATGATTTGCCAAAATGTAGTTTTCATCAAAGTTTTTTTCAAAAGGTAATAAAAAGTATGGGTCACGGGGATTTTTTATCAAGCTACAGGTTATACAGGTTGTGCAAATAATATAATAAGACACATATTTTTCTTCATTTAAACGAAAAGCCTCACAGTTGATTACATTCTTCTCACAAAATTTGCAACTTTAATTAAAGATCTAAACCGATTTTGTTCTGCTATTTTACAATCCAAGATGTATTTTACTTTAGATATTAAATCACTGGATACTAAAGTACCCAATAATTTTCATGCGGAACTATGTTCTTCAAATACTACTGACAATAAAGAGGTGAACACAGAGGTGAATGGGACATCAAACTTCAGACGACCTGAAATCAAATGGATAACGAATAAAACGCTCACTGACATTTGTTGTGAGTGTATTTAAAGATTTAGTTTCTTTGCAGATTATTGTGTAGCTGTGACTTCATAACCTTACCTCCTGTTTATGTAGTGCGCGAGCACATTTTTTTATATAAACATTAGAACATGTGGTATTATTGCCAATAAGATAACTATCTACCAAAGACAAATTGACGTAGATATAAGTAATCAATGATAGGTCACCGTACGGCCTTCAACAATGAGCAACTCCATGCTGTATAGTAAAGCTATAAAGAGCTCCGAAATGCAAAATATAAAACAATTAAAGCGGAAAAAACTAACGGCCCGATTTATGTTCAAAGAATAAACGAAAAAAAAATCATGACAGAGAGCAATGAACGACAACCACTGAATAACAGACTCTAGGTCCGAACTTATTTGTCAAACTATAACCTTTTATATAACAACAAAAAACAAGCAATACATTCAATCAAGGGTCAATCTGACAAAACACAAGCCAAACTGCAAACACCGAATTTGTACGTTCTGTCTCTGAAAAAACGAGGTAACCGGACAATCACAAACTACATTTTCGAGGGACTGTCGCATTCCCTTGGGAAATTACAGCCGGTAGCTTGCAACTATCGTAAATGCCAAGCTTTTGCTCTGGTGTCTTCTAGTGTCTACGTTACTTATATACTAAAGCGCATACCTCGAATAAGACACCCGTTGGAAATTCCAGTATTCAAGGTAAAAAAATGCTCATTAACCAGTATACATTCATTGTTTTGATTGCAGTTTTCAATAATACGAATTTCTATGCATGTTAAAAACAATTTATAATTAACCCTTAAAAAGACTTTTTAAAATGGCCCTGGTGTGAAATACATTCCTGGTAAAATTTCGTCCTTTCATTCTATAGAGAATTATACAGTGGGAAATCTAGTGACAAAATATTACCTCCTCTGTAAACACTGAAAACTAGATCTTTTCAATGTTTGTCCCGATTTAGCAAGGACGCTATCAATTATAAATTAACGGGAAAACGCCCTAGTAAATAGTAAAAATAGAAATAAGTTGAAATAAAAACAAAACTTCCATTTAATGTTATCATTTACCTACTTAAATAGCAAACGACGAGTACAGCAGGCTATAGGAGCTTGGTGTTAAATTGTTTTAAAATGTTGCTATGCGAATAAATTCTTGGAGTACCAACTTCAATTTATTTTTCTACTGGCTGTTTACCTCTCTGGAACATGCTAATTATCTGTATATATATATATGCAGCTAGATCAAAGAAGTTCAGGGGGAAATCCAAAGGAATCGATTCATATGCAGCAAAGATTAACACTTTTGGAATTAAGTTACTTAGAAAATTCAAACGGACCTTATCCCGATGTAAACATTGAATGTGAACAGATCGAGAAGACAGCAAATACATGAACAAAAGTTGCGACGACCTTTTCTTGAAATTGTATAAAAAATAGTAAAAAGATACTTACTTTATAAAAATATTAATCTTTAATTTTTGAAACGGCACAGACAGACTATAGAATTGTTATATTCACGATAAGACAATATTTCAATATTGAATGTTCACGTGACAAAAGTAGACCCTTGTACTCGAACACTTAGATGTGAAAAATAAGTATATTTTGGGAAATTGTAACATGCTAAGGACTTTGTGGAACACACTGAAAATTGGTGACCCGAAAGATCTTAAGATTGTGTATGTACATGATTTTTTCCATTTTTTTTTTATCAATAGGCAACAAAGGTTAACATTTTTTAGATTTCAGTTTCACAAGCCTCTAATGCAATTATCTCGAAAAATACTGAACATAAAACATCGTGTATTTGCATGTATATTTCTAATAACACAGTTTAACAAATAATTTCTTTAAAATGAAAAATTGTTGTTTAGAAATAACTTTTGATCAGTACCGTCACCGGCATTGTTTTATTATTGATTTTCTCGACTTTTTCATTAGAAGAGTGAATTTTCTGCTGTCTTCGTTCACTAGATTTTTCCACCGTATAAAACGACAAAATTGTGGGGGAAAAAGATAGTAAAAGAAAATACATGCAGGCATTTGAAACGTCAGAAATGTATTATCGTATAGTCGGCTATAAAAGGCCCCGGCATGAAAAATATGAAATAATTCAACTGAGAATACTAACGGCCTAATTAATAACAAAACAATTTACGAAAAACAAATATGACAAACATGAACAAACGACAACCACTGAACTACAGGCTTCTGACTTGGGACAGGCACATAAAGAATGTGGCGGGGTTAATAGGTATAAGAAGATGTGGTATGAGTGCCAATGAGACAACTCTCCATCCAAGTCAAAATTTATAAAAGTAAACCATTATAGGTCAAAGTACGGTCTTCAACACGGAGCCTTGGCTCACACCGAACAGTAAGCTATAAAGGGCCCCAAAAATTACTAGTGTAAAACCATTCAAACGGGAAAACCAACGGTCTAATCTATATAAAAAACGAGAAACACTTATGAACCACATCAACAAACGACATGTTTGTGAGAGCTCAACCCTCCCCCTAACCTGGGACAATGGTGTAACAGCACAACATAAGAACAAACTACAAAAATCAGTTGAAAAAGGCTCAACTCATCAGATCGATACACAAAAAAAAAAAACATCAAACAAAAACACAGACAGGACGTGGCAGGGTATATATCCATCCCTCATCCCTAACAACAAAAAAGACACTAAGTACAGATCTGAGAGTACTCGCAGTTACTGACAGCTAGTTCAAAGCCAATAACAACTAATAAAAAAAAATTGTGTATCTAAGACTAAAATATCAATCAGTACACATCTAGCATCTAATGGATTTAGTGTAAAGACGTAATTAACGGTCAGACAAAAACATGATCTTGTTCAATGCCAAACTATAGGTATCGACAGATTGTAGTACCGTGAAAGTATATATGTGTAATATTTAGAATGGTTTTAATTAACTGATAACAAAATCAATATTTAAACCAATAAAACAATATTCAAATTATATTTACTGATCAACAGTAAATGAATTATAAAATAGTATTAACCTCAAATAGATTATTATCAATAATATTATTAATAATTTCAGATGAGGTGAATGACGCTTTGGATGTCAAATGTTTATTAGTAAATGGAAGTATGCACTATGTCCCAATGGATTGTGAAGGAAAATATCCAGCTCTATGCGAAACAGAAATTGAAAATGATAATTCTCTAATCAAGACTTCTGTAAAGTTTAAAGGTAGAAATAAATTATTTGGTATATGATTTTTAATTCATATTTCTATATAATTATGATTAAACTAAATAATCTTTTTATGTTAAGGTAACAGTATCTAAATATGAAAAATTGCAAAATTGAATGATAGAGTTATTACTTTACCAAGATTTTATCGGTATATACTGCTTCTTGTCATAAAAAAAAAAATGCATTTATATTTGTATCAAAAATAGAAACGAAATAATCCTTACCAAAATGATGATATCAACCACTTGTTGTTAAAAGCGGGATTTGCTTTTGATTAATTGCTATTATTGTCAGTATTAATATATTCAACATCTATCATTTTGTCTTGACAAAGATGATGACTCAACAATGACAAACAACAGCCCTGCAATTATTTTTATTTCTTTTATTTTTCGTCGAATATATTGCACTCATGGTATGAGTATTACTGTATGGTATCTATATTTTTACTAAGGTAAAAAAAGTCCTTACAACTTTCTTGACCTTTTCTCTCTTTAATCATGGTAAGCTTTCTTCGAAGTTAACACTTTTATGTGTAGACAGAAAAAAGAACATATTTGTTTTGATGCACAAAAAGTTATGTGTCATTGCAACTTGAAATCCATTTTTTCTTAAAATGTCCTGTACCAAGTCAGGAATATGGCAGTTGTTATCAAATTGTCCATTTCTATGTATGTTGGCGTTTGTTTTTGTTGCAGTTCAGTGTTTCCGTTGTTTTCCTTTTATAGTTGATGTGTTCCCTCGGTTTTGGTTTGTGACCCGGATTTGTTTTCGCTTAATCGATTTATGACTATTGAACAGCGGTATACTACTGTTGCCTTTATTGCATCGGGAAAGGCTTTTCAAAATCATTAACAAAAAGAAAAGCTTTTTTTAGATATATATATATTATAACTATAAGACAGTAGTTCTCATGGCCTATGAAAGCTTAGCAGGAGTATTCGATTTCGAAATCCAATATTCAAAGAAGCCAATCAAAAGTAAGTCTGGACTTGTAAAGGTGTAAAACCAATTAATTGAGTTCTAACAGATTACGGTTTAATATCTTTGAATGATAACAAATGTCAAGAAAATAACATTCATGACATAAAACTACTATATATTGATTAGAAAATACAATATACATTTATATAAATAAACATTTTGGTCATCTTTTTAATGCAATATGATCGGAACGTTTAATAAGAAAAAAAGGAGTTATATTTTTATATCTAATTTCATTTCACTTTTTGTTAGTGATTGTGACATATTTTGAAAGCTCCCATATTTTAATTATTTTTACCTAAAAAAAAACGTTGCTACGGCAGATCTCAGTCCTTTGGTTTGTATATTTTTTTTTTCGAGGTTTTAGTCATGAATTATATTCTAGTCTTCAATGGAGAAGAGTGGCCATTGTTGAAGTTGCAGATAGATCCAGATGCGCGACACACACCCTTTAGAAATTTCCGTTTTATTGATGTAAAATTTGTAGGGTGTCACCGGATTCGGTTTATTTAGTATGAATAGTTTGATATTCTATACCGCGTGGAAAAAATGCCGAAAAGGCAAAAATAATCGTGACGTCGTCGCTAGAAATGTTATTATTCGACGTGTTTAGATACTACAAAGATACTTGAATGATTTATACAGCAAAAACGAATTCGGTGACACCCTATAATTTTTATATTGATAAAATGGAAATTTTAGTGGCAATAACATATCAGTTTTAAAGAAAATTCGTAGGAGAAAAGGCAATTTAAAGTAAATTTTTCAATATTTTTTTCAATATTTACGTGCATCCTATATATATTTGTACTCCTTTCTACAGAATATTCAATTTGCTATACATTCGAAAGTATAAAAGTTACTTCTATAATTTTTCGATATTAATATGCTGTTCAACATGCTTTAATTGCTTGCAAAATTTTATCAAAATCCGTGAGATTGCCCATTTACGTACCTGTTACCTTAATTGAATACATACATGGTTTTTTTTCAGTTATTTACGTTGTTATCGCATTAACAGTTATTGGACTAGTGGTAACTATGATCCTGATAATAAGAAAATGGTAATTTTTTTATGATATTTATATGTTCTACTATGATGACTATAAAATTGGTATCTTTTATTATATATTCAAATATTAATTTCATATTTTGTTTTTATTTGTATTCCTTTTAAAACTAGTTTGTTACAAATTATACTTAATTCCTGCATGTAATTTGATAATTTAGTCGTAGATATATAAGATCAGGTATAAATGTTAAACCACAATTCAACACCAAGTTTTGAAAGTAGAATTTTATTTCTAACATTTTATTTATTGTTTCATACTTATTTCAGGAACCGTATCAAACATTATTCCCATAACACTATATGCGATGTTACGAATAGGCCTGCTGAAGGAGAAGAATCCTTGCAAATGACAATTAGCAACCACAGATCTAACTTCCGATCATATGATGTACCATTGGTTTTTCAGCAAACCCACCGCTTTGGAAATTATCCAGTCACCGATTATGAGAATTTTGCTGATATGGACAATTCATTCCAACGACTTGATTTCACTTTACATAATGAAGTTCAACAAAGTTCAACAGAAGTACACGATACACACTACCCTGCTTGTAATAATAATGGTGCGAAACGTCCGACCAAAGAAGGAACTGCAGTGAGTACAGATGACGAAGAACAGGAACAACTTGCATACCGCATTTCTAACATAGTTGCTGATGAAGTCATCTATGACCTACCTCAAGATCCTTTTTGATATTCTATCTTCGATGTCCAGTTTAATGACGATATAAGTGTTGACTCTATGAGCTCTCTGTCGTTTGAGGATGAGTTAGTGTTCTTGTGTTGGTATTTACTGAGGAGTTCCTATTGAAAATTATCTAACTTAACTAAGAGATCGAAGAACAACTGATACGTTTATTAGAGCAGTTGACATTTGTCCACCCTTAAAAAATGATAAACTCAACTTAAAACACATATTGCTCTGTCTCTGTTTCCAGTCAACTGATGGATTTTTTTTTTGGCAAACATAGAACAAATTCAAAATACAAATTTTTCGGTATAAATGTATACGCCGTACAAATTTTAAAAGATTACATTATTTAAACTTGAAATAAAAAATCTTCTCTTCTTTGAAATTTGTGTATCATAAGTAAGCTATTTACCCAAGCTTCCCGATGACGATGAACCAAGTGAATCAGAGCACGAAGGTGGCATTTATTTTAATTTACACACTTTATATATATTCGTGTTATGGAAAGGTTACTCAATTCCTCAACCTTTGTTTTTTTTCAATTTCTTTATGAATATAGATATTTGAAATATGTTTCATTGATCACAATATATACATATCACTCTGTTATCAACTTGAGAAAAAACAAATAACGCAAAGGGTTTTACTGGAAAGAGAAGACACATACGAATATTTCTTCCTCGGTCATTGACATCGATTTTATTGTATGAAAACATAGAATAGTTCAAGATATAGAAACAATAGAGTATGCGAATTAATTCTCCCTTTATGATTATAAACAACGAAAATCTGGAACAATTACTGATGGTCGATACATTTGATTATCTTAACTCATTTTTTTTCTTAATTTGAGTCATTATGGATCTTCTAAATTCTGCATTCAACGAATTAATAATCATACAAGTTTATGGATTTTGGACACTATTTCAGGCTTAATAGAGCTTTCTTACAATCTGACGAAAAGAACGTACGGTTGACAAATCGTACGTAAGACCCGTTTGAGGGATCCTATATTTGACTTTTTGATCAATTTTTTTTAAATATGACATTTTTATGTTATCTTGATCAAAATATTCATGGGACTTTGATGGCGTTTCGCCTATTTTTTCCCCTATTAAGAACCATTACACTGCATGAACGTTTCGGAACGAAGGAGATAACTCAACAAAATTTGCTAAACATAAGCTCTTCACAAGAAGTTCCCCTAAAAATTAAAGATTGTTCTAAATCACTCACCTCACCCCAAAATCGATTACATATTTGCATTATTTAACCTAAGAAGGTAGCAAGGCAAAATAGATGGGACATCCCCCCCTCCCCCTATAAAAAAACCCCCAAAAAACCTAAACTTCCTAAATTCTAAATATAGAAAACCGATGTGTCTATACTTACTAAATTCTAAATATAGAAAACCGATGTGTCTCTACAGACATAGTCCTAGCTTTCTTTCGGCTATAATTGTGTGTTCTGCCAAAAATGTTTACTGTTTAATCATCAGTATCAGGATGTATATAGTGCAGGATTTTTCATGTGTTTTTTATGTTCATTCTGATGTTAAAATGTGTATGTAAATCAACAAATCAAGATCTATAATTTGCTGATCTATTATAATTAGAGCTCAAGGGTGGATTTAGGAGTTAGCCGCACCCGATTTTTTTCATCTTAGCAAACATAGTCATAGCCTCCTATTCAGGATCTCCGCCTTGGTCTATTATATGCACTTCTCAGCAAAAGAATTTTGTCGTAAAATTTAGAGCATCATACTTCAAGAATGTCTTTAAAATAGCATGCTTAAGCAATTCCCTCGCAAATGTGTGTAATCATGGTTTACGTAAGCAACGTATAGAACGTAAGTGTACTTTATACTATTTTCTTTATTTTCAGATAATAACTGCGGAATTGGTTTTTTTGATATGCTTAAATTTTTTAAGATAAATTTGATTCAGAATAAATATGCTGTTTTACCGGATTAAACATAGACTCTCAGTGTTATCGTTGGAATATAATACATGCTCCCTTTACGTTCGGTTGTATCTTTCGTCAACATGTAAGAAAGCTCTAATATGCGTCTCAGTACTAGTATGTCCTATGACACCGTAGATCTTAAATTCGTTTTTCTGCACTGCATTGAAGTCAGACATATCTTTTGTTGGATCATAAAGAAAAATTGATTTTAGCCCCAACAAGATAAAAGTATTTTTTATATATGGTACTACATTTTGTACATATACATTATTTAGGACAACATCAGTTTTTTGAAGAGACGTTATCCTTACGGTGTTTGTAAGGACAGTTGAAACATATAACTGGATGAGCTTTGTCAACATCAATTGCAACGGTTGCAACTTTTTCCAGTGTGATAAAGGGACTAGAAGCATGCTTGGAAATGTACAATGCATTACATGTTCTGATGTGTACCGATTATCAGGTTGTCTCAATATTGATTTTATAAAATATCAGCTGTGAGTCAAAATATGAAGCGTTTTGTCGAGTGAGCGAAAGAGTTCAAGAAGGCATCATATTGTGTCGAGCAGCTGATATTTTACAATATAAATATGATGAAAATCTGATAATCGATTTATCGAATTATATTTGTGCATTTTGAATAATAGAAACCGGAAGATGACTTGATAAGTTCGGGTCAAACTTATCAAAGGTCGGTTCATTCATTATGACGTTGGTGATATATCCGTCTTAAAGTTATTTAGGCCGGGTTAGCGTATTTGACGTAATTTAGCATCATTATGTATAGGAGCACAGTTTTATAACAAATAAATTAAAACGAATTTAATTTTTTTTAAATGGGTGGGGGGGATGTCGCTCAATCATTGATTTTCTGTGCAATGAAGTTCAAAAGTAAACAAATACCACTAGGGTATAACATATTAAAATGGAGATAAATGCGTAATAATGCAATTACATTATGATTAATGTTTATCCTATCACAATCCTTACTTAAAACTAATTTTATGTATATTTAGTAAAACACTTAACGATACATTAAAGTCCCCCCTTTAAAAAATATAAATAATTTGTTTATATGTATACTAATACGATTCACAGTCTATCTGCATTCACCAAGTTTTATTTTCGATGTTGTTTGTTACTAATTATTGTTTTGAAAAAAATAATTAATAGAACAGAGACGAAAGATATAAAAGGGATATTCAAACTCACAAACTGACAATCTCATGGCAAAAACAAAAACGACAGTACATACACTCAACAAAGAAAACTAAAGACTGAGCAACACGAACCCAATCAAAAACCGATGGCGAAAGAATTAGCAGGTCCTGCTACATATTTGACCACCGTCGTGGTGCTCATGTAAGTACAAACCAGGTATACGGGTATTCGGTAAGTCACATTCGGGGAAAAGAGGACGGGATCGTGGTTACAATCTGAACATATCCGTCGTCATCAGTAAAACAGATATCCCATAACGGTCAACCAACTCATGATGGCGTCCGTTAAATTTTCGAAAGGATAATTTCAAATATACTACTTTGAACTCTAGGTTCAATAGCATCCTTGTAAGGAGCAACCTTCTATCAAAGTCATGTTAGGAAATACAAGCTCTGTAATATCGTATCAGCTCGGAGATATATACTCCATAGGCAGGTCCTGCTGTAATGTTGCTACAAAAAAATGGAAAGTTCACATTTGGGAAGCTGAAATCATGTCTTTTTTGTCGTACAGTTTTGTTATTAATTGACCCTCATTGTTAATTTCTAGATGTAAGTCAAGATATGAAGCAGACTTAACTGCATCTGTTGTAATCTTTATTTCAAGTTCGATGCGATACATGCGTTCAACATAGTCAGTAAACTTTGAATTGTTTATAGCGTAACGTGAAGTTAAAGGATAACGCTAATGATAATCCTGGAATATCGTATCAACTGAGATATACATACTCCATATGCAGGAATTTTGCTTCATAGACATGTAAGTTCACAATTTGGGAAGCTTTTATCATCTCTTTTGTTTTTGTAAAGTGTTGTTCTCAACCGAAAGTTTGATGGGTTAGATGCGTTCAACATAGTCACCAAACGCTATATTAATTATTTAGAGGACATCATCTATATAGCGGAACGAGAAGTTGAAGAATAATGTTAGCTTCTTTTCATCCTTCGTAGTAGCTCCTGTATGAAGTCAGCCTCATATGAATAAAGTAACAGGTCAATAAGAAGTGGAGCACACTGGTTTCCCATGGGGATGCCAATTGTTTGTTGAAAAACACGCCCTCTGAACGTAACAAATATGTTGTCAATAAAAACGTCAAGCATCTTGATTATGCCAGTTTCAAATTCCCAGTTAAATGTCCGGCGCTTTAAGTTTGCGTTGCTTTGTCCTACGTTTGCACGAGAGAGAAAAAATCCACAAGTAAGCAACAAAACGCATTACATTTGTACGAAATTTACCTACTACTTTTGCTTTGATTGATTAAAGTTTCTATTGAAAAAATTACTTAAAATCGTAAAATTTTTAAATAAATATTATGAATTCTAAAATAAAAACAAAATAGAATAAAAATTATAAAAATCAACTGAAATGAAAATTCGAAAATTTACATTAAAGACAGAAATGAGCATCCCAAAGAAAAACAAAAGGTAGCAGTTCTTGATATTCCATAAATATATTTTCCGTGAAGATAAAGAGTAGAAGAGTGGAAACATTTCCTGGAGATTTAATAAGAAAACATGCAAAAGTATAAAAAGAACTGATCGCGAATGTCTTGTTAATAGGAAAAAATAAAAACAATCGTGAAATTAATGAACATTAATTAGGAAGACAATAAAGTATACTGGTTATACTGAAGGTTCAGCTGACTACGTAGATATAAGAAGATGTGGTATGAGTGCCAATGAGACAACTCTCCATCCAAGTCAAAATTTATAAAAGTAAACCATTATAGGTCAAAGTACGGTCTTCAACACGGAGCCTTGGCTCACACCGAACAGTAAGCTATAAAGGGCCCCAAAATTACTAGTGTAAAACCATTCAAACGGGAAAACCAACGGTCTAATCTATATAAAAAACGAGAAACGAGAAACATTTATGAACCACATCAACAAACGACAACTACTGAACATCAGATTCCTGACTTAGGACAGGTGCAAACAAATGCAGCGGGTTTAAACGTTTTAATGGTACCAAACCTTCACCCTTTTTCTGAAACAATAGTGTAACATCACAACATAGAAAGACACACTATAAAATATCAACTGAAATAGCTTAACTCAATCAAAGGACATATTAACACCATTGAACATACACTGAACAAATAAATTTGACCTATGATACAATGTAAATACAAAATAAATAAACTAAGGGAAGAATAATAAAAGTAACATGTTATATCGGTATGAAATGTTAAACAATTTAAGAAAAACAATATGCTCGAACAAAAATATCAGCCATTTGCAATAACTTTAAACACAGGTAAATGAAAATAATTTTGTTGTTAGGTATACGTGTACAGTTACAATAGAGAAAGGAAATATTTTAAAAATAAATAATTTTGATGTTCATAGTACGAAGTGGAAATTTATATTAGTACCAAACACTTATCAAAGCTGGTATATAGACCAAATATAACCCTGAATAATATTAAATAACAAAAAAGCATTACAATTAGTATCAACAGGTCAAATAAACAAGAAAGTACGATTTGAGAGTACTCGCAGTTACTGACAGCTAGTTAAAAGCCAAAACAATTAATAATAAAAAATCATGCATCAGAGACTAAAATCAACTAAAACACATCCCAAGGATTTAGTATTTTAACGTCATGGACAGTCAAGAAGACATGACTTGTGCAATGCCAAAAATAAATGTATCGACAGACAGTAGGATAGTTAGGAGTTTAACCTCTTTATAGATCAAAATGAACGTGGGTGTGTCTTTAAACATCCCGTTTGAAAAGAATACAAATTTAGTTATGTTTTAATTTGCTGATGACAAAATCGATATTAGTGCCAATGTAAACTATATTCAAAGATCTAATAACAACGTTGGTAAGATAACCTGAACTAATAAGTTTATTTGAAGGTTCGATGAGTTTACACGGATCACATAGTGATTTCCGCGCTTTAAGTACAATATTACCGTAAAATTTAGGATGTGAAATACCGTTTTAATCAGTTTTCTACAGGTACAGCCAAATTTACTAATCAAATCTTTGTATCTATGAAAGAACTTAGCAAAAGTTTTACGTAATTTATGGTAACGAAATCCCTGACTTAATAATTTACCAATGATGCATTGATTACGTTCGTTAAAATCTATGACATCACTACACACACGGGCATAACGAACGAGTTGGGATATATACACACCGTATGATGGAGCCAAAGGAACATCGCCGTCTAAAAAAGGAAAATTAACAATAGGGAATGAAAAATCGTCTCTTTTGTCGTAAATTTTCGTATGGAGTTTTCCTTTGAGATTGAAATGTCCAAGTCCAGAAAAGGACAACTACTACTGTTTATGTTAGATTTAGTTAAAGTAAGTTCTATCGGGTAAATTTCGGTAGTATATTTAGAGAACTCTGGATTATTTAACGAAAAATATCATCTAGATAACGGAAGGTATTGTTGAATGTATCAACCAAATGTAACAATGACGTGTCTTTACTGAGTTTGGTCATAAACTGAGATTCATAGCAATACAGGAATAAATCTGCTATTAAAGGGGCGCAGTTAGTGCCCATAGGAATACCTACAACTTGTCGATACACTTTATCGCCGAAACGTACATATATGTTGTCCAGGAGAAAATCTAAAGCTTCAATCATATCTTCATATTTCCAGCAAGTGTATCTAGCATACTTTCCTTTTTCGTTACAGAAAAGGCTTTAAACGAGTTACAGCAAATAAATTTGTAATGAGATTTTCAAAAGACCATTTAATTAAATATGAAAACTTTTCTTAATAAGATTGTGTGGAAGTGTAGTATAGAGAGTAGAAAAATCATAACTGTCAACAGAATTAAAAGGACCACCAAAAGCATGTACTTTATCTAAAACCTCTAAAGAATTTTTAACACTCCAAAATAATTAATACCATTTTTTCATAAGCTTTATTACAAAAGTTAATAACAAGTTCTTTGATAGTAGTAAGGAGGTAGTTAGAAGAACTGATAGATTGGTAGTAGAACACTTACTAGATGCGGAGATGAAACGGAATTTAATTGTTTTTGTGCAATTTAGGTAACCAGTACATAGTAGGGACTTTCAAATGTTCGGAAGAGGCTTTAAGCTGGGTAGTGGCAGTGATATGCTTGTTTACAATTTGACTCTCTGTGGAGCGTACGGACCTGAATGTAGATGAATTTGTAATTTCGTTTTGGAGAATTTCCGTGAAGTATATGCGTCACACCACCACTACATTATTTGCTGCTTTGTCTGCCGGTACGAACACAAACCGCTTTGCGAGTACTTGGGTTTATTTTTATTCTGGAAATGGGAATATCATGGATCCTATAACTAATTTCAGAATTGTTTTCAAAATGAGATATACGAATATTAACAGTATTCATAATTTTATTCAAATAACTGTCTAGAGATTTTTATCAGATTTTTCACGTTTACACCAATTTTACAGTAGACAGACAGAGCGTCTTTAATGACCTGACGACACTGTTTCCAATCTATTTTAGATGGAGGACGATATTTCGGTCCTTTCTTAAGAAAAGTTATGACCTCACGGTCTTCGACGATGTTGAGGTCTCCTATAAGGACATGACCATAGGGAACATATCTAAAACTAGATGTTTCACAATCTCAAGTGGAAGGAACATTATTTACTATATTGACGTCTGATGTAACTGACGTATAATTAAAAATCAAACTTCTGCTGGGTTTTTTATAAGAATACGAAATAATAGGTGGTTCTATATTATCAAAATATGGAGGTATTTGGCTTTGGATGGTAGAGTCATTGAATATACTAGATAAGTTAATAAAATCAATACCTCTATTTATATATTTTAATTTAAGAAAATGCCGTTTATGATTTTCAGGTTTATCGATACTAGGAAATAGCCTGTGATGACAAAATGCTGTAATAATACGGGTGTATTTGCGTTTGCCATGAGACCTTTTATTTCTAAGTCGTTTATCGACAATATTAATGACATCGATTGAAGTTTTAGTTATGTTTCCTGTCCTAATATTTTGTCATTAAGACCGAGAGGATAAGCTGTTTGAAGTCTTTTATCCAAAATAATTCGCGAATTTCACGTGATTTTTCAAATTGCTTGTGTGATTCTCCTGGTTGTTTCTGAACGGTTTCAAGTGGTTGGAATTTAATAAATTTTAGATTGTGATTATGCTTATCTAAATGTTGATATATCAAACTTTTGAATTTTTAGGTCTACGAAAGCGGTAAAGGTGTTCTTGATTTCTTTTGTAATACGCTCGTCCCGTCTGTCCCACATATTGAATACCACACTTAGGTTGGGTTCAAGTTACCACATATATAAGGTTTTGAGTTTTCAGGTAATGTCACAGGAAAAGAGAGCGAAAAGCTCTCCGTTCACTGTTGACCGTACAGTATTATGTGAAGTTAATCTAAAACAGGTTAGTCACTTTTGGCATTGCACGGAAAATTTGTGGATATCCACGCGCATTTTGTTAAACAATCTGGCTGTAGAGGCATTACAAATACGTTTGTTTAAGCACGTGGATATCCTAGAAGTTGTGTTGTTAATAATTTTCTTTCCATTACGTAAAATCATGATAATTAAATAGGGTATAGGAAAATAAAAAGACCGGAGGTTGTAACAATGAATAAGGATCACAATTACGGAATAGGAAATAATAGGCAAAGCAGTAAAGAACTCTTACAAAACTGTTATAAAAGGCCCGACGTAAAGACTTAAGTATTACAATACTGACATATAACAAACACAGGGCAAAAACAGAGATTGTAAGAAATCTTAGTAAAACCATAGCAGGGGCAATAATAAAATAGCAGGCGTGGATGAGTATTTATACATCCAAACACCTTAATATATAATTGACAATTAAGAACAAAGATATAATAAACATGTGAAAGCTCTCTCACAGGCAAACAACCCATAATTGAAAAATATAAGCACGGGGACACATTCTACTGCATCCACACAGCACGAGCAACAAACCCTGCAGTAAATAGATATAAGAAGATGTGGTATGAGTGCCAATGAGACAACTCTCCATCCAAGTCAAAATTTATAAAAGTAAACCATTATAGGTCAAAGTACGGTCATATACGTACATTTTAATACGCGGTAGCGATACTACAAAATTAAGTTCACCGTTGAACTTTTTTTTTTTTCAAATTTCATTCTGGACAAATTTCGCACACATGTTATCCTAAATGGCTCCAAGACACCACACAAGTACTGAATATATAGAGAACATACATAATGTGTTTTATTCCAGACTATTTTTTATATGATACAATACTCATTTTCAGGACATAAACACTGTATAAAAATGCATTAACAGAAATACCGAACTCCAAGGTAAATTTAAAAGGGGAATCCATAAAACCTGACAAAATCAAACGTAAGATTATATCAACCAAAGGAACAACTGGTATATTTCTGGCTTGGTAGAGCCATATCCGAAGAAAATGTAATTATTCCAGACTTAGCAAAGTTAAGGTTATTTACAGGATTAATCCAAGATAAAAAAAAATCAGCATATTGAGAGTATACAACTTCCAATGGTTTTATGTTGTAACATGGCATTTTGTAAATCTTCAATAAAATATATCATAAGTAATTCTAATTTCTAAATCTGTTGTAGTTTGCTATTATCCAGACCGGAAATCTTATTACATATTCATGTTTATTATCTTTGATCCATTGGTTATTTAAATATATTTATGAAGTATAAAGCTTTATTTAATCTAAATATAATCATTGTATCATAAGAATATTTTTAAAATCAAATATGAAGGAAATTGGTCTGGTAGTATATCAATGTTGTCGCATCATTTTCTATTCCAATGAGACAATGGAAGCCGGAGAGTAATTCGCATTGAAATTGGCACTAATGGGAAGTTTTATTTTATCATTAAGTTTTCCCGGTATTAGATCATAAGATATCAGAATAATCGTCTGATCTATTAGTTTACCGATTATGTTCTATTCCCTATTTTGAAATAGTGTGGATACGCATTGCGGATATTCATGCAAACCAGAAGTTGCTTACCCTATGTCGACCACTGGATCACAGGATCAAGGCGTGAGACAAGCACATAATTAATGTGTCGGGGTTTTTACGCACGTTTATGTTTATGGCACAATCAATATCCTTTTAGTATGTCTTAAAGAATCTAACTATCAAATACTAGAAATGCAAGTAGTCAGAATTTTCTTTTCTATTATTTGTTGTCTGTTGTTTTTCAGGATCTGTTTTTTTATCGTTTAACCTCTCCACGAATCTAACTATCAAACAATCGAAATGTAAGTAGGTATATTGCATGAGTTCCTGAATGGATGGATGCATAACTAGTGAATGAGGTCTACATACCTTTGACTGGCTGATAGTTAAACCTTTGTCTATTTCTCATTATAACTAGAAATTCAATCTTTTCGCGTAAGGGTTTTTTTTAACAAATCGTTGTTTGCCATTGCGTTGTCAGTTTCTCTAGACTTATGAGTTTTTAAATTCACTAGATATCTTCTGATTCTTTTATAAATCATAAATAATCACACAAAATAATTGAACAATCATTCAAAGCAAAAAAAATATTTAAATTTTACAAGTAATGAAAAGTATTAATGTAACTGGAATGATGAATGTATACACAATAATGTACATAAAACTTATCTTTCACCACTTTCAATAAATTTCTCAATTGTCACAAATGAATACACACGAAGTACATTGCTTGACATTTCGTATCTCCATAACGTTTCCTACTCCTGCGAATTTGTCTTTTTTCTGTTCAACAACAAATATTTCCACTTTCGACAAACTCTCTGAACATCACCTCTTTTGATTGACTCTTTCTTTATTTTTCATATGTCTATTCTTCCATAATCATTACTTGACAATCATATTGTTTTACATCTGTTGACCTTCCACCAGGACCACCACCACGAATTTTTACATGATCCGTCCTTGCAGATTTTTTCGGGTCAATTTTTTTAGTTATTATAATAACTTCAATTTGTTCAAGATGACCTAACCTTTCTAACTCCTTCAGAATCCATAATCGTCTATTATCTGCGGATACGTATTTATCGTCAATGAATTTAACCTGAATCATTGGTAAGTCTTTGACAGACATAATCCCATCTGAAATGTCATCTCGAACTTCTCCAATCAGGCGGCCATTTCTGAATTTGTTTGCAATAGAATCTTGAGAGTATAAAACGTCCGAAGGCTTGACACTGTAAAATGGCATTTTGCAAATCTTCCATAAAATAAATCATAAGTAATACTAGTTTCAAAATCTGAAGTAGACTAATATTGTTTATACCAGTAAGAATATTTTATATACTCGATGAATGTTCTAGAAAAGAGAATTTCCCTGCAGATTATTATGACAATTGGAATTTTCATAATTATAAAATAGATCATTTGATAACTTTTCACATATGCATATTTATTATTATTGATCCATTATTTTGTTAAATATAATTATATAATATGGGATTTTGTTAAACTAAATATAGATCATTTTATCATAAGGATCATGCATATCATTTCGACAATTAGGAATTCAGTAATTATGAAAAATAAATTTCTTGATATCTTCATACATATGCATGTATCTTTTGTCAGTATATTTATTTATCTTTGATCCATTGATTTGTTAAATATACTTATAAATAAATGATTTTAGAGGAAATAAATATAAATCATTTTATCAGTAGTTTATATTTAGAAAATCATTTATAACTTTTTTGAAAATTCAACAAGTACAAAGAAAGTTGGTTTAGCTCAGAACGAATTTCCCAACGGAGAGATGCCGAACGTCAGGCAGCGAATTTTTTCATTTTGTGATGCCCCAAAAACAAAGATATATTTTTGCCAACGCACGTAACGTTCTCTAACCTATTTTTAACTTTAATCAATTAAAATAGTTAGGAATAAAATTCAGAGTTGCTCTCATGATGTTTTATTCAAGCCAAATTTCCGTGTTTTAGCAAATGTTGTTTACCTTGTATAATGTCAAAAAGAAACATATGTGGTTAATCTAAATACTCTATGAATTTCAAATCCAATAATTTAAAAGTTAAAAGAGTAACAACGATTTTATCTTCTCGTTGAATTTTCTGACTATCACACCATTGCATAGGTATGTTCTTTTTATGCCACATGCATAATTCAAAAAGCATTTTTTCAGTTTGCAACCAGCCAATGCTCTTGTTTTTTAGATTTTTGAACATCAGTAAATTATTATTGACGCTTATGATCTACCAATGGAAGTTTTAAAAACATAGGTATTTAAATTGACATGCAGGCAATAACAACAACACTAATTGACAAAAAAATTATTTCCCTAAGAAACCTATCCAAAGTCATACTTACCGCTAATTTGTTAATTAACGAAATGTATTATCTTATTAATGACTGCAGTCAGGTTCATGCAGTAAAATCAGTAAAAATCAATATATGGACTATTTCGAAAGAAACTAATAACAATATCAAAACTTTAATATAAGGATAAGAAGCAACTGTAGTTCACCGTACGACCTTTAATAATGAACAAAACCCTTACCGTATAATGACGTATAGTGACTAAAGTTTTCTTACATCTTGACGAAAGGTACGATCGAACGTAAAGGGAGTATGTTTTCATCCCAACGATAATAGTGAGAGTCTATTATTAATGCGGTAAAACGGCTTTTGTTTTCTGAATTAAATAAATCTTTAAATATTTAAGCATATATAATAACAAAATCAATGTTAGTACGGATAAATTTCAAAGATCTCATCACGATGATGATAACCTTATATTATAGGTCTATTCAAAGGATCAATAAGTGTACATGGATCGTATTTAAAGTTACAGACACTAAACAGAACATTACCGAATATTAAGGATCTGATACCGTAAATTGGTTTATTTTGGTTGTAGTTTTATTTTGGTTTATTTGGTGCCTCCAATGAAAGTGCCAAAATTAAACACACGAAAATAAATCAAACACTTAAAATTGAAACGCCAAAATCGCGTATCGGTATCGTAATGTTAATGTTGGGAAAAATATTTTATGTTATTATATATTCCGTATATTTCCTACAATTCTATACATAGCCAAATCTGCAAATAAATACCTGGTATAATAGAAAACACAACATGAATTTCTATTCACACATGTCGTACATATGCCAGGCTATTGCTGATTAGATGTCGTTATTGGTAATTATTGGTAGTTAGAATATCAAAACTCCTTGTAATCAATTAATTAACATGTACTGCAAGAGGCATAAGGATTAAAATTTAAATCCTTGATCGTCAATAGATTAACATCTACTGCAATAGAGATGATTAAAATTTATTTCATATAATATTTGTAAAACTAAATAATCTATTTAAAAGGTGATTTTAATGTTGAAGATTTTATTTCATAGTTTCTTTCAACTTTGAACCACGATATACGGAATTATTTGCAGATGCAACCGTTTCCGATTCCTTCATTATGATAACTTTGTCGTGTTTCTAGTTTGAGAAATTCAATGATACTTTGTCGATAAACGGGTAAATAAAGGCAAATATGAATGAGCTTGTTCACTACTGTTGTTCCAAAATTAAACATATCAATTGGATGAAGCACCAAAATAACACACACCAATATAAAGCACATGCCTTTCGAGTTTACGGTATCCCCTTGTTAATAGGTTTTCTAGCTAATGAACAGTCAAACGTCCAAACAAATTAATTTACCAGTTATAGATAGATAAAAGTCATTAAAATCTATATTGTCACTACAGGCACGAACACAAATAGCGAACGAGTTGGGATATATCATCACCGTAAGATGGAATCAAAGAAACATCATCGTCCGAACAAAAGGAAAAATTTGCAATAGAGAACGTCCCTTTTTCGTAAATTTTCCCCGTCTGCAATTTAAATCTCGGAAAGCACAGTTTTTTGCTGTTATATAAAATTATTAGCAGTAAGTTTCCTTTGGTAAATTTCTGCAGTATATCTATAGATTTCTTGATTATTAAACGCAAAAATATCATCAAGGTAACTGTTAGTGATGATGAATATATCCATTAAATGGAGAAAAGACTATACAGATTTTCATTGAGTTTGGACCTAAACTGTTATATATAACAATAAACGAGCAAGTCTGTTATTAAAGGGGCGCAATCGATGCCCATAGGAATATCTACAGCTTTTAGATAAATTTCATTCGTCTTTTTTATGTTCAATCACATAAAGATGTTAACATATCCCGTGACTACAATGTTTCACTCAAAAATGGCCAAACATGTTTATATTCTAAACAGGCAATCCGTAACTCTTTAAATATACAATATTAAATCAATGTCAGAAAATTTCACCTTTTTTTATGATGCTTAGAAACCGAGGAAGGGCGAGGATTTCAAAGTTCTTCAATTGTTTTGTGTCGAATACAAAATGGTATTGTTTTTAAACTGCACTTAAAAATAGCCACAATTTTAGTTATGAAAACGTTCACACTAAAATAAAACTTGTTTTTCATCCCTAAACGAGTTCCAAATTTTAAAGAAAAGTGACATGGATGTGGCATGAAATCGACATTGCAAGTAATATCACTTCTTACTATATTTGGTAGATCAAGACAACAGGAAGTGTTCTTACTGCAATATAGATACTAGTAAATATATTATTGTTAACATTCACTTGCACTTGGATAATTACTCAATATACAAAACTTTTGCAGTAAATATTTGAAGTAACAGCAATAAAATAATGCATCAGTAGTTTACCGATGTTTAAATCATAAAAATCAATTAAAAAGACGAATCAAGGTCGGAAAACAAAGAGGGATTCGGATGAACTCCAAAAGAAGCGAAAGATAGGCTTATACTTTAGTAATAACTGATATCACTCCCATTCTAAAAAATGTACTGATCAGTTCATAGAAATAAGAAGATGTAGTATGAGTGCCAATGAGACAACTCTCCATCCAAGTCACAATGTGTAAAAAGTAAACAATTATAGGTCAAAGTACGGCCTTCAACACGGACCCTTGGCTCACACCGAACAAGAAGCTATAAAGGGCCCCAAAATGACTAGTGTAAAACAATTCAAACAGGAAAACCAACGAATAAATCTATATAAAAAACGAGAAACGAGAAACACTTGAGAACCACATCAACAAACGACAAACAATGAACAACAGGTTTCTGATTTGGACAGGTGCAAACAAATGCAGCGGGTTTGGTTACTTTGTTTATTTTAGCGCATTTTTTTTTTTATTCCTTATTTATGAATGTAAATCACCTCTTGGGACCGTCTTATTTTTTATTTGATACAGTAGGTTGTTGATTCATTCATCAAAACAAGCAAAGTGGTTCATAAGGGCAATCTGAAAATCAGTCGTGTCTTATGAATTTTCAGTTGTTCGATGTAATTCATGATATATTATTTTTTTACTATCGGGTACAATACATGTAAGAAGCTAAATTGCTCGGGTGGCTTTATTCCCAGAAGCATTATTAGTGAAGTAAATCTATATATATATGTGATTGGCTGATAATTATAGGAAACAAGAGAGAAGATATAAAGGAGGGCATTCAAAAGTCCAATAAAACAGACAGCACCCAAACAAAATATAAGAACGATTTAACACAACAACAACAAAACATTACATAAAACCAAAGACTGAAGAGACGAACCGAATCCAAAACCGGGATGACACAAGTGCTCCGGAAGGTAAGTAATTTCTTACCCCATCTGGCATCCGTCGAGTTTCTAAAGCGATTCAAAGTCCGGTTATAAGTCAATTTCGATAATGTCACCAATCTACATGAAAAGACGGGGTTGTGGTTCTGACAGTTGGAGCATATCCGTAATTATATGTGACATAGATATTCAATAAAGGTCTACCAAATCAGGATGGCGTCGTATAACTTTCGAAGAGATGAATTCCACTTAACCACTTGGAACCCGTGATGCAATTGCTTACTAGTCCAACAAATATGAATCTATGTTATAATGTTTATTATGAAAACAATCGTTTTACATATGTTCTAATGCACATATTACATTATAAATAACAACATTAAAAATGCAGCATCAATTAAAGGCAAAACTATCTTTGAAATAATTAAAGTTATGAAAAGTATTAGTTTTACAGTTCTGAAACAATAAATAATGGATAAACACATATGTTCATAACACTTATAGCTCACCACTGTTGATATTTGTGTTTTAAGTTCCACAAATAAATACATACGAAGTACACCGCTTGAAAATTTCATATATCTCCAAGGTTTCTTATGTTTAACAGAACCATCATCATGCTGATGCTACTTGCAATTTTGTCTTTTCTATGTTCATCAACAAACGTAAAATATTTCTACTTTCCACAAATACACTTAAAATTATCTTTTGGAATGATTTTCGTTTGTTTATATGTTTAGTCTTCCCATCATATGATAAACACACATCAGATCGGCAGACCTTCCACCAGGGCCGCCACCACGAATTTTACATGATCTGTCCTCGCAGATTTCCTCCTATCAATTCTTCGAGTAGTTATAACTTCCACTCGTGAAAGATGGTGCAACCTTTCTAACTCCTTCAGAATCCATAATCGTCTATTATCTGCGGATACGTATTTACCGTCAATTAATTTAACCTGAATCATTGGTAAGTCTTTGACAGACATAATCCCGTCTGAAATTTCATCTCGAACTTCTCTAATCAGGCGGCCGTTTTTGAATTTGTTCGCAATAGAAACTTGAGAGTATAAAACTTCCGATGGCTTTACGTTGTAACATGTCATTATGTAAATCTTCCATAAAATAAATCATAAGTAAGACAAGTTTCAAAATCAGAAGGTGGACTACTATTGTTTATACCGATAAGATTATTTTATACACCCGATGAATGTTCTAGAAAAAAAGAATTTCCGTACATATAAATATGACAATTTGGAATTACATAATATTAGAAATAAATTAACTGATAACTTAATATATATTTATATATATATATATGCATGTTATTATCTTTGAGCCATTGCATTGTTAATGTAAATATACTATACAGGAATTTTGTTGATCTAAATATAAATCAGTTTATCATAAGGATAATATGATATTTAGAAAACCAAAGATATACATGCAGGAACATAGCATTATTTAAACAAGTAACTTTCAAAATTACTTACTTTTTCATTTTTGTTAACATACATGTAGGTGTCCATTCCTAAAGATTCTACTAATTTTAAAATTTCTCATACCTCTGGTTAATTTTCCAAAGAAGTATCACAAACGAACCACCCTTAAACACTTATTACATTTCAGACGCTCTTATATTTAATATTGATGCTTATTGGTCAAAATTGGTCTTTTCGGACTATTATAATATCATTTTCCTTGCAAATCTGGACGGTAGGCAGATAGAAATAGAAGGAAACCTGTGATTTAATTGAGAAAAGAGGTTATTAAAAGTTTGTTACCCAAAATAATTACATATCTCTCTTCTATAATTGTACTTACTAATTCTTTCAAAGATCTATAAAATAACTTATAGAATAACATTTTGTCATTATTTTAAAAGTAACCTTTATATGTACAATCCTCTCAAATTTTATCAATTCTTAGTTTTATGTAATAAAATAATGTAACAAATTCATAAAAACTTCATATAGTCTTCATACATGCTTCTATTGAAATTTAAAATAATTCATTTGAGTAATTTAAAAGCAAAATTACCTATATAGGTTGTTTACTTGTTTAAGTAAAGACCCTGACAGATACATAATTATATATATATATATATATATATATATATATATATGTATTTAAATGTAAAAGAAGTTGGATTGGCAAAGAATTGTAAGAAGATGTCTGTTGTCAGGCATCGATTGCTTAACATTTTGTAGAGCCTGACACAATTTAAATTGAAACAAACTACCGTAAATATATTTTTGCAAACTGCCTAACGTTCTCTAGCCTGTTTTAATCCTACTGAATTTAAATGCATGTAGTAATGTATTGTAAGGAACAGAATGCGAATTGACTCTCATTGTTTTAATCATATAAAGTTCGTGGTGTTCTTTTTTTTTTTTTTTTTTTGGTTACATTTGGCTTACGGACAATGTACGATTTGGTGCTTAATTTGCCCTATTAATTTGCCGAAAATTAAATGATTGGAAGATACAATTATTGGTTACATTTTAAACCTAATAACTGTAGACCTCTATGAAAATGACAATATTTCGTTTGCTTAATAACGCAAATATATTGTGATGTCATAGTGAATATTTACCCAGTTCTGGGGAAAGGATAAATTTGGGAACATTTTGGCTTCATTAGTTATTACCAAAAGTGTCACCCAAATCATTTTTTTTTTTTTTGGTCAACAGATAGATAAACACAAAAATAAATCCTGTGTTAATATTTTCAGCGAGGTTTGTGCTCTATATTATTGCTTATCATCTGTTTGTCAAATTGTCTCAATTTTCGGCCAATCTGCCTTTTAACTGAATTAACTATCTTTTGTGTTCTTATTACCCATGAATGTCAATGGTAAAACCGAAATACAAATGAATATGTGGCGATGTAATTATTTACAACTTAAATGATAGAACAAAAATCTTCATAATGATAGGTTATATGGAATCTATTTATAATAATATGTTTTCGGTAATGCTAGGAAAATAAGGGTTTCAAATTCACAACTTTTGGGCTATTTGATTTGCGCATGTAAATCCCATCAAAAATACAAAAATGTCATTTCTTACTAGAACATTGAATGCTGTTAGTAGCAAATACTTTATAGATATTCAGGACAACACCAAACTGAATGAAATATAATATGTAGTTCTGCGAAACGAGAGAAAGGATGAGTGCTTTAGTTTTGGATTCCACTCAAGATAGTGACAGAAAGTTTTCCTTGAGACAGGCCAGCTAAAGACCTAGTATTAGAATGGATTAACATTACGGAACATTGCACTCATTTCACATGGAATCATTGCGTCAAGAAGTTTTATTTAAAAGACTAACACTTTCAATATTAAGGTATGTTTTATACACACTAGTGGTTTCTATAGTATTTCAAGCGTACTCGTAACTCTTTCCACTGTATAGACAAAACTTATATTTTACCTAAATAAATGAAACATTTCAACTTAACTTCCATAGGTATATAAAAGAAAGGAATGAAGCCATAACAAATTGTCAATTTGAAATTTTACAAAGGAACAGAGATGGTTTTAGAAAACTGCTTGTTTGTTTTGTCACAACAAATGAATTGATAGATAATTTACCATTAACTTTGTGCAAGCATTCATTTAAAATTTATGTCATAGTGAAATTGACAATAGTCAGTTTGACATAGTTGAATACAGTTTTGAGTGTTTGGTATTAGTAAGTGAGACTTTAGTATGGGCCGAACATATCTTATTTTTTCACATGTTTTTCTTGATAATTAGGTGTTTTATTTTGTGCAAATTTGAATATTTAAAATAAGTTGAATCAAAACTTCTAGTTTTGGAACTTGGAACAGGAAAAATTTGTCTTACATTTTGTTTTCTTTCCCACCTTTCCTTTTGAAATTATTATAGAACAGCTATATAAACTTTTTAAATTAAGCTATTCTACAATTCTTTTTGTTTTGTTTTGTTTTGTTTTTGTTGTGTTTTTGTTGTGTTTTTTTTTTTTTTCATTTTATGGAAAAATTATTATTTACGGACGCCATCCCGAGTTGGTTGACCGTTATGGAATATCCGTTTCACAGATGATAGAGAATAAGTTCGAATTGTCGTAACTACAATCCCGTCTCCTTTTCCTCGAATGTGACCTACCGAATTAGACTTATTACCGGGTTTGTACTAACATGAGCAACACGACGGGTGCCACATGTGAAGCAGGATCTGCTTACCCTTCCGGAGCACCTGAGATCACCCCAGTTTTTGGTGGGGTTCATGTTGCTCAGTCTTTAGTTTTCTATGTTGTGTTTTGTACTGTTGTTTGTCTGTTTGTCTTTTCTTTTTTAGCCATGGCGTTGTCAGTTTATTTTTGACTTATGAGTTTGAATGTCCCTTTGGTATCTTTTGCTTCTCTTTTAAAAGGTATTTTGGTTGTCTGTTGATTTCTTTTATTTTTAACGTTCGGTTGCTTTCTTGTCCATGTTGATGTTGATGTAAGTCGTATCATACGGAAATTTCGGAATGTATCAAATACAAATTTGTTGTAGTAAAGTGATCTGGAATCAATTATGTTTTCAGCTATTATGACATTGGTGTCTGCTGTTGTTAGAGCAACACTGACATCAACTTTTCGGAAAATAGTTTGCCATTGATATCTGCAACAACTGCTGACGAAAGAAAACAGGTAGACTTTTTGCAAAAATATACGAAGATGATGCTTACAATACAATGGAAAATAATGAAGTAACTCAATTATTTTCGACTTATGAATTTGAATGTCCCTTTAGTATCTTTCGCCTCTCTTTTATTTCATCTTTTATTTTATTTTCTGTTAATTTAACACCATTTACACTGTCATCCTTGTTTTTAAAACAACAGATGTAGTTACTTTTAATGTAATGTGATGTGCTGTTGCACTACTGTCTCAGGTAAGGGATGGAAGCCTTTTAACAAGTTTAACCCCGACACTTTCTGTATGTGTCTGTCCAAAGTCAGGAGCCTGTAATTCAGTGGTTGTCGTTTGATGCTGTATATCAAATTTGTTTTCGCTTATTATTATGTACATAAATCAATACTTTAGTTTTCTCGTTTAAATTATTTAGCATTTGTCAGTTCAGGGTCTTGTATAGCTTGCTATGCGGTATGGATGTTTGCTCATTACCGAAGGCCATAATGGGATCTGTTATAGTTGTTAACTTCACGTCATTTGGTTTGTGGTGGAGAGTTGTCTCATTGGCAATGATGCCACATCATCTTATTTTATAAATCTATATCAAATAACAAGATGTGGTATGATTGAAAATGAGTCGTTTATCCAACAAAGTTGAAAAAGCGGATATAAGCAAATATAGGTCAATATTGAGCAAAACCCATAACGTCACGTCAAGTATAAAAGCCTGACATGACAAATTAATGTGAAACAATTCAAACGAAAAAACAACGGTTTGATTTATAATAAAACAATACACGAACAAAATAAGACATACAGTAATAAACGATAACCACTAAATTACTAGGATTTAGGACTGAAACATAAAGAATGTGTCGGGGTACATGTTTGTGAACGCTCAATCCTCCTTAACTAGGACAGCGGTTTCACAACACAACATAAGAACAAGCTGTGAAAATGAGTTGAAAATGGCTTGAATCATCAGATGTGCACGAAGCTGAAAAAATAACACAAAGACAAAAGACACACAGTATCAATCTAAATTGAGTTACTGTAAGCTTGTCCATAGCCAATTACAACTGTTAGTTATAGATAATGTTCTCCCAGACTAACGTATCAATCAGTACAAATCCAACGTATTAAGTGTAAAGACGTTTAGCAGTCGGTTAAACTCATGACCTTGTGCAAGGCCAAAAATCAGGACATAATATCGAATATGTCCACAAGTTTTCATATTACTTCTGTTTAAAAAAAACAGAAAATTTTTTGTGCGATTACATTTTTTAACTATGCCATTTAAGGTGAGATATCCTTACTTAAATGAGAGAATGTGTAGGAATTTGTGTCGGGGTACATGTTTGTGAACGCTCAATCCTCCTTACCTAGGACAGCGGTTTCACAACACAACATAAGAACAAACTGTGAAAATGAGTTGGAAATGGCTTGAATCATCAGATGTGCACGAAGCTGAAAAACTAACATAAAGACAAAAGACACACAGTATCAATCTAAATTGGAGTTACTGTAAGCTTGTCCATAGCCAATTACAACTATTAGTTATAGATCATGTTCTCCCAGACTAACGTATCAATCAGTACAAATCCAACGTATTAAGTGTAAAGACGTTTAGCAGTCGGTTAAACTCATGACCTTGTGCAAGGCCAAAAACAGGACATAATATCGAATTAGGACCACAAGTTTTCATATTACTTCTGTTTAAAAAAAACAGAAATTTTTTTGTGCGATTACATTTTTAACTATGCCATATAAGGTGAGATATCCTTACTTAAATGAGAGAATGTGTAGGAATTTGCCTATTTTTATGTACACAAAAACAAGTCCCGTAACCCCAATTTTTCTTTTTCTTTTGAAAGCACATTTTAAATATTAAATTTTCATATTTTATCTTTAGATTCTATCGTTTAGTTTTATTTCTATTACACAAAATCTGTCTTCCCATGTACATGTATAATCTATACAAAATCTCACAATTTTACACAATTTGTAGTTTGATAAAAGCTCCGTGACCTTTACTTATAATTACTAGTATGTTTTGAGAAAAAAACATGATATAAACAATTTTATTTTGGTATAATATTAAAATAGATGTACAAAATTTCCTTAGCAAAATAACAATATAATAGGTTTATAATTTTTGGGCTTCAAGGTATCCCTTTGTTTTCGAAACTGGTATAATGTACCTAAACCTTGGTAATCATCTTAATCATAAACAATGATCTAGGCAAAATTCCCTACTTAAAAATTAAGTTAAACAATTCAAGAAAAATTCTATCATAATATGCAAGAATGAACAAATATGTTAAATTAATGATATTATTAATGGATATTTCTAAGATGACCATAATTTTGAAATCATACTAGTTATACTATTATTATATTATTACCAAGATTGAATGTAAATAATTGAACCTTGTCTGTGTATGCGTTTGGGTAAGTTGGTGTTTTGGTCATATTCAAAATAAGTCTACTTGAACTGGCTATTAAATCCATGGTTTAATTGAAAGTTGAGTTAAATTAAATCCATGGTAACTGCTTTTCCTATAACATATACGCATGTGTTTCGTTTTCTACTCCGCCTTTGGTTTATCATAATAACTTGATGTTAAACAAACACGCGACTTGTTTAATTGAAAACGAGTTTATGTTTACTTCCTCTTTTGGTTCAATACAGCTTCTTTTTATACTCATAACTTAATTATTCACATTAGAAGGTCGGGGACATTTCAACACCAATGGTGAGTAAAATATAATAAGAGTTTTTATATGAGACAACGTTAACATAATTCAATCAATAGAGTATTTACATTACTGTATAAGTTATACTATGTAATGTCATGTTAAAACATAGGCTGATATTTGTTAGACATGTATAAATGTTTAAATACTTTCCAAACGGACACTCCACCTTTGTTTTGAGTATTTTTTTCCTCTTTGTTTTGATATAAACATATCAGAGCTATGTGGTAACAAAAAATTTTTGTATACTTCCTTGTTAAATAAATAAAAGTCTTGCTCTGCACAGTACTTAAAAAGTCTTATGTTTTGTAGTTCATTTACCGACAAGATTCTCATGGACATTGCCATATTATTTCGATTGAGTATTATTTACACTATAGAAAAGAGAGGCGAAAAATACCAAAGGGACATTCAAACTCATAAGTCGAAAATAAACTGACAAAGCCATGACAAAATCAAAAAGACCAAAAGGCAAACAACAGTATACAAAACACAAAAAGAAAACTAAAGACTGAGCAACACGAACCCAACAAAAAATCCAAAGGGGGTTTTCAAGTGCGCCGGAAAAGTTATCATTTTCAAAGTTTTAAATTGTTTCTATTTAAAACCAACTTCCGACCTATATAAATATGTATGTGTATATGAGTTTATATGTTATGGAAGTTCTGTTCAGATAAAATGGTTGTCTGTTTATAAATGTAATCTACATTATCTATATAAAAAGCATGATCTTATTCGCCACCTTTTACTATTTACACCTGATATTTAAAATTATGAGATATTTATTAGATAACCAAATACTTGGTTTAGCATGTTTAATTCAGCTGTGACAACTGTTTATCCATGTACGAATGAAAATACAACAAAGGTTTCTCTAATGAAGAGGGCTGAGTACTATATATTGAGTGCAATCCCTAAACCTTATCAATACAACTTTGAAGCACATTTTGAACTAGAAAGTTTTACATATATCTATAGATTTTTATGGACCCCGTATATTCATATATACAAGTGCTTGCATCTCATATAAATTATCACAATGAACTTGTGCGTCACATCTTTTCCTTGATATTGACAAAGATTGACAACTGCAAACTAGAATCTATGAAGAAACGTGAGTATTTCATCTTTCCAATTGTCGACTTCCGATTTCTCAGCAGTAACATACCCTCTGACCAATAGTATGTCAGAGTATGTCATGGCATTAAAACTGCTCCCAACAGATATGAGTATAATTCCATTAATTGATACTGCATGAGTTTTCTGATCTGTAAATTTACCGATTGTGTCATATTCCTGATTATGACATTTTGATAATGTGGATTTGCATTGCGGTTGATGCATGCAGGAGACCTTTATCCTGTCGACGCAACTGGTCTCTATCCTTATGGAGCTCGTGCAATAAACTAAGTGTTTTTGTCTGTTTTTGTCTACCTTGATTTTTAATCTTCTTAATGAATGTATAAGCAAAAAGTAAAATAATAAAAATTCCGAACTCCAAGGAAAGTTCAAAACGGAAAGTATCTTAACAAATGGCATGCATTTCATTGTGTAGAAAATGGTGGATTAAACTTGGTTTTATAGCTAGCTAAACCTCTCACTTGTATGACAGTCGCATAAAATTTGAGATTTGAACATTGGTAAACTACTGTTTCTTCCAATATATCGCAATACGTCATACATAACAAATATATTTTTTTCATTTACTAGTATCACAACTTCATAATTATTTGAATGTGTTCCTAAATTGCTTTATGCTGAGAGACTCGTTAGAGGCAACAGTATTTAACCGATCTTCAAATCTCATAAATTTATTAAGAAGATACTAGTTAAGGTAAAACAAAAAAATGAGGGTAATGGAATGAACTCATAAAGGGGCGATTGTTTGATTGATTAATTGATTGGTGGTGCTTAAACGCAACTTTTAGCACTCTGTGCTATATTGTCGAGGCCAGTTTTACCCTGAGGAAACCGACGACCTTTGCGGGAAAATCAAAAGAGGCAAGAATTGGCGCGTTTACATGGTAAGGGTAATTGCAATGTATGCTTCACCTGCCATACGAATCTTAACTCAGTCAAAATGTCATAATTAGGAATAGGACATAAACGGTAAAGTTACATCCGATAATATTGTTTTATAAAAGAATGCATTGCCAATTTATCAATTCTGTTAAAATATCCTTTCATCCAAATTTAACATAATATCGCATTGTATTAATACATACAGTGTGTACAATTAAGCATACATCTGTGATATTTCTGCGTTTAAAATAATATTATGCTTTCATGATCTTCTATACCGACTTAATCATTTGACTATATTTTTTCTTTTATAAAATGATCGGTATTAATAAACTCCATAAACATTGATTGTGAAAAAAATGTCAAATTCATTTATGTCTTATTTTTTAAGCATTAGCATCATTTTGGCTAATTAGTAGTTTGAAACAAGACTTAATACCCCTTTTACTTTTCTGTGTTGAAATTCTGTACATGAACCTCGACAGGTGTTGTCTTAACGTAATTTTTTATATTTTTTTTATAGAGAAATGTGGATATGAATATTTAGTGGTTTCTGTTGATAAACACAAAGCACAAAACAATTAACATAAAGACTAGAAAGACTAAAACGACACAGAGTATCGATATAAGAGTGCTCACAGTTACTGGAAGCTAGTCAATTACTACTAATAAACCATATTTCTCATAATAAAGTAGCAATCAACACACGTCCAATAGGCAATCATAGTTTTTTTAATACTTGTCTACTTTTGAAGATCGTTTATCACCCTTTTATTTCTATGTCGTTAGGTATAACTCTTATTGTCGTATTACGAACATTTTATTTGATGTGGGCGTTTGTTATTGTTGATGGCCTAACAAGTCTGGCTATTTTTACTTAAGTTCGTGGATTCATCTCGCATTGGCGCTATGTATAAAAGAATGTTCAAAGTATTCAGTTCACTATTGAAACTTTCCTGTGACGAACATATAATAATAGTGACTAATCAAAATACGTTTGGAAATTCCCACATTACTACATACCTCTTATACTTACCTGTATTTCAATCTTTACATAAGAACTAAACTGTTCAATTGTAACCGAATCAAATTGTTAACCTATGCTTTGCTATATTTATACAAGGTTAAAGATATGATTTACATCATGTAACTTATATCAACCGCCAATATGCAATGTAAAGGTCAATAATTTTGAAACCAAATTGAAAATCATACGAATATTCTTTCAAATTAGTTATTTTAAAGGTAATTATGTATGGCTGAACTTTAATATCTAACCATGTACAACTAAATTAACAAATTTTCAGTTCATAAGTCTTAAACAATTAAATCAAAGATTCTTGCTGCATGTTCCGCTATAGAAATTTAGTCCTTTCACCGAATCATTTAAAGTTTGTTGACCATGATAATCGATGAACCTCCAATAAATGATACAACAGCTGCACCGAAGCCCCTTTCACATCTTGACTTAAACCTGGATTTCGAAAGTGAAGCTTGGTCGTAATTTAATTTTGTCAAAACGAGGGTATCTACATTATCTCGAAAATATGTTAAAGTTGATCTGATATAACCAGAACTTGTCCGTGTCAGATTATGATACCCTAAAAAGAGAATTGCTGAAACGCTTACATTGAATATTCTGTACGTATGGTAAAAAGTAAAATAACAAAAATACCTAACTCCAAGAAAAATTCAAACTGGAACGTCCCTTAGCAATTGGCAAAATTAAAAGCTGAAACACACCAAACAAATGGAACAGAACTGACATATTCCTGACTTGGTACAGACATTTTCTTATGTAGAAAATGGTGAAAATTAAAGCTATTTCTTTTAAAGTTTGCGGACGTCATCATGACTTGCTTGGGTGTGATAAATATCTGTATCACAAACATCAATGAATCTGTTTCATATTTTGTATCACCTATCCGTTGTTCTTTTCTCGTTGATTACTTTCCATCGAATGGTATTTGATAACCGTTACTAGAATTTTCCTACAAATTTCATGATTAAGAGATTATTTTCAACTTCCAGTTTTAAACTATTCAGTTCTGTGTAGCAAAATTCCAGCATAAAGAGTTTTAATCCCAAAGTTGATACAAAAAAGTATAACAAAAATACAGAACTCCAAGGCAAATTCAAAAAGGAGGAAGGCCATAAAAACTGACGAAATCAAACGTTATCAACCAACGGAACGAGTGAAAAACAACTGTCATATTTCTGACTTGGAACAGGCATTTTCCGAAACAAAAATGGTGGGTAATACCAGGTTTTATACCTAGATACCCCCGCCCCCACATTTCCCACCTACACACCCACCCACCCACATGTATGACAGTTGTTTATAGTTTCGTTATTTTGACAAAAATTTAAAGGTTTTAAGTTCCTATCAAGATTCCCAGGAATGGATTTCCTTAGCTGTATTTGGCAAAACTATTCGGAATTTTGGATTCTCAATGCTTTTCAATTTCGTACTTTATTTGGCCTCTTAACTTTTTTGACTCGAGCATCACTGAAGAGCCTTTTGTAGACGAAACACGCGTCTGGTGTTCAATACTATAAACTTGGTATCTTTGGTAAGTTTTTTTTATAAAGGGTTGCTTATGACAAGGAAGCTATTGAATAAGCTTTTAAATAAATAGATAATAATGAAATAATACGATAACATATATATCAATTTAAAATTTTACAAGGGAATACAGATGACAAATATTCTGTTTTATATTGTTCGTAACTTCATGATTTGATCTTTTATTTTCCCTTTATTTTGTGGGAATGTTCTTCAAAATTGATAAGTTGTCTTAAGCCGATATATATTTGTCAGTTGAACACAAATTTGACTATTTTGTACTGACACCAGGGCCAAACGCCTTTTCAACTATTTGTTTTACTTACTCAACCTTCCTCCTTAAAGGAATAGTATTAAATTTTTTGATTAGTTGCAAAGTTTGAAGAAATGAATCCAAACAAGAACTTGTCATGTGTTTGATTAGTAAGTAATCTGAAAATTTCTTGAACGGCAATCTTTGAAGGATAAAATATTGCAAGTATGATTATCAATAACTCATCAAATTATGTAGTGTTGAATACAATTCTATTCTAATGCATTTATTTCCGCTTAACTGACAAATAACTATAATACAAGTTTAATATATTTATATTTAGATTAAATATGTCAAAGTATTTGAGTTTTTAGAAAGCCATTAACAAAGTGCAACCAATTACAATGGAAAGTTCAACCTTTGATTTAAAATAATCCAGTTTTATATATTTTTAGCATCAGGAAACTATTGTAGTATAATATATCTATGTTTTTTTCCCTCTTTTTCTTGCCATTTTGTTGATTACGAATAACAAAGCTTAAAATAAAAATTTTATTATTTGTTTCTCATTCACATCTTTTTAATTCCCATTTCAATTTACATTCTCTTTAAGTGTACGACTCTCTTGTAGGGTTTGTTTTAATAGATTTCATGGTACCAAATAATTTGAGAACATCTCTGAGTTCACACAATTCTGATAATAGTATAAATCGTTTTTCTTCTTCTTAATCTATTGACATTAGGCTGACTTTTAAACCGACGACTGGTTTTCAGATGGCATAATCCTTGCACTGTTCCGTCCTTGTATCAAGCAAAATATATCGAAGTAGAAATACGTTAGCTGAGATTTTGACCATTAAAACTTACTTTAAAGTAAATAAAATTGTATCTCTAAATAAGAATAGTGTAAGGATTACGCGTAATCCATTTATCCCGGTGAGATAGAGTTCAGGACTATTGAAACAACATGGTATGCTTTATGTCTTGGCTCACAATTAACAATAGACATCAAAGAACTGTTGAAAAACAGTCTTTTAGATTTGGTATAAAATCATTTTCTGAGTGCATCGTCTGCATTTGCTGTACAATTATTACAGCTTTTCGCTCCACAAGAGCTTATGTCAACTACATAATCTGATTCTATGAACACAATCATTACTAGTAAGTCAGCCTTAAATTCAGTCAAGACTAATCTAATAACTATGGATGTTTATTGGTCGATATTGGTCTGTCGACATTATGATCTAATGATGCAATTGATCGGAAACATATGTCATTCAGTGTTACACGTTCTTTCACCGATTTTGACCTTTCCAGACCCATTGTCGGCTTTGATTTATTGCAAATTACTACAATTTGTGCAGAATGCCAAGGAAGAATGTTACCATTCTTAACACTCCTGTTTCTGATTGGGAATATTCAGTGCTCAAAGTTTTGGATTTCTGTGCTTTCTGTTCGATTTGGGTTGTCTCGTTTGTGTATAGTCTATCGTGTATAGTTTATAGAAATACGTTTCGGACGCATGAATTTTATAAAGTGTTGTTTTCAATTTTTACAGCACTGGGTCGATTCCGCTGCTGATAAACTATTAGTTCCGGAGGGTATCTTTAGCTCAGTAGTCAGTACTTCGGTACTGACATTTTGTATAACAAAATCTTTTGAAATGTCCGTTTATAAATTTAGAAATTATAAAGAAACTAAGGTTTCAGCTCCCTCAGGCAAAGTTGACCTTAGATGGATTTGGCTATAATTTTAAGGTAATTTTGGTCATATAGCTCTTTAACTTTTCGGTTCTTATATCTTTGGCTTTCAAATATTCAGCTTTAAGCCTTTCAAATGAAGTTGAATCCCGAAAAGCGCTTCGGACGCATGAAAATTATTAAGCGTTGTTTTCATTTTTTTATTCTGGTTTTCGATTTTTGTTCTTATTTCACCTTCCAAATATTGAATAACACAAACCACACCGAACCCCATGAAAACACAATGTGTTCAGGAAATGTCAGCAGTTATTGTTCCACTAGTGGCACACCGTCGCGTAACCTATGCCTAGAAAACAAATACATAATAGATGTGTACTGTTATTATTCACATTGGGTGAAATGAAGATGAGGAATATACCAAAGGAACAATCAAAACTCATTATTCAAAGACAGACTTACAATATATCATTGCACGAGGTGGGTAGGTAAATTGCGTGTACTATAACAGATCTTTGGAATATTTTAGTGTTCCCTCTGCTTCACATCGCCCCTTGTGTAGGTGATTTCACTGTAAATATGAACTCTCCACCCCCCATTTTGATTGACGATCTAACTATAGGCAGACGACATGAATGCAATTTGGATATTCAGTAGATTAAAGGAAAATCCTCTTCTTCATCCATGTTTGAATATTCCAAAATAAGCACATTTAAGTATAATTATTTTTGGAACGGGGAATGTTTTGTGATATTGCAATAGTCTTTAACAAAAGAAAGAAGATGTTAATAAAAATCAAAAGATGCAAATAATAATCATCTTTAAACAAAGAAATGAAATGTACATTCCGAGGTTGTAGGTATTATATTCCACCTTTAAATTATTTTAAACCTTTCTTTATAATGACATAGACACAACAAAGTCATTTATCCAAAAGAGTGTGTGTGTGTGTGCACTTCCTTGTTTAGTTCATTGGATATTAGATCTGCAAAATAGTTGCCAAATTCTTCCTTATTGTCGTTTATTTGTTGATGAGGTTGTCATGGATATTTTCGTATCACTCACTCGTAAGTATTGTAGTCTAGATATTCGGAAAATAATTATTGTGTTGTAGTTCAAAGTTTATTTGTTTCAATAAAAGCAAAGATGAGTATTTCTATATTCGTGTAGGAATGGTGTGTTCAAGTTAAACGATTAAATTTTTAAATTGTAATCTTTATCAAATAGTATGATATCTTCTACCGACTTTTGCTTAAAACCTGAAATCTAAATGATCAAAAACAGATGTTATTCAAAAGAAACTAAAATCAAACTTTAAAGACTGATTAATTTAATAATATTTTATTGCATTTATCAAGCAATAGGATTGGACACAAGTTATAACAACTTATATTAAGTCCTCTCCTTACATATACAATACACATATATGATGACAGCAAACACATACATTATATAGCGACAGTTATAGAAAATAAAGGAAGGAGTCACACATTGGCATGGCAACAAAAAAGCAAATAGGACAGAAAGAAAAAAGAAAGCTGCTGACTTAGAACGTTAAAATCGTTTTGACTGTTTAATGAAATAACGAACTTTATCAAAAATTTTAGAGTTAGTTTCGTAATTATATGCATCTTTTCCAAACAATAGCGTTTCAATATCAATGTGTATGTTCATATTTGTAAGACTGATTAGTATCATGTAACACATTTTATAGATATAAGAACTCTCCATCCAAGTCAAAATTTATAAAAGTAAACCATTATAAGTCAAAGTAAGGTCTTCAACACGGAGCCTTGGCTCACACCGAACATTAAGCTATAAAGGGCCCCAAAATTACTAGTGTAAAACCATTCAAACGGGAAAACCAACGGTCTAATCTATATAAAAACGAGAAACACTTATGAACCACATCAACAAACGACAACTACTGAACATCAGATTCCATTTTCGTATATGAAAAGAATAAAATAAGAAGTCTATTTAAATGAAAATGAAAGAAGAAAAGACAAATGCAATATTTACTGATGGTAAGTTCTTATCAATAATCTAAAAAGTAAAAGTGTTAGAATATCCATAAATCTATATATTACTAGGAATAATAACGTTCCGAGCAGAATTTCTTGTTCTAAAGGTAAAATGAAAATAATATCGTATAACATGCACTTCTCTTAATTAATGAAATGTCCCTTTGGGAATGCACACGTTATTGGCGGTAAATACATAGGTTTGTGATCACAGCCACACTTATTTTCCATTACTGTTGGATGTTGTCTCATATACTATAACTTTGTCCTTTGGTTGTTTTTATGTCTCCCCTTCAACGAAGGGCGATATTATCTTACGTAGTATTTCTTTTCCTTTAAAGGTCAATATACTTGATTTCTCTTGGATATTTTGATGTCCGGCTCATTACTGTTTTATCTGTTGACATACCCATATATACAGGACCACGGAAGATGACCTCTGGTCTTGACATTTGACCTTCAAGATTTTTGTAAATCTTTACTTCAAGACTATATACAATGTATATTCTTGTTTGGCAAAGAAAGTCCTTTATAAATACAACTTGATATTTGCCCTTGAGGTCATGATCCGCCTCTCATATAATGGATTATAAAATATCTTTAAAATGTTTTACATATCACCCTGAACCACTATAGTCGTAATTGCCTTGATAAGACCTTTGTAGTTCATCATTGGGTTTGTCCCTGTGGAAAAGCCCCGCCCCTTGCTTATAGCTAATTGTTGAATATCTTGATAACTGTTCATATCCCGATCCCTAGAATATATATTCCTAATTGTCCCGACAAGACTTTTATAGTACACCATAGATGGGTTTTGTTTTTTTTTTCGCTGGGGGTCATGCCCTGTCTCATTATATCTGTAATTATTAAATACATTCATTATTGTTCGATCCCCATCCATAAACCATTATATATTTGTTCATTGCTATGATAGACACGCGTTTCGTCTACAAAAGACTTATCAGGGACACTCGAATCAAAAACAGTTAATAAGACAAAATAAAATACGAAGTCGAAGAGCATTGAAGACCAAAAATTCCTAAAAGTTTTGCAAAATACAGTTAAGGTCATCTTTTCCTGAAGTAGAAAAGCCTTAGTATTTCGAAAATTCAAAGTTTTGTAAATATTTAATTTATAATTATGACCATATCAGTGATAATCGTGTCAACACAGAAGTGTTACTGAATTAATCTTTCAGCGCATAAACGTGATTGTTGTGTCTTTTCACTACTGGAGTGAAAGGGGAAGCATAAGCTTTAGTATACTACAACAGTTTCATCTAGTTTTCAATGAAATATTTTTTTTACTTCATAAAAATCTCTTCTAACAAAATGAAATAATTGCGGCACATATCTTGATCATATCCTTTTTTGGTTATAACTTGACTTTAAAAAATGAAACTATCGTAAAACAGAAAACAATTGAACAAATCTTGTGAATAGATCTTAATTCTGAAAAAATATACATTAAATAAACTCAAAATGTAATAAACAGAACATAATGTTTTCACCATGTTTTAAAGCAAAATCTTCACTATACAATGTATTGTTGCAAAATTAAAGATCGAACTGTGGTTTTCTTCGGTGGATAGTTGTCTCATTGGAAATCATACCACATGAAATCATTAATTTTGATAGAAAGTTTCAATTGATATATTTTAGTTTTAAAACTCTTCCCTATTGCAGTTTGATCATTAATAAGGTCCGTTGATTCCAGGTTGTTTAATGAAATGGTTTATATTTCATTAAATCTGTTGGGAAACACATCGAATATAGGCAAGACATTAATGTGAATGATTGGGCATATTGACATATCCTTACCGGTTATAGTTTTCGTTCAAAAATACTAAAACTGAAATCAAATGAGTACTTATGGGGGAAATCTTGAAGGCAGTAGTAAATTTTAAAATAATAAACAACACCATTCTAAAGCAATATAAAAAGGTAAAAATATTTTCACCCGATTTCAACCCAAAATTTCCTGTTGTAATTGAACATACAATCGAGATAAACATTGTCCATGATCTCGTTTGTCAATGATAATTTGATTCAGACGTTGCAAACTCTGACAGATATCTGAAATTACTACTGTTGAATCAGTCTTTTGTTAGGAAACATCTTATTCTCTTTTAAAGTCCTTGACAGGACGATAATATAAACTAAATTTGAAATCAACTTTCTTATTTTCACCAGATTTCTACTCAAAATTGACTGTTGTAATTGTAAAAACAAACGAGATAAATTGTCCATGATCTCATTTGTTAATGGTAATTTGATTCAGACGTTGCAAACTCTGACAGATATCTGAAATGAATACTGTTGAAACAGTGTTTTGTTAGGAAACATCTTGGCCTCATTTTAAAGCCACTGACAAGACGATAAAATAAACTAATTTTGAAATCAACTTTCTTATTTTCACCCGATTTCTACCCAAAATTGACTGTTGTAATTGTACAAACAATCGAGATAAATTGTCCATGATCTCATTTGTCAATGGTAATTTGATTCAGACGTTGCAAAATCTGACAGATATCTGAAATGAATACTGTTGAAACAGTGTTTTGTTAGGGAACATCTTGGCCTCTTTTAAAGCCACTGACAAGACGGTAAAATAAACTAATTTTGAAATCACCTTTCTTGTTTTCACCAGATTTCAATCCAAGTTTGACTGTTGTGATTGTACAAACAATCGAGATAAACTGTCCATCATCTCATTTGTCAATGGTAATTTGATTCATACTGGTTTTCTTTTGGTCGTTTTTCGTTGTTTTGCCATGGCGTTGTACCGACTTATGAGTTTATATGTCCCTTTGGTATATTCAACATCTCAAAATGTACGATAATTAGGGATGTCAACGAGTACTCGAGTATCGCTCGGTAATGCCGAGTATCGAATACCAAATTGATACTCGACTAATCGGTTTCCTGTCAGAATGTTGTTGCCGTCTTGAAGAAAAATATTTTCATTAAGAGCGCCTCCCGGAAATTAAATATTAATTAAAATTAAAATACGTTTCGAATGTTTGTGCTTAATTGTCATTTAAAATTCCTCCGAAAAGAGGTAGGCTATGAACAAGCGCACCTTTCCAAGGCTTTCACTTTTAGCTAATTGTGTCTTAGTCATTCCAATACCTCTGTACCGTCACAGCAACGCAGCAAAGTTGAGATATCGACTTGTCCCAGAAAAAGTTGACAAAATAATATTTCTAAATAAGAACAAATTCGTTGTACCCTGTGTCGACCCTCAGAAAATGGTTAAAGACATTAGTAAGTTCTAATCATCACCCTTTGTTGATCATAAATGTGTTTTAACGATTTCCAAATACTGTTGTTTGAGTAATCATTTGTCTATAGATGTTTATTAAGTAATCGATTAGATTATTGACAGTTTGCATAATTAGTACATGTAGTAAATGAGCTATTAATTGTGGTATAAAATTCCTTGGACTATTATCTAGTCATAGATAATAATGTTGAGGGTTTTACGTCCATAAGACAACGACCCACAATACGTTAAATGTGTTTAATTTTGTGTTCCCATTTTGTAGATGTTTTTCCGAGCGAGTACTCGAGTATCGCTCGGTAAATCAAACGAGTACTCGATTAGTAAATCTTCACCGAGTTGACATCCCTAATGATAATGTATAAAAGGTCCAGGGATTAGAAAAAGTGAAATATCAAAGAGAAACCCAACGATTTGATTTATGCTAAAAGCAATAAAAGAAAGAAAGAAAGAAAGACAATTATTGTAGACAACAATAATCGAGGACAAGACTGACTCGAAAAGAATATCATATTTTGCAGTCGTTATTTTGTTGTGCGTCTTATATGTCGCTGACTGATACCATATATTTTGTAAATTTAATCTGTTACTCATCAATTTTAAGATTTTCGTTCTAATTTTTAACATAGATAGATAGATAGTGATTTCTATTTTTCCAGTAAAACTATGTTTCTTGTGACAGAACTTGCTGAAGTAATGCCAATCAGCAGATGCTGATAAAGCTATAAATATCATTTCCTATGACCTTTGATTGGTTAATTCCTCTAAGGTATGTATTTGATAGATTGTGCGTGCGGGTGAGTAACAATATGGTCTACATAAATCTTTATTTAATTTTATGGTCATTTGTACTGACTTTTGAGTGTCATTTTAATATAATTCAAACAACCTATACTGGTGTTTTCAAGATTGCCTATTTTCACCTTCTGTTTATCTATTAAAATACATTCACCAATAAACGTTCTTTTGTTGTCATAAAAACTATTTAATGTTGGTATTTTTTTCCAAACAAAATATTATATAAAAACAATTTGTTTTCTATAAAGTACGTTTGAAGTGTTTCATATATATTTGATTGTTTGACATCATTCTGTTCTTCCTTTTGACTTTAAAAAACTATATATAATTGTAATGACAAAACAAAATATAGCAAACTTTGTACTTAGATATGATAAAAGCGTAAATATGAATGTAAATTTTCATTGATATATATATTATAGACGTAATTAAGCTTTAAATAACAATGTTGGGTTTATGCACTTTGGTTATACCCTTTTCTAAAATAATCTACACTTTCTTGTTTCGACTATGACGATTTATTTAATGCAGTCACGTCTCAAACAAGAAATACCATTTAGAAGGTATATTCCTTAGAAATGCGTGGTATTTATAGCAATAATATGCAAATCATGTATAAGAAAATAAAATTATTCAGTTAATTGACAAAAGTCATACAAAAATTCAGCAAGAATGGAAAGAGAAACACGACAGTATGAAATATAACTATGACAACTGTTTTAATGGATTGCTTCTAAAGTTTGACAATTGACAATTTCCTACCCGCTTTCGTTAAATGACGAATCCTCGTTTATAAATCATCAAAGTGTTTTAACAGGTATTACACGGTGGCTGTCACTGGTGTAGTAGAAACTGCTCACCCAAACCTAGCATTTCAGTTCACTAACTGTTTTTTGATTGGGTTCGTATGACTCAGTTTTAGTGTTCCGTGTATTGTCATGCAGTTGTATATTTATCTTCGACTCATTTCATGGTTTTTTGTTTATCCAATGGGTATCTTCTCCGCTATTTTCATACAAAGTGGCATCAATTATGTGATCAATAAAATTTATTCAGCATTTTGTCGAATTGAAATCTTCATTTAGAACATTCAAAAGACAAAATATGAATAAGTCTGCATGGCCAAAATCTCATTCGGGCCCTGAAAAAGTCATTGCTCTTTAATGACGATTTAATGACGATTTTCAACCTTTTTTTTTGCGTTTTGTCTATTACCTTAAAAATTATAATCGATAAATAGAAACTTTTAAAAGCAAACATGACCAGTAAGATAAAATCTACAAATAAGTATATCGGCAAAGACCCTTCGAAACAACATCTGATACAAAACAAACATTTTATAACATTTTAGATATTTGGATGATATATTGGCTCTCAATAATGACGACTTCAGTATGTACACTACAAAGATTTATCCTGCTGAACTGACTTTAAATAGAGCTAATATTAACAATGAACACTGCCCTTTCCTGGATCTTGATATCTATATCTTTAATGGGAAGCTTATTACTAAAATTTATGATAAAAGAGATGATTTTCATTCCTATTAGTATTATCCATTTTAGATGGTGACGTTCCTTGGCACCATCTTATGGTCTTCATATATCTCAAATTGTTCGATTCGCTCGTGTATGTAACAACGTATTTGATTTTAACGAAAGAAATCTCTGTATTACAACAGGATTTTCAATATCAGAAACTTGTCAAAACATTTACTAAATTTTATCATCGGTACGTGGACATCATTCGTAAATATAAAGCAAAGAGCAGACATTTTATACGTTCAGGTATTTCACATCCTATCTTTTATGACAATATTCTATACAAAGCACAAGAATGTCGTCATTCACCTAAAAAGCTAACCAAACCTTTAAACAGAATATTCGAAAGGGATATAGTTACGATACTGTTGTCAGATCATTAAAGATGGCATTTTTTTGAAAATTAATATTGATTCACTCATAGGGTCTTTGCATCGAAAATAAACACATGTGTTCTAAAACCAGTTGTTGGAATGATACAGGTTACGTTCTTCTCGTATGAAGTAAAAAGTATATGCAGTGAAATAAAACATTCATTTCCCTTGGCTTAAGGAGATATGAAGATTTGTTCACCCTTCGAAAAGTCATATTTCCTTAGCCTTAGAGAAATAAATGTATAAACGACATATACAAATTTAAACTTTCTAAAGAAGTTATCACATTAGATAGAAATCATCATTCACTAAAACTTAAGAATTGAAATTCAAAATATTGCAGACATTATAAATGAAGATTTGACCACTCCATGTCAAATTAAATTGACAAAAAAATGTTTTTTTTTTGCAATGACTTAATTTGTCGGTTTCTCCTCGATTTTTTAATTTTTATATTTCCCTTGCTATCTTCCGAATTTTCATTGTGCCTTTGCTATCTTCCATCCCTTTTACAGGATTTCACGATTGTTTTCAATAAGAAGGACGTTAAGTTACATTGCTTTTCGGTTGAATGATCATTTACACTTTCAGCAGAGCGCTAGAGCCGAACTGGTCGAAATCTTAATTGTGCAGTGTAGAATGAATTAAACAAATATATATTTTTTTTAGGTTGCGAATGATTTTAATTAATATCAAAAGTAATAGGTTTAAAAAAAAAAAACAAAACAAAAAACCGACCAAAACAATAAACGAACGGAAAAACAATGAAAATAAGATAAAGAATGCCAATGCATTCATAAACTAGAGGTTCTAAAGAGCCTGTGTCGTTCACCTATGTCCATGTGCATCTGCATATATGAACACTCTCCAACATTGTAGACGAGAGTATTATTCATGACTAAAATCTCTTTTTTGATGAACTTGTATTAATGATAATTTTTTATTTTTGCAGTTTCTTTCGATCTTCTATTTAATGACAATTACATATTAAGAGTCTATTAACGATTTCGACAAAATTTGACTTATTTGCAGATCTTGTCTTGCTGATCATTTTTGTTTTTTAAAGTATCTATCTATCTATCTATCTATCTATCTATCTATCTAGCTCTCTGTCTCTCTCTCTCTCTCTCTCTCTCTCTCTCTCTCTCTCTCTCTCTCTCTCTCTCTCTATCTATCTATCTATCTATCTATCTATCTATCTATCTATCTATCTCTGTCTCTGTCTCTGTCTCTCTCTCTCTCTCTCTCTCTCTCTCTCTCTCTCTCTCTATCTATCTATCTATCTATCTATCTATCTCTCTCTCTCTCTCTCTCTCTCTCTCTCTCTCTCTCTCTCTCTCTCTCTCTCTCTCTCTCTCTCTCTCTCTCTCTCTCTCTCTCTCTCTCTCTCTCTCTCTCTCTCTCTCTCTCTCTCTCTCTCTCTCTCTCTATATATATATATATATATATATAACGTCTGAATAATAGTCAACGATCTTTCCCACGAGGGCGCTGGATCGTAACAAGTAACGATACATGTACACAATAAATAAATTGTATAAACGCCTAACAAGTGTACAAAACAACACCAATAACAAAAAAAAAAAAAAGGAAACTATAAATGTAATTCTTTATAAATATTTCGGATAACAGATATCCTTCATATGATTATGATGTTATATATCCTTATATGATTATGATATTAAACGAATTAGATAGATAGATAGATAGATAGATAGATAGATAGATAGATAGATAGATAGATAGATAGATAGATAGATAGATAGATAGATAGATAGATAGATAGATAGATAGATAGATAGATAGATAGATTGTTGGGCTGATGTTTAGACGAATTATATATATATATAATAGATATAATAACAAAAGACACAAAAATGGTAAACATTGCAATTTAAGGCACTTAATAAAAAAAGAGTTGACTAACGATTTCAGCAATATCAAGTTATTTGTAGAACTTGCCTTGCAGATAATTTTGCTCTAAAAGGTATCTCTATCTTTTATAGTTTCAAAATAATATTCAAAATCGCAAAAATAATGGTAAAGGTCTTACTATTTAAGGGCGATAACTTATACAGGGAGTCAACTGACGATTTCTGCTATTATGTATATGTATAATTGAGAATTGAAACAGGGAATATGTCAAAGAGACAACAACACGACCAAAGAGCAGAAAACAGTATAAGGTAACCAATGGTTCTTCAACACAGCGAGAAAATCCCGCACCAGGAGGCGGGCTTAAGCTGGCCCCTAAACCATAATGTATACTAGTTCAGCGATAATGGACGTCACATTAAACTCCAAAACATATAAATGAACCAAAACTAAAAAAATCCACAGGTTTCTGACTTCGAACAGGCGCAAAAATGCGACGGGTACAACATGTTTTGTGAGATCCCAACCCTCCCCTATACCTCTAGCCAATGTGGAATAAACAAATACACAGCAATACATACAATAAAACTCAGTTAAAAAATAGTCCGAGTCCGATGTTAGAATAGGTAACAGAAGAAGCTAAGCAAAATGACAATAATCAACATAAATTGACAAAGGACTACTAGCAATTGTTGACATGCCAGCTCCTCACCTCAATTAAACTGATTGAAAGATTATATCTTCATCATATGAAAATCAAGAACAATCCTTCCCGTTAGGGGTTTAGTATCATAGCATCATAAAATATACGAGAAGAACGTAACCCGTATCATAACTGGTTTAGTGAGCCTAGGCTCCGTGTTGAAGACCGTACTTTGACCTATAATGGTTTACATTTATAAATTTTGACTTGGATGGAGAGTTGTCTCATTGGCACTCATACCACATCTTCTTATATCTATTTAGAACACATGTGTTTATTTTCGATGCAAAGACCCTATGAGTGAATCAATATTAATTTTCAAAAATGCCATCTTTAAAGATCTGACAACAGTATCGTATATATATATCCCTTTCGAATAAGTCTGTTTAAAGGTTTGGTAGGCTTTTTAGGTGAATGACGACATTCTTGTGCTTTGTATAGAATATTGCCATAAAAGATAGGATGTAAAATACCTGAACGTATAAAATGTCTGCACGTTGCTTTATATTTACGAATGATGTCCTCGTACCGATGATAAAATTTAGTAAATGTTTTGACAAGTTTCTGATATTGAAAATCCTATTCTAATACAGAGATTTCTTTCGTTAAAATCAAATACGTTGTCACATAATCGAACGAATAGAACAATTTGAGATATATGAAGACCATAAGATGGTGCCAAGGGAACGTCACCATTTAAAAATGGATGATACTAATAGGGAATGAAAAATCATCTCTTTTATCATATATTTTAGTAAAAAGCTTCCCGTTAAAGATATAGATATCAAGATCCAGGAAAGGGCAGTGTTCATTGTTAATATTAGCTTTATTTAAAGTCAGTTCAGCAGGATAAATCTCTGTAGTGTACATACTGAGGTCGTCATTATTGAGAGCCAATATATCATCCAAATATCTAAAAATGTTATAAAATTTTTGTATCAGATGTTCTTTCGATGGGTCTTTGCTGATATACGTATTTGTAGATTTTATCTCACTGGTCATTTTTGCTTTTTAAAGTTTCTATTTATCGATTACAGTTTTTAAGATAATAGACAAAAATGCAAAAAAGATTGAAAATCGCCATTAAAGAGCAATTACTTTATTAAGGGCCCGACTGAGATTTTGGCCATGCAGACTTATTTATATTATGTCTTTTGAATGTTCTAAATGAAGATTTCAATTTGACAAAAATGCTGAATAAATTTTGTTGATCACATAATTGATGCCACTTTCTATGAAAACAGCGGAGATGATACCCATTGGACAAACAAAACCCATGAAATGAGTCGAAGATAAATACACAACTGCATGACAATACACAGAACACTAAAACTGAGCCATACGAACCCAATCTAAAACAGTTCGTGAACTGTAATGCCAGGTTTGGGTGAGCAGTTTCTACTACACCAGTGACAGCCGTGTTATACCTGTTGAAATACTTGATTTGTATTGATGATTTATAAACGAGGATTCGTCATTTAACGAAAGCGGGTAGGAAATTGTCAATTGTCAAACTTTAGAAGCAATCCATTAAAACAGTTGTCATAGTTATATTTCATACCGTCGTTTCGTGTTTTCTCTTTCCATTCTTGCTGAATTTGTGTATGACTTATGTCACCAAATTGAATAATTTTATTTTCTTATACATGATTTGCATATTATTGCTATAAATACCACGCATTTCTAAGGAATATACCTTCTACATGGTACTTCTTGTTTGAGACGTGACTGCATTAAATAAATCGTCATAGTCGAAACAAGGAAGTGTAGATTATTTTTAGAAAAGGGTATCACCAAAGTGCAAAAACCCAACATTGTTATTTAAAGCTTGATTACGTCAATGATATATTTATCAATGAAAATTTACATTCATATTCACGCTTTTATCATATCTAAGTACAAAGTTTGCTATATTTTGTTTTGTCATTACAATTATATATAGCTTTTTAAAAGTCAAAAGGAAGAACAGAATGATGTCAAACAATCAAATATATATGAAACACTTCAAACGTACTTTATAGAAAACAAATTGTTTTTATATAATATTTTGTTTGGAAAAAAATACCAACATTAAATAGTTTTTATGACAACAAAAGAACGTTTATTGGTGAATGTATTTTAATAGATAAACAGAAGGTGAAAATAGGCAATCTTGAAAACACCAGTATAGGTTGTTTGAACTATTCTAAAATGATACTCAACAGTCAGTACAAATGACCCTAAAATTAAATAAAGATTTATGTAGACCATATTGTTACTCACCCGCACGCACAATCTATCAAATACATACCTTAGAGGAATTAACCAATCAAAGGTCATAGGAAATGATATTTATAGCTTTATCAGCATTTGCTGATTGGCATTACTTCAGCAAGTTCTGTCACAATAAACATAGTTTTACTGGAAAATAGAAATCACTATCTATCTATCTATGTTAAAAATTAGAACGAAAATCTTAAAATTGACGAGTAACAGATTAAATTTACAAAATATATGGTATCAGCTAGCGACATATAAGACGCACAACAAAAATAACGACTGCAAAATATGATATTCTTTTCGAGTCAGTCTTGTCCTCGATTATTGTTGTCTACAATAATTGTCTTTCTTTCTTTCTTTCTTTTATTGCTTTTAGCATAAATCAAATCGTTGGGTTTCTCTTTTGATATTTCACTTTTCTAATCCCTGGGCCTTTTATACATTATTATTAGGGATGTCAACTCGGTGAAGATTAACTAATCGAGTACTCGTTTGATTTACCGAGCGATACTCAGTACTCGCTCGGAAAAACATCTACAAAATGGAAACACAAAATTATACCCATTTAACGTATTGTGGGTCGTTGTCTTATGGACGTAAAACCCTAAACATTATTATCTAGGACTAAATAATAGTCCAAGGAATTTCATACCACAATTAATAGCTCATTTACTATATGTACTAATTATGCCAACTGTCAATAATCTAATCAATTAATTAATAAACATCTATAGACAAATGATTACTCAAACAACAGTATTTGGAAATCGTAAAAACACCTTTATGATCAACAAAGGGTGGTGATTAGAACTTACTAATGCCTTTAACCATTTTCTGAGGGTCGACACAGGGTACAACGAATTTGTTCTTATTTAGAAATATTATTTTGTCAACTTTTTCTGGGACAAGTCGATTTCTCAACTTTGCTGCGTTGCTGTGACGGTACAGAGGTGGTGGAATGACTAAGACACAATTAGCTAAAAGTGAAAGCCTTGGAAAGGTGCGCTTGTTCATAGCCTACCTCTTTTCGGAGGAATTTTAATGACAATTAAGCGCAAACATTCGAAACGTATTTTAATTTTGATTAATATTTAATTTCCAGGAGGCGCTCTTAATGAAAATATTTCTTCTTCAAGAAGGCAACAACTTTCTGACAGGAAACCGATTAGTCGAGCATCAATTTGGTATTCGATACTCGGCATTACCGAGCGATACTCGAGTAGTCGAGTACTCGTTGACATCCCTAATTATCATACATTTTGAGATGCTGAATATACCAAAGGGACATATAAACTCATAAGTCGGTACAACGCCATGACAAAAAACGAAAAACGACCAAAAGAAAACAAGTCTGAATCAAATTAACATTGACAAATGAGATGATGGACAGTTTATCTCGATTGTTTGTACAATCACAACAGTCAAACTTGGATTGAAATCTGGTGAAAAACAAGAAAGATGATTTCAAAATTAGTTTATTTTATCGTCTTGTCAGTTGCTTTAGAAAGAGGCCAAAATGTTCCCTAACAAAACTGTTTCAACATTATTCATTTCAGATATATGTCAGAGTTTGCAGCGTCTGAATCAAATTACCATTGACAAATGAAATCATGGACAATTTATCTCGATTGTTTGTACAATTACAACAGTCAATTTTGGGTAGAAATCGGGTAAAAAAGTTGATTTCAAAATTAGTTTATTTTATCGCCTTGTCAGTGGCTTTAAAATGAGGCCAAGATGTTTCCTAACAAAACACTGTTTCAACAGTATTCATTTAAGATATCTGTCAAAGTTTGCAACGTCTGAATCAGATTACCATTAACAAATGAGATCATGGACAAATTATTTCGTTTGTTTTTACAATTACAACAGTCAATTTTGAGTAGAAATCTGGTGAAAATAAGAAAGTTGATTTCAAATTTAGTTTATATAATCGTCCTGTCAAGGGCTTTAAAAGAGAATAAGATGTTTCCTAACAAAAGACTGATTCAACAATATTAATTTCAGATATCTGTCAGAGTTTGCAACGTCTGAATCAAATTACCATTGACAAACGAGATTATGGATAATGTTTATCTCGATTGTTTGTAAAAAAATGTCTCTCAAAAGGATTTAACTTTTTGCAATAGTTTCCAAACCCTCTTTGTCAGGTGCAAGATTTTATTCCCCCTCCCCATATTTTTCTATATAACTTAATAAAAATCTTCCAAGGGCAATATTCAAGGGATCTAGCAATTTATAAAGCCATGACATTTTAAGGGACATACAAAACTACCTCCTTCATCAAAATCATTTATAATAACCTTCCTTTTTATTTTGTCTGGCTTTCCATCCCATAAAAGTTTGATGAGAATTCCTTGTATTTCTTGCGTAACCTGAACTGATGGATTTGGAAGTACTGTCCGGACCTGTACCACAAGTGGTAGAGTCAAAGTTTAAATAACAATGGTTTAGCAAATATAATATGTCAAGTTCCTGTATGCCCATAAATTGAGAAGGCTTTTCATGCTTTTAATTTTTCTGTATACTTTTCAAAAATTTCTCCTCATTTAAGAGATTGAAACGAATTCCCAACAGTTTATACTCTCCTGATGTATTCCATGATAAATTCTTATTTGGTAACAGTTTTGCATTACTGTCTAATCTTGAGCCAACCCATATGGCTTCAGTTTTATCTACATTTACTCTCAAACCAGCACTAGCAGCGAAGCAATCAAATATGTGCAAAGCTTGTTTAAGAGATTCCTCATTTTATACAGAATCAGAGAAGATTAACCTATTATGACTGTTTGGGTTTTGTTGATATAACGGAACTATAAACAACTGGCATATAAGTGGGGGTTAAGCTAGCTATAAAACCAGGTTTAACTCTACATTTTCTTCGGAAAATGCCTGTACCAAGTCAGGACTCTGACAGTTGTTTTTCACTTTCATTTATTGATTAATAGCGTTTGATTTTGACAGTTTGTATGGACTTCCCATGTTTGAATTTGCCTTTGATATCGGTATTTTTGTTATACTTTTTACAATAAAATTCCCAAAATGTTAATTTTATAAATTTTGTTTTAAATTAAACAATGTTTATGCGCTACAATCATTAAGAGTAGAAAGTCTAATGAATAACAGTAACGACTAAGGCGTAGATTTTCCTTATTATCCGTAAATATAATTATATAATATTATAGATTTTTCCCTAAATAAGTGGAGACTATAATAAAAAAAATTCTGGTTTTTATATAAATTAGACCGTTGGTTTTCCCGTTTGAATGTTTTACACTAGTAATTTTGGGGCCCTTTATAGCTTGCTGTTCGGTGTGAGCCAATGCTCCGTGTTGAAGACCGTACTATGACCTATAATGGTTTACTTTTATAAATTTTGACTTGGATGGAGAGTTGTCTCATTGGCACTCATACCACATCTTCTTATATCTATGTGTCAACCAATTAGTATTATACGTGTCAATTTTGTTTTACTGTAGACTAACACGGGACATTTTGATTAAGTCATTCTATTACATATATAGTTCAAGAAATAGATATTTAATCGAGGAAGATAGCATGAAAGCTTAGAAGCTGGGATAAATAGAGATGGCAGTACATAGCATCATTTCATCACTGCAACCAATATTGCCACAAGACATACAAGGACAAATCCAGGCATCAGCATCAAGCGGCACAGGTAGTAAAACAAGTATTATATCTCGAAAACTTTTAATTGAATGGGTACCTATGTCACATTGACATAAACTTTACTTTTATCTTGAGAATGACCACTTTTAAGTAATTATAAAAACTTTTTAAGCATTTCATCATCATTTGCCTTTATCATCGAAAGGAGAAAGGACAGAAAAGTGATTTAAGCAAAACAAAACTAAAACAGGACCCTGACATTTCGAAATTATGAAATGGGAGATATTGATATCAGAAGAACATGAAAATACTCCTCGAGAACTTTTTTCGGCTATATTCAATTATTTATTTACGGGTGCAAGAAATAAAACCAAGAAAACTGTTTAATTTCGTTGAAAAGAACTAGTTACGATAGAAAATGCAAATGATTATTGAGCTATGTAAAATACTGTTTTTCAAGTATTAGACTGTTTTTTTTTTTCTTATATCTTTCTCAAAAAACCTTCTATATTTTAAGGTACCCTAGACCTTGATGACGATGTTAAGAGATGGGTAGTTATAGGACTTTGTCTTCACAACGTCTTGACGCCAGCTTTGAGAATATATGTCAGTCCAATTGTTACTCAGATGTATAATTCATTAGTATCAACCGATCACATCAATACACAAACGTCTCACAGCTATCTCAGAATATATCTACCAACAAAAACGAAACTAAACTATGAAGCAATCAATAACAACAAAACTCTTTATGGTGGACAAACGTGGAAATACGACCGTTGTGTTAAAAATCCTATTGACTTATCGAAGCTTTTCCTACAAACGCATATGGCCCAGTACATAGCATTCGATTCCACATGCGATTCGTCAGCATTACTTGCGATTATTATCAATATTGATCAGTTTCCATTGGCCGTGCAGAAGGAAGCAAATGAGGTAATATTTTTCTTATAAAACCAACAGAACAAGAAAATGTTAGCATTTTGCCTATAAAAATACTAGTAGTATAATGAGGTACCAATGTTACTGCAGCAGATTGGCATTTCAACAAATAATGTCTTTTCAGTTATGCTCGAGGCCATAATATTAAAAATCATTTCTAAGCAAGCGTTTGACAAAATTGAATTCCTAGTTCCTTATCTATCAAAACGCAAATAACTAAGTACTTAACTTATATCTGTATCATGATGTCCGGTAACGCAATACTAAACATTTCAATGAGTGCATAAATCTCATATAGTCCAGTGAACTTGAGATTGAGGATACTACCGAAAGTAGGGTCCGTGTATATTTGCGTCCATTCGTTTTCGTTTTGAAATATCAAAAACAAAAACGAAAACGAAAGTGTTTTCATTTTCGTTTTGATTTCTCAAAACCAAAATGAAAAACAAAAGTGTTTTCGTTTTCGATTTTGATTTCTCAAAACCAAAACGAAAACAAAAGTGTTTTCATTTTTCGTTTTGATTTTACTAAACAAGAAAAGCATCTACTAGCTCTATTTAATTCTCGTTTTACGTTGTACAATGTTTTCCTTTCCTTTTATATAGCCATTGATACCCCGGTGTATTTACTACTTAATGTAGACAGAATAGACCGCCTGACTTATGATTTGAACTAAGGTGATTAATGAATCAAAGACTTTCAAATTTCCTTGTTTTTATCTATAATAAAATATAAAATTATTATATTTAAATATCAAATGAATCACAAATTTAAATAATACAATGAAATATTATATAAAGATGGTAAAATAAAACGATTGATTACAACATCAAATTAACAAGGAGGTTACTACTTATCTGATAGGAAAACTAGCCCTGTCGTTAAAGTATGCACAGCGGTTATCAGATCAATAGTATTTAAATCGGAGATAATGTCGACGAATGGAAAAGACTTTATCAATCTGAACAATAAGGATGCATGATCTTTACTTTTAAGTTGTAAAAGGTTAGTAATCTAAGATGATTAAAACTGATGACCTAGGTCCATCTGTCAGTATCAGTACTATTACACGAACATTCACGACGATAATCTGTTTTTTTTTTTTTTATTAAGATCGTTTGATTGAAAACAAATACCGAAAGTTCACAATTCAAAATGGGATTAGCATTCAATCATTTTACCATCCGGGCCTATTCGTGATGACTTTTACTCCTTTGTGAAGGCTATATGGTGACCTATACTAGAGGTGTGCACGGGTTGGTTATGGAATAGAGAATAATGGGCAAAAATATAAAGAATAGAGAAAATGACCTAAAACATTAAAGAAACCCCAATCCAGACCATTATAATAGTTGCCTATACCAACGTTTTCTGTTTCCAATAGATTGTTATTGGTAACCATACGTTTTTCTTTATTTTATGACTATCAATTAAGACGTGAGCTTCAATAATTTGCTAGCATATGATTACTTATCTTCTTTTGCTCCTGGTGACAAAATGGAAAAATTTTATTAATTTATTGCGTCCAAAGCACTTTTCTGGTTTAATCTTTATCAGGAGGGTTAGGAGGGGACAAAAACAGTACATTTCACCTGTTGGTACTGTAGCGTCACTCTTGTTTCATTTTCTTGTGCCTGTTTTTTTAATTTACACCAAGTTAGATTTTTCATTTTCAAAACCTGTCTATCCCCACTACTCCCCGTGCAAAATAATATAATTTTATTAATGGTGGCCCTTTATGATTAACAATAATTCAAGATAAAAATAAATATGCATACAGCTACCGACGACAACAACAGAATTAAAGGCTCCTGACTTCAAACAGGCCAATATATTCGAGTGATACTCCCAACTCATACCTGGGTGGTGTAAAATCAGTTCATAAGAACAGAGTTGTCTTTAAATGAACCACGTAAAACATTGGTAAATAGTTACTTCGGTATAAATGATCGAGAAATTAAGAAGGTAAAACAAAACAAATTTTAAAATTAAGACAGTATTCATGCAATAACTACAACTTGGATACAGTCACTTTGTTCAGTTAAGAGTTTGATTTTGACAAATAGATTTCCGATAATTGTTCTGCATAAAACCCTAAGCACATTGACATAGTTTTCTAAACGTTTTTGGAACCCAATGACATTGCATAGTGTTGCAAACTGTAATGTGAAGATGTGCATGAAATTGCGGAGGTTATGGGAATTTTGGTCTGGTCAAACCAAAGTTTTTAAAATTGTTTTTGCTGCTTCTCTACAAGCACGCGGCATTAATAAGTAAAAGCAGAGACTTGTCGGCTCGGAGTCAAAATATTGAATCCGCGTAGGATAACATGTCTTCCTGCGAACTATAACATCGCGAAGTAGCACGTCACGCTCAGTGTGTCGGTATAATCCAAAGCAGGGTTGATAATTCATATTACAATAACATGTTCTCGTCCTGAATATGCACTTAATTTGCCACTAGACTGGACATTAAAAGCCATCGTTCATTACCATCTCATGCACAACCTTGCATAAAAGAGTGTTTTGCGGTCGTATAATGGTATGACGTTTGTCGTCGTCTTCCGAAGACATTTGGTTTCAAAAAATAACTGGAGTATACATGTAAGTGTATGGATCTTTATAAAATTGTACCACAAAGTTTCATACTACATAAGGAAGGTTGGAATGGATTTGAGGGTTATTGTCCCAACTTTGTAGGAATTAAGGGGAAAAAACATTTTTCTTGTTTCAGGACAATAACTTAATTATAAGTGTATGGATCTCAATGAATTTGTTCCACAAGGTTCCATACTTCATAAGGAATGTTGAGACTGATATTGGGGTTATGGTCCAAAACGTTCAAGAATTATGGACCAAAACATCGGTAAAAAACTAGGATTTTCTGGTTTCCGTACAATAACTTCAGTATAAGTCTAAAATGAATCGTTTTAGGAAAAGGGCTTAAAACAATACTTTTCTTATACTTTGCATACGTTGCTCATATCTTGACCAATTCAATGGGGTTTAATTCATAGTCTTGAATTCTTGGTTGTTTTTTTTTATATGCAGAATCTTACCGTGTATTTATAGATTCTTATTTTGAGGTCCGTTTTCAATTTGGTCCACATGAAGGTCCAAAGGGTCCAAAATTAAACTTTGCTTGATTTCAACAAATGAAATAGACTATTATGGTTCTATGCTTTGGTGAATCTAACCGTGTATTTAGATTTTTGATTTTGGGCCCGGTTTTCAAATTGGTCCACATTAAGGTCCAAAGCGTTCATAATCAATTTGAGTTTGATTTTAACAAAAGTTGAAATCAAGGGTCTTTGATTACTTAATCTACGCATGTATGTTGGATATTGGATCATGATAGGTAAATATCCAATTTCATTTTTACAGCGGATGACCGTGAGGGCATTCCGGTGTTATGTTGCCAGAGACATTTCTACCCACATGACTTGCGTTTTGACTGATAACCGAACGTATTTCGTATAATTACGCGGATATCATCGAGTGCAAAATAACACTCCTTATCGCTTGTTATATACTAATTTCATCAATAAATATTCATGAAAATAATTTTAAGAACATAGATAAATGAAAATGTTTTGTCGTGAGAAATATATTTATCATACTTGTAGAAAATAATGGTATAATTGTACCCTTGATAAAACTTATTTGTACATATATTTATTCATTAAATTTGAAGAATTGGCCTTTTCAGAATCTAAAGGACCATGGGTAATCTCATTGTTCGTAAACCAAAAGAAAATAACGTTACGTCATTGGTTCAATTTCCTTTGTTTAGGACGTTTTAAACCAGTCATAACGTTTTGGTGTACGCTTTTGAAAATATTACCCAGAATGCATTAGATTCTGAAATGGCGAATTGTCTTAGCCGTGTGATATGACTTTCGTTATCAACTGTTTCCGGTATATATCAACTGCTTCCGGTTTATATCAACTGCATCCGGTTATTATCGCATGCCTTTTTAAAAGTTATCGCAAAGCATTTCGACGTCATTCTGTAAATTCCGGAAAATAAAACCTCAGTGGTACATTTTAGTGAAAACATAACTAAGTAGAATAAAAGAACGAATATTTAGAAACAGGAAATTTTTATATTATAAAATGAAAACAAATAATACAATAAATGAACTTTATAAAGTTTTAAAAGGTTTTCTTGTCTGTATGGCGTCTGCTGAAGTATATGATAAAGAACATAACATGTCATTTTCATATCAGACCCCTTATCAGCCCATGGTCAAAATTATTTCTCGAGCCTGTCGGCTCTTGGACTGATATCATGACCTATTGCTGATAAGGGTCTGATATGAAAATGCCATGTTATAATCTATATTTATCATATACTTAGAGCAAATAACATATAGTTTTGCAGTATGATAATAGCATTAAATTTACGTGAATTCCATATTTTTCCGAAATGGTGTTTAGCGGGCTGATATGAAAATTTGTCACATGCTTCAACTATTATCACATGCCTTTCCGTAACGTTATCGCATGGCATTCCGGTGATACTCGGCAAATTCCGGAAAATACACCTGAATGGTACATTTTTAGTGAAAACATTACAATTAAAGTCGGGTACTAAACAATTATTACGATACAATATAATTATAACATATTATGTAAAATGCAAAAAAAAAATATAAAATGATACAATAAATGCATTTTTAAAGTTTCCAGCATAATTTAGAAAGTCACTTTACAAATGTTAACTTTTCCAAACAGTGTTCATTATGTGTTGTTGTTTTTTTTTTTTTTTTTATCGTCAATATAAAATATATCATGCTGTTGTTCTTTTCCTCTGTTGAGGCATATGATAGAAAGATTTCATATCGGTTGTACTACATTTGGCGTCCGTAAACTTTTCACTTTTGAACTTCTACGTGAGAACCACTAAAAGTATCAATATATTAAACTATTCTTTTCTCCATTGTTGAAGCATATGATAAAAGATCATAACATGGCATATCAGATGTATAATCAGCCTCGGTCAATATCAGCCCAAGAGCCTTCGGCTCTTGGGCTGATATTGAACCTGGGCTAATAATACATCTGATATGAAAATGCCATGTAATAATCTGATAATATCAATAACAAATCAAGAATACCGAAAATTTCTGTTAACGTATGAGGAAGAATATCTAAGGAACGTTTTGCAACAAACGTGGAAGATATGAATGCCTACGCAAATCCAATCTATTAGAAAACTAATTATTACAGAAAAGTGTCCACCATGCACTTGCACTGCACTATCATTAGAATAGTAGAATAGAATGATATACAAATGGATGAAAATTATATATAACTGTATTACAAATATTGATAAAATATATAACACCAAACCAGAGTATACAGATAACAAATGATTATATCACTACAATATAACAGTTAATATGGTGAGCTAGAATTTCCTGTCATTTATTCATCATCCACACACTAACTTGTCTCGGAAAATAATATATCTATGTACCTCAACCTTACTTTCAGGAATAGAGATGTGATTTTTTTTCTGAGACAAGTGCTTGTGACCATCCACCAGAACTTGCGGTCATCCGATGTTCAGTACTTCAGTACTTTGATTTAAGTTCTTAGACCACATTCATTCTGTGTCAGAAACCTATGATATGTCAAATATTTAATCACTATCAAAATTCAGAGTTGTATTGCACAATTGATAGAAAGTGTAAGTAGATTCACAGTTCAAAATTGATACTGCATTAAATTTTAATTTTATAGAAGAAATTATGTATAAATATAGTTTGAAATTTTCTTTTCAATAATAGATCTTTTAAAAATAATTAAAGGTAAGTTTTATGAATTTTTAAAAGATATTGTAATATGATGAGTGATATTTTGTGAATTTTTTTTTTTTTTTTTTTTTTTCTTTGAACTTGGTGGTAGGTTTGTTTTATTCTATATAAATTAATTTTCAGAATTCTATATATATATTATTTGGCAATCGCCAATGGCAGTCAGCAGGGTTTAAAATTGCGGTTTTATCCAACGCAATCATAGGTTTGAACGTTGTTTTCAATTTAGACTTGTATATATATATAAATTGCGGTTTTATCCAACGCAATCATAGGTTTGAACGTTGTTTTCAATTTAGACTTGTATATATATATATAAACGTTTAGACTTGTATATATATATATATAAACGTTGTTTTCAATTTAGACTTGTATATATATATATATATATATATATATATATATATATATATATATATATATATATATATATATATCTATAGTCTAAATTGACTCTACAACAGATCAAACCATATGATTGCGTTGGATAAAAACTGTTTTCAATTTAGACTTGTATATATATATATATATAGTACGTCTGAGCCAGTGACAACTCTACAACAGATTTATCCATCGGATCACCAGCAGTGATGGTGATACATGGCTGTGTACATACACATACACACAGCCATGTATCACCATCACTGCTGGTGATCCGATGGATAAATCTGTTGTAGAGTTGTCACTGGCTCAGACGTACTTATAAATATGATTATTTTCTGTGACTGTATCTTACATTAATTTGTAGGATCCTTTACTATAGATAATTTAGCTGATCTGTAAAAATAACATCTCCATGCCTTATATATCATGTACTGTAGTACGACGCTAGATTAAAACTGACGTGGAAAGGTAACACCCGGCCACCGAAAGCTTCATTTTTATGAAGCCCAGGTGGTCGTGTGGTCTAGCGGGACGGCTACAGTGCAGGCGATTTGGTGTCACGATATCTCAGTAGCATGGGTTCGAATCCCGGCGAGGGAAGAACAAAAAATTTGCGAAAGCAAATTTACAGATCTAACATTGTTGGGTTGATGTTTAGACGAGTTGTATATACATAATGTACACAGCCATGTATCACCATCACTGCTGGTGATCCGATGGATCAATCTGTTGTAGAGTTGTCACTGGCTCAGACGTACTTATAAATATATAGTGTAAATTGAAAACAACGTTCAAACCTATGATCGCGTTGGATAAAAACCGCATTTTTTATACGTGTGCATGCAAAACAAATTTCTTGTTAGATATATATATATATATATATATATATATATATAATTCTTTTATGAACCTAACCCTTGACAAACTTAGCTGTTTTGTTCATTGATAAATACTAGTGGATTAAATTCTTGGTGCTGAATCTAACCTTGTACAAATGTATTTATATTTTGGATATTGGACCACATTCTGTACGTGCCTGTCTCAAGTAAGGAGCCTGCAGTACAGTGGTTGTCGTTGGTTCTTGTCTGCCATATTTGTGTTGGGACCTTTTATAGCCTACTATTTGGTATAGTGTTTTTCTCATTGTTGAAGGCTTTACTGTTACCTTTAATTGCTTACATCAACTTTATTTGAACCTTGGTGGATAGTTGTCTCAGTGGCAGTTATACCTCATCTCCTTATTTTATAAAAGTCCATTTTTAATTTTTCAGGTATTTGACCACATTTATTCTGTGTCAAAACCTATGCTGTGTCAAATATTTAATCAAAATTCAAATTCAGAGCTGTATCAAGCTTGAATTTAGTGTCCATACTTGTCCTAACTGTTCATGGTTCGACATCTGCGGTCATATCATTCTGTGCCCCGCTGAGCATTTTGTTTATATTTACAATTCATTGGATATGTAATTTAACTGCAAAAGCCACCAAGGGACGGCGGTGCATGGCAAATTGGGAGTTAGACGCACATTGTATACATATTAGTATTTATAATTTGATTAAAATACCTCGTACCTGATGAAGAGGGGTTACTATACATTGTATTTTGACTCCAGGCTGCACCAAGGAACATGTCATACACAATTTACTTGTGAAAAGAACACTGGAAAAAAGTGCTTTAAAAAGCAAATACGTGCAGAATATCAACCGTCAAGTAGCTTAATATGATTAATTTTACGTTAAATGAAAAGACTTTAAACTATACTTCATCTGTAATGCTAATAGCACACTTAAACTTTAAATCTAGTACAGAAATGAACTCCAATAAAGCATATATGCATTATTTAACTTTACGTTCATTTTAACGACGTTTTTCTCACAATGACTTTAAACCTCCATGATAGAAAGGAAGGATATAGGGTATCCATACATGACGCAAAATCAGAACATGTACAGCAAAAACACAATTCTAGTTCTTACCGTTAGCCAAACTAGTTAAAACACAACAGTTTTACTATTTTTATTGTCGTTCTTTTCCTCCATTTTAAATTAACTTATATAATCGCATTTACTCTCATCAACTCAATCTTAGTTGATCTGCACTGATGTTTAAACTTGTCCGAGATACATATTAAGCTAAGACGAGGACCATATACGCTTCCGTATATATATTTGCTGTCGTTATGTTCTTACATGAAACACGTATCTACTGTACAAAAGAACGCATTAAATAATTGTAAATAATTTTAAAAGGAAGACTAATGGCCAATTTCCTGAATTTTATTCACACCATGGCCATTTTAAGCTCACCAATGTACAAAGTGAGCTTTTCTCATCACTTGGCGTCCGTCGTCGTCGTCGTCGTCGTCTGTCGCGTCCGTCGTCCGTCGTCGTCCGTTAACCTTTATAAAAATCTTCTCCTCTAAAACTACTTGGCCAAATTTAAACTAACTTGGCCACAATCATTATTGGGGTATCTAGTTTGAAAATGTGTCCGATGACTGAAATAGAACATAGGATAGAAATGCAAGTTTTGTCTATTATTTCGTAAACCGTTATGAATAGAGAAAATCTGACATGAGCAAAAATGTTCAGAATGTTGAGCTCTGTTGTCCATACATGTCAAGATTGTCAGGCGACTTCTTATAAGAGTTATTGCCCTTAAATGACAAATTTTACCATTTTATTTCATTTTGACTATTATCTTAAAAACTATAAAAGATACAGAGAAACATTAAAATTCAAAATGATCAGCAAGAAAAGTTCTACAAATAAGTTCAATTGTCGAAATCGTCAGCCGACTCCTTATTAGAGTAATTGCCCTTGGATGATGATTTATACATTTTTGCGTTTTGCCTTACACATGTATATCTTTATAAAATTATAACAGATAGATAGAAACTTTAATATGCAAAATGATCAGCAAGACAATATCTACAATTAACAATATTGAGGAAATCGTCCGACGTCTCCTTGGAATTATTGCCCTTTAATGAAGATTTTATCATTTTGGGGGTTTTGCTTTACATGATAAAAATTATAATAGATAAATAGACACTTTAAATCTCAAAATGACCGATAAGGCAAGATCTACTAACGAGTCACTTTCCTGCCCTCTTTGTGTATTGAGCAAAACTAGAGAAGACTAAATGATCAGCAATACAAGTCCAACGAAACAGAGATTTTGTCATGAATTCTATTCTCGTCTTCTATGTTGGAGAGTGTCCTTTGTTGAATATGCACATAGACCTAGGTTAGCGGCACAGGCTCTTTAGAGCCTCTAGTTAAAAAGTATATCAATCTGTAACTAAATTCTTAGCACACGTATCGCAACCCAATGTATGTTCTCTATGGTTCTTTACTATAGATAATTTAGCTGATCTGTAAAATAACATCTCCATGCCTTATATATCATGTACTGTAGTACGACGCTAGATTAAAACTGACGTGGAAAGGTAACACCCGGCCACCGAAAGCTTCATTTTATGAAGCCCAGGTGGTCGTGGTCTAGCGGGACGGCTACAGTGCAGGCGATTTGGTGTCACGATATCTCAGTAGCATGGGTTCGAATCCCGGCGAGGAAGAACAAAAATTTGCGAAAGCAAATTTACAGATCTAACATTGTTGGGTTGATGTTTAGACGAGTTGTATATACATAATGTACACAGCCATGTATCACCATCACTGCTGGTGATCCGATGGATCAATCTGTTGTAGAGTTGTCACTGGCTCAGACGTACTTATAAATATATATATATATATATATATACAAGTCTAAATTGAAAACAACGTTCAAACCTATGATTGCGTTGGATAAAACCGCAATTTTTATACGTGTGCATGCAAAACAAATTTCTTGTTAGATATATATATATATATATATATATATATATATATTCTTTTATGAACCTAACCCCTTGACAAACTTAGCTGTTTTGTTCATTGATAAATACTAGTGGATTAAATTCTTGGTGCTGAATCTAACCTTGTACAAATGTATTTAGATTTTGGATATTGGACCACATTCTGTACGTGCCTGTCTCAAGTAAGGAGCCTGCAGTACAGTGGTTGTCGTTGGTTCTTGTCTGCCATATTTGTGTTGGGACCTTTATAGCCTACTATTTGGTATAGTGTTTTTCTCATTGTTGAAGGCTTTACTGTTACCTTTAATTGCTTACATCAACTTTATTTGAACCTTGGTGGATAGTTGTCTCAGTGGCAGTTATACCTCATCTCCTTATTTTATAAAAGTCCATTTTTTAATTTTTCAGGTATTTGACCACATTTATTCTGTGTCAAAACCTATGCTGTGTCAAATATTTAATCAAAATTCAAATTCAGAGCTGTATCAAGCTTGAATTTAGTGTCCATACTTGTCCTAACTGTTCATGGTTCGACATCTGCGGTCATATCATTCTGTGCCCCGCTGAGCATTTTGTTTATATTTACAATTCATTGGATATGTAATTTAACTGCAAAAGCCACCAAGGGACGGCGGTGCATGGCAAATTGGGAGTTAGACGCACATTGTATACATATTAGTATTTATAATTTGATTAAAATACCTCGTACCTGATGAAGAGGGGTTACTATACATTGTATTTTGACTCCAGGCTGCACCAAGGAACATGTCATACACAATTTACTTGTGAAAAGAACACTGAAAAAAAGTGCTTTAAAAAGCAAATACGTGCAGAATATCAACCGTCAAGTAGCTTAATATGATTAATTTTACGTTAAATGAAAAGACTTTAAACTATACTTCATCTGTAATGCTAATAGCACACTTAAACTTTAAATCTAGTACAGAAATGAACTCCAATAAAGCATATATGCATTATTTAACTTTACGTTCATTTTAACGACGTTTTTCTCACAATGACTTTAAACCTCCATGATAGAAAGGAAGGATATAGGGTATCCATACATGACGCAAAATCAGAACATGTACAGCAAAAACACAATTCTAGTTCTTACCGTTAGCCAAACTAGTTAAAACACAACAGTTTTACTATTTTTATTGTCGTTCTTTTCCTCCATTTTAAATTAACTTATATAATCGCATTTACTCTCATCAACTCAATCTTAGTTGATCTGCACTGATGTTTAAACTTGTCCGAGATACATATTAAGCTAAGACGAGGACCATATACGCTTCCGTATATATATTTGCTGTCGTTATGTTCTTACATGAAACACGTATCTACTGTACAAAAAGAACGCATTAAATAATTGTAAATAATTTTAAAAAGGAAGACTAATGGCCAATTTCCCCCTGAATTTTATTCACACCATGGCCATTTTAAGCTCACCAATGGGCAAAGTGAGCTTTTCTCATCACTTGGCGTCCGTCGTCGTCGTCGTCGTCGTCTGTCGCGTCCGTCGTCCGTCGTCGTCCGTTAACCTTTATAAAAATCTTCTCCTCTAAAACTACTTGGCCAAATTTAAACTAACTTGGCCACAATCATTATTGGGGTATCTAGTTTGAAAAATGTGTCCGATGACTGAAATAGAACATAGGATAGAAATGCAAGTTTTGTCTATTATTTCGTAAACCGTTATGAATAGAGAAAATCTGACATGAGCAAAAATGTTCAGAATGTTGAGCTCTGTTGTCCATACATGTCAAGATTGTCAGGCGACTTCTTATAGGAGTTATTGCCCTTAAATGACAAATTTTACCATTTTATTTCATTTTGACTATTATCTTAAAAACTATAAAAGATACAGAGAAACATTAAAATTCAAAATGATCAGCAAGAAAAGTTCTACAAATAAGTTCAATTGTCGAAATCGTCAGCCGACTCCTTATTAGAGTAATTGCCCTTGGATGATGATTTATACATTTTTTGCGTTTTGCCTTACACATGTATATCTTTATAAAATTATAACAGATAGATAGAAACTTTAATATGCAAAATGATCAGCAAGACAATATCTACAATTAACAATATTGAGGAAATCGTCCGACGTCTCCTTGGAATTATTGCCCTTTAATGAAGATTTTATCATTTTGGGGGTTTTGCTTTACATGATAAAAATTATAATAGATAAATAGACACTTTAAATCTCAAAATGACCGATAAGGCAAGATCTACTAACGAGTCACTTTCCTGCCCTCTTTGTGTTTTGAGCAAAACTAGAGAAGATGGAGAGAAACTGTTTTATTTTAAGACTAAATGATCAGCAATACAAGTCCAACGAAACAGAGATTTTGTCATGAATTCTATTCTCGTCTTCTGGAGAGTGTCCTTTGTTGAATATGCACATAGACCTAGGTTAGCGGCACAGGCTCTTTAGAGCCTCTAGTTAAAAAGTATATCAATCTGTAACTAAATTCTTAGCACACGTATCGCAACCCAATGTATGTTCTCTATGGTTCTAACAATATAATGGGTAATTCTTAAACAGATTACAAAACTATAAACGCCTACAGGGTCTGCAAATAGTCCAAACCGGAAAATTTTTGAAAGATTTTGGCAACGTTTAAGTAGTTATCGTCAAAAGAATAAACAAAAATAAAATAGTTAACCAAACCAAAACTCTTGATTTATTTCAAACCAGGGCCATTTACAAAAGTCTATCAATCTTAAAGTTTACTTAGATTCATAGTACCACATCCCAAAGTGTACACTCTAACGGTTTTACAATATGATCGCTTAATTTCAAACGTATCACCAACTATAAACGCCTGCAGATAGCTCCAAATCGCGATTTTTGCAAATTTTACTCTTTAGTATTTATTCCTAAAACGTACAAGAAGGTCATCGTTAACCAAATCTAAAATTGTGTTAGAAGTAAACCTATTCATTGTCTTTCACTAATTAATTTTGGCTATCGACGGCCTTCGATGCAAAATTTGACAAAAACATGTAAAAGCAAATGTGTATCTTCAACAGCATGCAACATGTAACGCTGAACTAAACGCTAAACTCCGAAACATATAAATGAACTAAAATTACAAAAGATATTTTAGATATATAATTTAAACTTTTAATATAACATTTCAAGTATGATAAAGATATGAAAAACATTTAGAACCCTGCGAGTGAAAATAAAAGATATTGAAAAGTAGGCTCTAACCCTTTGCAATTTTGTATTACAATGCCTTCAACAGAAACATATAGCACTGAATATTATTTTGATTTCATGGGAATATGTAAAACATTGTTACAATATATAACGTCATCTTCAATTTGCAATGTGCAGACCAATTTTAGATTTTGAGTGAAATAAGTCCAGGAAAATTGGTCTTGTCACTTTCAAAGACCCCCACTTTTTATTCCTAAAATTGGAAGAAAGCCACATGTTTCTTAAGTGCCTGTGCTTATGGCTATTTCTGTGGTTGACCCAACATGCTGCCAACATTTAAGTTTCGATGCTTTACTGCTTTAAAATTTGTTATATACATGAGCATGTGCAAAGAAAATGAATGGGATGACGAAGAAAGAAAAAGAGAAATTTCTTTTCCAATTTACATTATTTTACTGCAACCTATAATTCTACAAATTTTATATAGATAAACTTTCAATAATGATTTTACTCTTTATTATGAATCAGTGGCGGATCCAGAACTTTTATAAAGGGGAGCACTGACTGACCTAAGGTGGGCCCGCTTCAGACATGCTTCAGTGATTCCCTATATAAGCAACCAAATTTTACCCACAAAAGGGGCCTCCCCCCCCTCCCCCCGGTTCGGCCTATGGAATGAATGTACATTTGCTGAAACAGTATAATTTGAAAATGAAAAAGATTACAAAAAATCAGTATTCCAATATAGCAAGTGTAATTGGAATAACACATTGCAAATTTTACTGATTTTATGGTTCATTAAATATGTACAAGATTTATTTGAGAAAAGAAATATATATTCAAGTCAGGAACCTCTGGTCTTTGTAAGTCTTGTATATTTTGTATATTTTTAAATTTTGGTTCATCTAGATGTTTAAGAGTTTAGTGTGATTTTCTCTGAACTAAAATGTACACATTTTGTTTAGGGGCCAGCTGAAGCCCGCCTCGGTGCATGATTTTCTCACTGTGTTGAAGACCCATTGTTGGCCATAGGCTGTTTTCTGCTTTTTGGTTGGGTTGTTGTTTCTTTGAAACATTCCCCTTTCAATTCTCAATTTTATTATAATATTTCAACGTGAAAATGTTTTACGTGTATTGTTTTGTATGTGTGAATGCCATGGTACCCATCAAGTATTCCTGTGAGGGTCTGGATAGGGTTTACAGAATAAAGACGAATGGATCAAATCTATAGAAAAATAGACCCCAAAAGAAAAGAAAGAATAGAAAAATAGAAAAAGAATAAAGAATAGAGAATAATGGGGTGTTAGAATAGTAAAGAAAAGAGAAATATAAAGAATAGAGAAAAATTACCTTAAAAATTAAAGAATACAGAAGTGAAAGACCTACCATCCAGACTATCTAATATTCTTATTCGATATCTTTGTAATAATTAATTTTATAAAATAATTATACCTATTATCAAGTGATTTAAGAATATACACACCTTCTATCCCAAGAATCACATCAAAATGATTTAAATACTTTAGAAAGTTGACTATGCGTGTTCAGAAACTTTCCTGTGGTCAAAACTAGGTTAAAATGTTTCATACAGATAAGTAGCACTGTCAATTTACACATCCTAAGGATAATGAATCATAGCAGATGACTGTGATATAAAGGAGTGATCGGATTCACTACCTTGAGAGATTAGACATCCTGCTTTTGCTTTACAATCATGCATCCTTGTTCAGAGATATAAAGTCTTTTCAATTAGTCGACATTATCTCCGATTTAAATACTATTGATCTGATAACCGCTGTGCATACTTTATTAACGACAGGGCTAGTTTTCTTATCAGATAAGTAGTAACCTCCTTGTAAATGTGATGTTGTAATCAATCGTTTTATTTTACCATCTTTATATAATATTTCATTGTATTATTTAAATTTGTGATTCATTTGATATTTAAATATAATAATTTTATATTTTATTATAGATAAAAACATGGAAATTTGAAAGTCTTTGATTCATTAATCACCTTAGTTCAAATCATAAGTCAGGCGGTCTATTCTGTCTACATTAAGTAGTAAATACACCGGGGTATCAATGGCTATATAAAAGGAAAGGAAAACATTGTACAACGTAAAACGAGAATTAAATAGAGCAAAATACAGAAATTGAATCCAAATGTAGATGCTTTTCTTGTTTAGTAAAATCAAAAACGAAAACGAAAACACTTTTGATTTTCATTTTGGTTTTGAAAATCTAAAACGAAAATGAACACTTTCGTTTTTCGTTTTGGTTTTGAGATAACAAAACGAAAAACGAAAACACTTTTGTTTTTCATTTTGGTTTTGAGAAATCAAAACGAAAATGAAAACACTTTCGTTTTCGTTTTTTTATTTTGATATTTCAAAACGAAAACGAATGGAAGCAAATATACACGGACCAAGTAGAAGGTCTGTTTCATATCTTGATCTTTCCACGGTATTGACACAAACTAGAACACAACGCGAGGATTTCAACGTTCATATTGTTAATTTTCCGTTTCTCAGCAGTAACAACCCTCTGCTCCATCGTTTGACGTTTACATATCTCAGTTAATGATGGTGCAAATTAACATTATACAGTCGCCATAAACAGAGGTGTGCTCCTTTAACAAAACCTGTTCCAACAGAGTTGTTAAGAAGTCGAATGAAATCAACACAACGGTCACCATCACGAATTGGTTGACAGTTACGATGTGTAGGTGTCTCAACTCACTAGCGACATGTTTTCGAAGTCTTGGGTCATAAGATACCCGAAAAATCATCTTATCAGTAATTTTACCGATTAAGTACTTCTCCTGATTGTTACATTTTGACTGAGTGTGGATTTGCAGGGTGGTTATTGCAAGTATAGCATGACGCTTACCATGTCGACACACTTGGTCACGCTCATTTTGGTTTTTGCTAGTTACTTTGATTTGTCTCTTCTTAACGAGATTTAAACATCAGTAAACTACTGTCGCCATAACTTTACGACTAATTTATTTTTCTATTTTGTAAACATTTACGTTTTTCGAATATGATACAATATTGTGACATATAGGTCCAATGGGCCGGGTGTAAATATCAGATTGCTATGTACTTAGTATATAGATATAGGAAGATGTGGTATGAGTGCCAATGAGACAACTCTCCATCCAAGTAACAATTTATAAAAGTAAACCATTATAGGTCAAGGTACGGCCTTCAACACGGAGCATTGGCTCACACCAAACAGCAAGCTATAAAGGGCCCCAAAATTACTAGTGTAAAACCATTCAAACGGGAAAACCAACGGTCTAATCTATATAAAACGTATGTCACTATAATAAATAATGACTTTCTTACTTACAATCCAAAAAATAATGACTTATTACAAACAATCAATAAATCAAATGACGAAGATAAAAGCAATTATATGTAACCGCACGGCTTTCGACAATGAGAAAAATCAATACCGTATAGTCAGCTATAAAAGGCCCCGACATAAAAAATGTGAAACAATTCAAACGAGAAAACAAACATCCTAATTTATACAATACAATTTACGAAAAACATATATTACAGACATGAACCAATGACAACCACTGAATAATAGGCTTCTGACTTGGGGAAAAGCACATAAAACATGTAGCGGAGTTAAACGTGTTTGTGAGCACTCAACCCTCCCACTTACTTCGGACAGTGATGTTATAGCACAACATAAGAATAAACTGTAAAAATCAATTGCAAATATTGCACACAATGGTTCTTCAATGCTCCTCAACTTCGTACTTTATTTGGCCTTTTAACTTTTTTTCAAGCGTCTCTGATGAGTCTTTTGAAGATAAAACGAAAGTTTGGCGAACAAAATTATAAGCCTTTGAACAGTTTTTTCCAGGTATTTTCTAAAAGTAATCATTTTTGCCTGGATATTTCAGGCATTTTAAAAAATCACTGGATATTTTAACCAGTATTACCAGGTTAGGCATTTTAAAAAATGTCTGGATATTTTAAGCATTTGAAAATAATGTCTGGATATTTCAGGCATGTTAAAAAATGCCTGCTAGATTCGAGCAGTTAATATATTGACGAATGTTTTTTTAAGTCATTTTGTAAAATGCCTGTACAAATTGAAATGCATTTAAAATGCCTGAAATTTTACATTAATGAAAACATACAAAAACTGAGCCAATGAAAGTATGTTGAACAAGATGGTAGGATCTTTTTCACATGTGCCCTTGGTTTTTTCTTGTCCATCGTCTGTGCGTTCGTTTCCCCTGTTAACACATCTCCTCTAAGACCCTTTAATTTTTCCATAATTAGATGGATTTTTTTATCATCATGTGTAGTTAACCACATTATACCACCATTTTGATTTTTTGGGGTTCTGGGACTCTGACCATTTTTGGACTATAACAAAAGGACAACAACAACAAAAACGCCTTTTCTTAGCTTCATGTGCATGTATATGTAACTAATATATTCCATATGGTGTATTTGAGGGTTTTTTTCTGTAAACTAAAATGCTTAATGACATGTTATGAGGATAATAGCAAGTTTCTTGTCCCTTCTTTGTCAACTTTTGCCCTCGGCTTCGCCTCAACAATTGTTCTTATCTCAGAAACAACAAATATTAAATTACCCTCATAACCAGGCAATATATTTTTACTACTGAAATATTATGACGACCGATCGATGATAAAAGACAAATTAGCGTGTCGTTTGTCGTCCCCCCTCTTGGTGTCTTCAATATACAACCGATACACTGAGACATCCAGATTAATATTATCAAAAAATAGATAAGACAGTGAAAACATAAGTTATTCTACATTCCAAACGATATCAAACCACTCAATTGGAAGTTATATTAATTTGATACAATTTCAGGTTCGTACTTCAATAAGGAACTGTTGGGCCCATTGTAATTTTTTACAATGGACTCCCGCAAAATTTGTTGCATCATTCCAGCTTTTGGAAAGATTCATTAAAAAGATGGGTGTAAATGCCACGGAAGAAAACAGAATTTTAGGTGACATACACAACTGGAAAACAGACGGTAAGAGAAAATTAGAAATCGGAAGAATAGTGCTGATAATTTGAAATATAGGATATGCTTGCATATATTTCATATTTATAAAACGTTTAGCTCATGGTTTATAATATGTATGTCGAAGTATGAGATTTCCTAAAACCTTTTTCTATGCAAGCATCTTAAAAAAGAATTGAATGTATTATTCATTGATCATCTTTTTTGAATATGACAAAGTTGTTGAAACTGTATTGGGGACAACTAATACATAACAAATTCAGAAGAAACAAAAAACTTTTTTAATTGTTGAAAATTCTGAAACATCATCATTTAATGGTTATTGGTTTGCATGGAGTCTAATCATTTTAATTCTTTGGTTTAGGTACGAATTTTATGAATATATCCATGCTTGGAGCGGAATTGGTTGGTGAAATTCAAACCGCTACACAAGCCTTGACTGAATGCACTCAAGATGACTCCATAGAAACGGATTCAAATTTTCACCGGTTGCAGAAAAAACTCATCAAGATAGAGACAAAATTTGAGGAGTTTAAAACTAAAACAGGAAAATGGCTAAACGAAATAGGCACTGTATGTTTTTTTCAATTTTTTTTTTTTTTTTGGGGTGCGTGTGGTTATAAACGAACATCAGGCAACGTCAATAAGACAGTTACTAAGCAAAATCGTTTACAAAAGCATTTTAATGGTCACAACCTATAGATTAGATAGACCATTAATTTCTTTGCAAGACATGTAAAATTATGACATTTCAGCTATAGATTGACATTATTCATTTTGTTATGTATTGGTTTTAAAAACAATAAAGCACATTTGAAGAGAGCTGATTACTTTTGTCTCAAAACTCAAACTTAACACAAAAAAATCATTAGATATCCTTCCGGGTAGGTTTATTTTCTAATATGCAATGAAATAAATAAAGGCGAACTGTTAAACAAAATTAAACGCTTGATTTTAGAAAGAATAATATACATAAACAAAATATACTTTACAAGAAAATGTTAAGGTCCATTAATTATATATTCCATTACAGTAGCATTATTATTCCTGTCAAAATCTTCTATAGTATCCATAGACTTGAGAGTGGCATGGAGGAGCATTACTTTGCCGGATTATTGACAACTTATGTTTACTCAGTAAAAGGTTTTTGAAGCTGGGTTGTAGTTGGTATCTATTCCGGAAAAAATACAGATTTCTAAAATTTATTCGACGAAGATAAGACCTTGCATAAAAATTTGATTCGTTAAGATTGATTTTGTTCCCCAAAATTCCTTTCTTTTCAACTTTTTGTAATTAAAAAGTAAAAACGCTTTATTTTAACCACAATGAGCAAATTTCTAACATGACTGTTTAATCTTTAAAAAAAGAGCTAGGAAAGTCGTTCAGATTTTACACAAACGAAAATGAGAACGTGACAAAAACAATTCTTTTTTTCGGTCATTTAGTATTGCATCGGTTAAATCTCCTCAGGGTTACAGTCAAACATGGTCAAATGGTGTAAGAAATCATTGAAATTGAGAGAAATTATTTTTCTGGTGAAAAATTGTGATTTCTGAAAACTTGAGAGCTGAAAGTTTAAAAAAATCCTGTTGTAAATTGTTGACATGCTAATGACAAAACACCCTGCTAGTTGCCGTGTGTCTAGGTCCTGTAATTGTCCCCGTAGCCCTTGGTGAAAATATATATCAATATTATTTCTAATGCAAGTGATCCTCAACTTTTTGTTGTCTATTTGTTTTAAATTTCGTTTATTTGCTTGGGTCATTATTTGAATCTACAACTTTCATACTTCTAATTCAAGCTTTGTTGTTTCAGTATACATTAAGAGCATGTTCCACTTATTTGAGCACAGTGATACTAAGGCCTACATTAAACAAAATGTCACTTAAAACGGGAATCTCAAAAAAAATATTAAGTGAGAGTTAAAATTGAAATGCGATAATTCATAAAAAAAAACATTGGACCTCAAAAAAGCTTCATGGCATCTTTCATGCAATGGTATATCCCATTTCATAAAGCAACAAATATAATATCAATGTACATATAGATTCTTACATTGGTACCAGTGGATTATGGGATTTATCTAATCGAGATAGTAAAATTATCGAATTTTAAAGTCCCAGCCTCGGCGAGGACTTCGATAATTGATAATTTAACTATCGAGATTGGATAAATCCGGTAATCCATGAGTACATATGTAAGCATCTGTTTCTCTAATGGTTATCAAATAAATTTTCACTTTTGATAAACGAAAATCGCCTTCGAGTACCTTCAAGATTCCATAAAGTTGTCGACCTGAACATGCATGTGATATTTGCCACTGGACGTTAAGCAACCAACAATCAAATCTGAGATCGTCGGCAACCACACGTTGATTAATTTTTTTTTTATACAATGGGTCCAGAAAGGGTTTAGTTGCCGAAGAATTAGAGAAATCTATTTATCATAGATTAAATTTAGTATATTTTTACAAAAAAACTGTTTAATACATTATCTTCTTTCATAATGTCTCGGTGTTGTTGAATTGAAGTTGCTGTATGAACTATCTATTTTTTATTTTTTTTTTCGTTTTTTCCAGAGATTATCAGATTGTAGTATTAATATAGGTATGTATTTATAACTTTGGTCTCCTGGAAAGAAATTGTAGAATAAAAACATTTCAAAACGTTAAATCAAAGTATTGAATAAACGGATACTGATTTTCATTTTGAAACGATTTAATTTGAATAAAACAAAACTAAGTAACTTGCATTCTAAAGGCATCAAAATATTAACAAATAAATAATAAATCAGAATGAACCTTGCGCTATGGATTTGCTACATGTAATTGTTGACGGTCGTATGGTGACCAGAAGCTGTTAACATCCATGTTATTTGGCAGAAAGTTGTCTCATTGGCATTCATATCAAATCAAAGAAGGTTAGCACGCTTCACATATTCACAACTACTTTACATGTATGTTATAATATATATTCCGTAATTTTGATTGGCAAACAACAATCGCGAGAAATTCCAAAATTAGATTTTATTTCCAAATAAAATTCATCATTCATGACAACACGTGCTGCCCATTACAAAGTCACAATAATGCATAGAAAAACAAATGAAAAGCTGTTATATAACTCGTAATTTTAAGGGTCGTATTATGAAAATGTAATTATAAGAATTGAATGCTTCTTTTTGCAATTGTTTTGAGGGTGATGACGTTCACAGTTTGTATAAATTGCGGAAGACTGTCAAATGAACAGATGATAGATTGTAGGAATTTATTTCGCGATTAAAAGTACGAACGCCAATTATAACATATACAAATTCTTAAAGCGAAATAAAATATTAATAGTCATAGAAAATGAGTACATAACAAAGTCTTATTTCTGTAATTCTATATATTCCAGATATAACTGAAGTAAAGAACAAAACTCACCATCCAAACCGTATGTGCTATCGTAAGTTTACGTAATAAAAATCGTTGATCATCGGCCCAACTCGCTTCTCCTTTCGAATAAGACACGGAATCGACCGAGTTGCATAATTTTTTTTAATCTTAAACATGATCAGTTCGAAGCACCTCAAACTGTTGATTTGTTTTTTCTCTTTTATGTTTATCAACTGGCATGGAATATCTTTTGAAACTAATTATAAGTTTTAAGAATCTGAACACTTTCTTAACACCTTTATTAACACTTCTGGAACATGTAAAGTTGAATATGTTATTAATTGGTCATAATTCAAACGTCCTATGTACACTGATTTGATTTTTGGTGTTTTTACGCCACTTTTAAGCACTGCTTTTGGGCTATTTCGTGGTGGTCAGTTTTTATTGGTGGAGGAAGCCGGAGTGCCCGGAGAAAACCACCGGCCTTCGATAGGAAAACTAACAATCCTAGTCAATTAAGATTGGAGTCAAGTGCACCCGCACGAGCGGGGTTCGAACTCACAACCTCAGTGTTGACTGGCTAGTGATTACAGTAGTAACTACTTAGACCACTCGGCCACCGAGACCCCTCCTATGTACAATGCAAGAACAGACAACCATAAGCATTTGTACATATATATATATATATATATATATATATGTTCAGTTGCATAACACTTCTATTCGACACATTCACAGCACTGTGGCATCTCTAGAAAACTAAGACTAAGTAAAATTAAAGGGAACGAGGACTAGCATAATTTGTCTCCGTCTGATTGAAATGACAAAGATACCATATACAAGTAAATTTTACTTTCACAACTTTTTTTTAAATTTAAAACTGTCTACATCAATGTCATCATGTGTTTCATTATTTCCATATTACGTACATTAAAAAGACAATTAAGGTAATATTCAATCTTTAGGCACTTCTTTCAACACTCTCTGCATATACATTTATGCATTCTCTGTTGTACATGAATTAGGCTTGTTCACAGTTGTGTTTGTTTTAAACAAAAATCTATTAATTCTGAATTTTATACCTACGCTGCTAAATTGTTGGGGGTAATATAGTGTTCGTCATTCAAAAATAAAACAGTTGTTCTGACTTTTTTGTTATGCCTGCAGATATTGATATTAATTTTGATACATTAGTGTATAATGATGACGTTTCTTTTCGTTTCGTTTCGATTAACTAACCCCTTTGGCAGAACATCAGTCTTTAAACATGGAAATTTCATAAAAAGTTGTTCTTGTCTGGAAATTTTGTCTAGCCCTTACACAATTAATATTAATTTTATAAAATTTTCGCCACTCAAAACCATAAAAAAACCAAAACAAACAATTAGAAGATTCCCGCTAAATTTGCGTTCTGTCTTAGATCAAACGACCGACTTCAGACAGCATATCCCTAAATGTCAATTCAATATGACAAGGGAACATAAAATTATCTTAAATTTTCTTTATTGATATCATGAATATTTTTGATAAAAGACAATGTAAACAGGTCTCGTGGCAAACGCATCAACAGCAATCAACATTGTACTAACTGTTGATCTATATCTAAAAGCAGTCGTAGACATAAATTACAAAACAAACTGGGCCAAATACCAAGTGTGAAAGTACATAATTTTTCAACAAGTGTTATACAATAGGGTTTTTTATTGTAATAGATGAATGTTCATGTATCTCTATAGCTGTTTGTCACCAAAGGCCGTTCACTAGTGTTGATACGCATGATGATCCTAGATAACAAAATCTGGCTAAGGCAATCTATGCAAAAAAGGAGTGGTATACAAACTTAGCATTTCGAATGATTTAAAGGTGATTTTCGAAAAATTAAAAAAGATTTACAGAAGTATTTTATTTTATTAACTTATCTAGTGTATGAAATTATCCTACTGTCCAAACTTTATATACTTTCTTTTTAGCTCACCTGGCCCTAAGGGCCAAGTGAGCTTTTCTCATCACTTTGCGTCCGTCGTCCGTCGTCGTCGTCCGGCGTCGTCTGTTAACTTTTACAAAAATCTTCTCCTCTGAAACTACTTGGTCAAATGTAACCAAACTTGGCCACAATCATCATTGGGGTATCTAGTTTAAAAAATGTGTCCGGTGACCCGGCCAACCAACCAAGATGGCCGCCATGGCTAAAAATAGAACATAGGGTAAAATGTAGATTTTGGTTTATATCTCTGAAACCAAAGCATTTAGAGCAAATCTGACTGTGGTAAATTGTTTATCAGGTCAAGATCTATCTGCCCTGAAATTTTCAGATGAATTGGACAACCCGTTGTTGGGTTGCTGCCCCTGAATTGGTAATTTTAAGAAAATTTTGCCGTTTTTGGTTATTATCTTGAATATTATTATAGATAGAGATAAACTGTAAACAGCAATAATGTTCAGCAAAGTAAGATCTACAAATAAGTCAACTGACCAAAATGGTCAGTTGACCCCTTAAGGAGTTATTGCCCTTTATAGTCAATTTTTAACCATTTTTTTGTAAATTTTTGTAATCTTTTACAAAAATCTTCTCCTCTGAAACTACTAAGACAAATTTAACCATTTAAACTTGTCCACAATCATCATTAGGGTATCTAGTTTTAAAAATGTGTCCGATGACCCCGCCCGCGAACCAAGATGGCCGACATGGCTAAAAAATAGTAAATAGGGTAAAATGCAGTTTTTGGCTCATATCTCTGAAACCAAAGCATTTAGAGCAAATCTGACGAGAATAAAATTGTTCATTAGGTCAAGATCTATCTGCCCTGAAATTTTCAGACCAATCAGGCAACACGTTGTTGGGTTGCTGCCCCTGAATTGGTAATTTTAAGAAAACTTTGCACCTTTTGGTTATTATCTTGAATATTATTATAGATAGAGATAAACTGTAAACAGCAATAATGTACAGCAAAGTAAGATCTACAAATAAGTCAAACATGACCAAAATTGTCAATTGATCCCTTAAGGAGTTATTGCCCTTTATAGTCAATTTTTTTACAATTTTCATAAATTTTGTAAATTTTTGTAAATTTTTACAAAATGTTTTCCATTGTAACTACTGGGCCAAGTTCATTATAGATAGAGATAATTGTAAGCAGCAAGAATGTTCAGTAAAGTAAGATCTACAAACACATCACCATCACCAAAACACAATTTTGTCATGAATCCATCTGTGTCCTTTGTTTAATATGCACATAGACCAAGGTGAGCGACACAGGCTCTTTAGAGCCTCTAGTTTAAATACCTTGAACCACGTACTTTTTCGTATATGTACAAAAAGGAGTAAAAGTTTAATATTTTACTATACATCGGTTACTTGAGACGTCATATTAGAGATTTCCAATAAAATGACATTACTAGACATAACCAACCTATCTGAACGTATTTCGGCCTATTGCATTGAAGCATGACGTAGGGGAGCATAGACTGCATGGATATTTGGCTCGTTGAATACACATACTTTGTTGCAAAAGATGTAATTAAAAAATCACCCCAATCTGCTATTTAATTCTGTATATATTTTGTTATCTAACTCGGGATAATTTTATTGACAACAACTTTTGAGGGAATAATTAATCCAGCTACCGGTAATCAAATACACCGATCATTGCTTCGTCATTTCACTTGACCTATATATTTATTTCTCAAAGGGTGAATATTTAAAACGACTAAATCAAAATTGAGCTTGAAAAAATAAACATAATGAAATCTGAAGCGAGATGATATTCTTGTTTTGATTTATAAGTCATACGTTTTAATCAGGAGTTTCAAACACGCCGGAATGTAAAAGGTGTACACGACTTACTTTTTTAAGCATACTTCTATAATTCATTCAAGATACATTTGTCAGAGGTAGAAATTGAGATCACTGATGCACCAAGTACATAATAATTTTTCATCTTTCCATAGAATAAAAAATTTAGTAAAATTATATACCAAATTAGAGTTTGACCCTTTTTAGTGGTTCACTGAACATGGAAAGGTGATATTATAAGGGACACGGTGTGTTAATAGATATAAGAAGATGCGATGAGTGCCAATGAGACAACTCTCCATCCAAGTCAAAATTTATAAATGTAAACCATTATAGGTCAAAGTACGGTCTTCAACACGGAGCCTAGGCTACACCGAACAGTAAGCTATAAAAGGAAAATTACTAGTGTAAAACCATTCAAACGGGAAATATTAACGGTCTAATCTATATAACAACGAGAAACGATAAACACTTATGAACCACATCAACAAACGACAACTACTGAACATCAGATTCACTGACTTAGGACAGGTGCAAACAAATGCAGCGGGCCACATATTCTTGTTTCAAATGTTTTCAATATACATATATATGTATATGTGTATCTTGCATATTCATAACCGCCTCTATGATCTTGTTGTAGCGTAACTTGAATTTTATTTCTAATGAGGCAAACGATTTGGATCTTGGCATTCAAAGCCTCAACTTGGTTAAAAGACCTAAATGTCAATAGGGAGTTGACGGTTAATAGCAAATCAGAATCGTAAAATAGTTTTCAGAGTTTATAAATGCCAAAAAAAAACGAATTTTAAACAGGTTTGATTGATTGATTGCTTGTATGACATCAAGTGACAAATAATGCATGCATATTCAGGACAAATAAAAACAAAACAATTCAATAATATATAGACTGGGTCGACCAGGATAACATTATGAATTTCAACGTAACTGGAAAATGAGAGCATGTTAAAAAGCGATAGACATTTAGTCTTGTAACAGTCCCCCTATGGATCCCTGTTTTATTTGTTCTGTAACGTGAAGAGCTAATGATTGCATTTTCCCTATATTTGATTGAACGTCCTCATTCAGACTGAGCGTGGCTGCGTATTTATACATCCAAGACAAACAAACGGACCACCCTTTTTAAGCATGTGTTATACTGTTGAATAGGGTCTTGTATAGAATACATACGGGTACATCCAGCAACGCTAAATGAACCACCCATTCCCCAAAGGGGGGTAGTTTAGGCGACCATACTCTTGATTGGTCACACACTGGCACAAAGATCCTGTCTATGAAAAATCCAGATTTGTGGAATTTTATCATGAAATAATAATATATTTTCATGAGCGCATTAAATCCATACATTTCAATGAAACTGCTGGTCAATAATTGAAATCTCAGTATTCAGTTACAGACGGGTCCTAATCAAAACACTTTTTTTTATCGAAATCTTATAATCTTATGTTTTCTATGTTTCTTACCTAATACATTCACTTCAATGATTTATGCAGTAAACAAATTCTGTGACCCCATATAAATTGTTTATCAATAGAATAGATAAAATACTATAAGTTAATGTACTTCAAGGGATATCAAATATATTGCCTGGAAATGTCTTTTGTATTTGGACTCGTATACACTGTGTATCATCGCCACCGGAAATTGGGTACTAACGAAGCGGAGAGAAATGGGAAAAAAAAGTAAACAAGGTAAGAATTCATTCAATTTAAAGCATTTCTACTGATTTGACGAGGGTACCGCTTAAGAAATGATTTTCTGATATATAATTCTTTAAATTATTAGGCCGATAAGTACAAAATTAAGACAAGATTTTGTGTTATACTCAAGAACTTGCCACTTAGTACCTGAACATTTCGAGGTCGATCGTCCTCTGTCGCCCCATTGGCAAGATATTCAACTGTTTTTCATTATTTTACCAGACACTTTTTTAGATTATTATAGTGTGGCATCAAATTTACTGAAATTTGTTGTCAAAATGATGGTTTTTAAAGAATATAGACCATAAAAAATTAAGTCTAGGGTACGGCAACTTGCTCATGTTGACAAATTTACTGTATGGCAACTTGTTTTCAACTGTATGGCAACTTGCTACTTTCAAAATATTTATTTGCCGTCTTTTAAAGAAAATATTAGGTTCAAATATCTAATTATGCATTTGGTAAAATACAATTCGCTTGATGCCATTTAAGATGTATACACAATATAAGGCTTAAACACAGTCCTATTACATTTTTTACATACCTGATGTATACAATATGAATACGGCATATACAAAAGCTGGCAAATGTTGTAACTTTCGGAAAGGCATGTCACTGTTTTACTGACCTGTTGTTATGCCCCTGATGTAGCGTTAAATGTTACCCATGTCCGTCCGACCCGTCTCTCCCGTCCGTCAAGAAAGTCCCAAAAATTGGTTTCCGTTCTCCAACTTTAGTATGCCTTAACCAAATGTTTTAAAACTTACACGAAATGCTTATCACCACAAAACACAGATCAAGTTATAAATTGGGTAGCGTCACCGATACTGTTCTTGATTTATGCCCCTTTATAAATGAATAAAAGCTAAAGCTGTCGTTTCTGTTCTCAAACTTTAGATTGCCTCAACCAAATGTTTTAACCATACATTAGTCAACATTGGCATATAAGTGATGAACATTTCGGGGAAGGGTTGTGGGTGGAGGGAAGGAAGGAGGTAAGGGCAGGAGAATTTTTCCGCATGGAATATTTAGAACCATTAAGTGAATGAATTCTCTTTCAACTTTCAGATAAAATGAAATATAAATGAATTATTATTCTCTGCCAAAAAAAAAATGTTGTATTGCTACACCACGGCACCATGTTAAGGGAGGTTTGAGTGCTCACAAACATGTTTAACCCCGCCTCATTATGTATGTGTCTGTTCCTGGTTAGGAACATGTAATATAGCGGCTGTCGTAAGTTGCTGTCTGACATATTTGTTTATGATTTCGTCATAAATCAGGCAATTTTGATACGGTATGGGTTTTGTTCATTGTGAAGTGTATAGTGACCAAGGGTTGGTCAAATCTATATCATTTGGACATTGTTTGAAAGTCCTCTCATTGAAAACCATTCCACGTCTCCTTTTTCAATTAATGTTATTGTCTTATATGTAAATAAAAAGTCAGATACAAAGGATACAAATCCGGCCGTGGCTACGGCATAAACTATTTATATAAACTTTCTACTTGAGAATAAAGATGACCTTGTATGAAGTTTTTTTGGTTGTCATCTTAATATCATATACTTATTAATACAATTCACAAAAGCTAGCATCTTCGACTTGTAAGTTTAAAGAATTATAATGAAATAACATCTAATAAGGACAGGTTATCCTTTCACAATTTTCATGTCGGGGCTTTTTATAGCCGACTATAAGGTACGATTTTTCGTTGTTGAAGGCCAAACGATAGCATATAATGGCTTACAAAAACTTTATTTGACCCTGATGGATAGTTATCTTATTTGCAATCATACAATATCTCCACTGTTTATATTAAAAAAAAAGACAGCACCAACAAAAGATGAATGGTGGTTTTTTTTTTTTATTGAACTTACAAAATTTCACCCTGACAACAAATAAGACAACAGTCGTTAGTATTAGAACGATATATGAATGTATTTAGGATAATATGGTTGAAAAACACCTTTTTGTCTTTAAAAACACAAAGTCAAATAGAGGTACGCAACGACGGATTCCGAACGAAATTAACGGCATAAATTTTATAATGTTTGATAAGTAGTTTATTTTGTATATTTGTAAGTCGGTAAAGCTTTGATACAGCCAAAATATCGTCACATGATATTATCTAAACAGTAATTAATTTCATCTTTAAATTACAATATATTGCAAGACGCCGTACAGACAAAAGTTGTTATATTGCAATTCGCCGTACAACGTCCTGCAATTCGCCGTACAATAAACAAACAATGTTTTGGTCCATATTCTTTAAAAACATCTTTATGACAACAAATTTCAGTCAATATGATGTCACATTATCATAATCTAAAAACGTGTCTGGAAAAATAATGAAAAACAGTTGAATATCTTGCCAACGGGGCGGCAGAGGACAATCGACCTCGAAATTTTCAGGTACTAAGTGGCAAGCTTGGGAGTATAACACAAAATATTGTCTTAATTTTGTACTTATCGGCCTAATAATTTAAAGAATTATATATCAGAAAATCATTTCTTAAGCGGTACCCTCGTCAAATCAGTAGAAATGCTTTAAATTGAATGAATTCTTACCTTGTTTACTTTTTTTTTTCCATTTCTCTCCGCTTCGTTAGTACCCAATTTCCTGTGGCGATGATACACAGTGGTATAGCATTCCCGTTAAACTAAACTACACAGAACAATCCTTAATCGAGCACACTTTTTAAAATACAACCTATATAGGGAGTTTTCTCTATACGTTTTATGATAAATAGTAAATATTTTTTTTTAGAAATGGAAGCGATATTCTGACAAACGCTAATTTTGACATTTCTGAAATTGTCAGAAAATTATCTTTCTAATAAATGTTTTCCACCCAAAAAATATAAATAAGTAGATAGATAGATAAAGAAAGTACATCGGAGACCGAGAGAAAAAAATAAGCGTGTAAAATATAGAATAATGGAGCGTTCATCTGCAAAGTATATTGAAAAATAAATGTTATAATCAAAACCATGAAAGATAACTCAAATCGATTGTATGATAGGTAAGAGATACGTGTGTTTATACGTGATCTTATGTCGGTGAAATTTAAGGCGGGAATCTAGAGAACCACGTGATAAATAAAATGCATGATTTCTCCATTTTTTTCACCATGTTAAAATTATCTAATATAAGTAAAAAATCCAGAATATGATTTTAAGAGTCTTGGAATATTTTGTTTAAACTTGAGCGACGCATTTAATCAAGTTCAATGTTGGCAATAACCAGTCCCATTAGGTTCGTACGTCGAGTTACGTACGTATGTCATTTTATTAAAAATCTCTAATTTCCAATAAAATGACATACGTACGTAACTCGACGTACGGACCTAATGGGACTGGTTATTGCCAACCATTGAATTTGATTAAATACGTCGCTCAAGTTTAAACAATGTATTCCAAGACTTTTAAATCACACACTGGAATTTTCGTCCATATAAAATAATTTTATCATGACGAAAAATGATAGAAATCTTGCCATTTTATTTATCACGTGGTTTTCCAGAATCCCACCTTTATTTTCACTGACATAAGTTCACGTATAAATACACGTATCCCATACCTATCAGACGTACGATTTGAGTTATCTTTCATGGTTTTGATTATGACAATTATTTTTCAATATACTTTGCAGATGAAAGTCCCATTATACTTTTTTTCTGTCTTTCTTTATAGTTTATCTATCTTTTTATTTTATTTGTTGCGGGGAAAATATTTAGAAGGATATTTTTCTGACAATTTCAGAAATATTGAAACTAGAGTTTGTCAGAATCTGTGTCTTTATAAAAGTTGAAAATTGAGATAAAACTATCGCTTCCATTTAATTTCTAAACGAAAGTATTTTTCATTTATCATAAAATGTATTGATAAAAAAAATCCCTATATATGTTGTTTTTTAGAATTAAGGTGTGTTCGATCAGGAATTGTTCTGTATTAATTTGTTTAACGGGAATGCTATCGGAGTCCAAATACAAAAGACATTTCCAGGCAATTTTTTTATACCCCTTGAAGTAAATTAACTTATAGTATTTTATACATTTTATTGATAAACAATTAAAAGGGGGTCACCGAATTCATTTTACTGAATAAATCATTAACGGAAATGTGTAAGGTAAGTAACATTGAACAACATAATATAATAATATTTCGTTGCCAGATGCAGATCCAGGATTTTCAAAAAAAACGGGGGGAGGGATATAAGCAACGTTAGAAGTGGAACAAAAATAGGAGTATTACTATGATATAGGGCCATATATATAAGTGTTCGTTGCATATGTACTTTACATATGCATATTTAGGACGAGAAGATGAATATGAACCAGACTTTGTATTATACCGAAGGAAGACATGTCATCCTACCCGGACACATGATTTTGACCCCGGACCGACCAATCTTTGCTCTAACTCCTAAATATTGCGTACTTGGCAGAGAGGCAGCCAATCTTCGATTTGTAACGGTCGAGGATCGAGCCCAAGACTTCCGCACTCGAACAGCGGTGTAGCTTTCATTGACACAATGAGGCAACCGCCTCACCAAATTTTTGACCATTAGAAAAGAGAGATAAAGAGAATTATATACCATGTACGTCATAGTATAAAGTATACTGAGTGACGACGGTTCAAAACGTTGACTGCTTTACTATTTACTCACTAATTCCTCATTATTAACGTCTTGAAAACTTTCTTTCATAAAATGAACAAGGTAGATGCAAATATCTTTTTTAGGTAACAGACAAAGTATACCTCGCAAAAAACTGATTCAAACAAGAGGTCATAACTGTGAAACTGATATGATGCTTGATTTATTTTTACAATGAACTTGTTAATTTTGGTGGAGAAAGTTTTCAACAGACACTTGGCATTCCTACATTTTATGTAGTACTCTTCTACCTTGGTTAATATAAGCAAGACTTCATAGTTCACCCAGTTATTATCATCCATACATTTTGACAAAAGCTAAACGTACAAAGTTAAAAGACATAGTGGATCTTAAACTTAATATCCCCAAATTTGTACAATAGCATTTTAAAAGAGGTTATACATATAATTCTGTCAATTATTTTTATTTTGATCAGGACCTGTCTGTAACTGAATACTGAGAATTAAACCTTGAACCAGCAGTTTCTTTGAAATATATTGATTAAATGCGCACTAGAAATATCATTTCATGATAAAATTCCACAAATCTGGTTTTTTCATCTACACCTATTTCGCGATTCATATTTTCAATTAACCGTCCACTCCCTATTGGCATTGACGTCTTTTAAACAAGGTGTGGCTTTGACTGCCAAGATTCAAATCATTTGCCTCACCAGAAATAAAATTCAAGTTACGCTACTGTCGATTGATTGATAGTTGGTTGCTTAACGTCCAGTGGCAAATATGTCATGCATAATTAACGTGTAGAGAGCATGGCATTCTCTCTACATGAGGCATCGGATTTCACGTCCCCACTCTGACCGGACGGGACTGCGTACTTGTACATCCCGCACAACCAAACGGACTACCCACTTTGGCAATGGTTTAGCTGCCGATCGGAACAAAACCAATAGTGACCATATTTCTATTCCCCCGATCACCTTTAATGGGTTACTGTCGGGGCGAGCGCGCGACCAAAGAGACAGTTATGAATATGGAAGATACATATACATGTACGTGTATTAATCGAAACATTTGCAACAAGAATGTGTGGCCTTAAGACACCGTGCCCCTTCACATGATCATATTTCCATGTTCAGTGCACCACTTAATCCGGGTCAAACTCTAATTTGGTATATAATTTTAAGGTGGTACCCAACATCTTGACTAATATTAATTTGGCTCGTTTAATCTTCATAAAATTTTGACAAAATGTTTACTTTGACCCTTTGACAATAATATAAAAATTTCAAAAAATTTGAACCAACCACTTTATCAGAAAAATTTCGTTGGTTATATAGCAGTTTGACAAACACTAATTTTGATCATTAAGAAGCTTAATATTTCCTTAACAAAACAACATGATTAAAACGTTTAGCTGATTTTTACAGAGTTATCTCCCTGTAGTGTTAGGTACCACCTTAAACGTTTTATATTTTGAACAGAACGGAAGAACGGACGGATGCACAGACCAGTAAATATAACATCCCCTTGCTATCATAAGTTGGTCATACAATCAAATATTCCGTACATGTCCGTTTTTCATACGTATTTGTATAAGTTAAACGCCAAACATTTTAGAAAAATAATTTAAAAGCAATGACGTTAAATTACGCATACGTTTGTACGGGCTCTTCCCAGAATCAATGCATTATTATAATTAAAGACATAAAAAAAAAAATAACTGATTCAGTAAAGTGTAATCATATTTTTTCTTGAAGATGCGTCCTCATAAATTCCATTTGATAAAATTCTACGAAAAGGTGACAAAGTACTATCAGAAAGATGCATCAGTGATCTGAATTTTTACCTTTGACAAAAGTATCTTGAAATAAATTATAGAAGTGTGCTATAAAAAAAAAAGAAGAAGAAGCATGTCGTGTACACCTTTTACATTCCGGCGTGTTTGAAACTCTTGTTTTAATCTTATAACTTTTAAATAAAAAATGAGAATATGATCTCGCTTCAGATTCCATTATTTTTATTTTTTCAAACTTAATTTTGATTTAGTAGCTTTAAGAATTCATCGTTTGAGAGATAACTATATGGGTCAAGTGAAATGATCGGTACATTTGATTACCGGTAACTTAATTAATTATTCCCTTTAAAGGTTTTGTCAATGAATTCATCCCAAATTTAATAACAAAATATATAAAGAATTAAAATAGTAGTTTGTGCTAATTTTTAAATAGCATCTATTCCAACGAAGTATTTGTATTCAATGATCCAAAATTCATGCAGTCTATGCTCCCCTCCGTCACCCTTCAATGCAATAGGCCGAGATACGGTCAGTTAGGTTGGTTATGTCGAGTAATGTCATTTTATTAGAAATCTCTATTAGAACATAGTGTCCTTTCAACATGAAAATGTGAAAGATCAAAGTCTAGATATGATCTCTATCACCAGATTATTATTAGGGAACTCAACATGATTCAAAACCAAGAGGTTATAAAATTTCTGAAAAAAAGGACCTACATATCGTTAATGAAATGGAGAGAATTTCGTCAGGTTTGTCAAGATACTCTTTCATCCCATTTTAAACATTGGTGTAAATACAATTAATTCGTTTTGGCTTGCTAGTAAATATATATATATCCGTACACCAAATTATTCATAAATGAGGAAGAACGATATAAGTTACGTAACTATCGTGCATGTTCACAACTTACAGACTTCATTTGCAGGCTGTGCTCCTAACACAAAAACTGTTCCAAAAGGGTAGGAAGAACGACTGAAATCTACACGAATTGCAGCCGGACAGTACATCTCATAATGGCGTCGATTTTATTATTCTGGTCACGTGATTTTCAGTTCAAAAAATGACAATGATGCCACGAAATCGACGGCTTAATGATATTTTATGAATGTATCATGCTTAACCAAATATATCATTTGATACGGCAGGTTTCAAACTTTCACTACGTTATTCTTTTAAGAATGAAAATGTAGAATTTCCTTGATTATTTGATTGGCAAAGATGAAAAACGTGCCGCGGCCGTGACACTTCTCAGTAAATAAATGTAAATTGAAATGACACACGGTAACGTATTTTCCTTAAGAGGATGATACCTCCTGATATTATGAACATGAAATGCCTATTGTTACCAAAACTCGCCAGGTAAACCGGCCGTGTGTCAATTCAACAGGTCCAAAATTGGCTACCGGCCAAAGGGAGATAACTCGAATGAAAAGTCGTTGAAGGGGCGGCTGATCAGAAACGAGAGAAAATAAGCATATCGCTCAATTTTAGTAAGGGAAACAGTGTTTCTGGGGTATAATATCCAGTAATTTATCCGTATGCGATAGCAAAATGTTAAAATATGAAAAATATCTTGGAAATTATAATTAATCATTGCAATGAGGGCACCTGTCAGGTATCAGGACCCAAACAGTGAAAAAAAGTATTACAGAATGTATGTCTGCTTTGGTAAATCACTATTTAATTGAAATATTCCCCCAAAAAAATCTTATAATCATCTAGAAATCAGGTATATTGCTAGGGAAATTGCCAATATTATTACATTCAGTTTAAAAAAAACATTGTTTTAGAACTAGAACACTACACACACTTAGCTTCAGAAGAAATAAAAAAAAAGTATGTGGTAAAAAATTTATACATGAAATGAGGGGTTTTGGAACAGTAAATTATTAGAAAAAATACTGATTCCAAGCTTTGGTGAAAAAATTCCTGAATTAAAGGGAGGTAAAATGTTTCGGCATTTTCCCTGATTGCATGTTTACCTTTATTTTGTCATACTTTGATAGAAATAATTGTTTCAAGGCATACATCTTCTTAGAAGAATCAAGTATTATTCTTGAATTCACATAAATACTTCATTTTCATTCAGCACTCAGTGATTCAGAAACAGATTTTTTTTCTTTGTAGATCTACATGAAAAAAATGTTTTATAAAGATTATGGGTATGAAATGTACATTTTATTCTATATATTCTATTCTAGAGATGTCTATTTAGAGAATTTCTGTTAAAACCCATTGTCAGTTATATCTGTGAACTAAAGGTTTATTCCCATTATCAATGGGTGTTACATGTTTATATATGCAATAATTAAGTAATTATGTATCTGAGGTCTAATGATGAACACTGAAATGTAACAACTCCTGGTCACTGGCATATGATACCCATGACAATGTTAATTAAAAATGGAAATATCAAGGTACTCTATAAAAAGGCTTCACCAAACAAGTAATTTCTATGTTTATGTAAGTAGCAATATTACAAGGTAATAAAAATTGAGAAAAATTAATAAATAATAAAAATATAATCAGGACTTTATTAAGAGACTGAGTGAAAAGGTAAAACCTTTTCCTGAACAAAGTACTGTCAAAATTGTAATTTTTCTTTGAAGAATTTTGTTCTTTGCAGTGGTTTTTCATTCTAACCTTATTTTGACCTTTGGCCTGACAGTGATTGCAAACCTGTCATTTGTTTTGTTGTGTGCTCTCTCATTTCAGAAAAGGGGTTATATTATAAAGAAAAAAACATTTATAAAATTTACTAGTTTCTGTTTTTAATCATTCAGAACTTAATAAGACTTAGGAGATATAGAGCTTGGCATATGACATGCATACTCATCCACAATTTACAGTCCCATTGAGTTGTCATGTCTGTATTTAACAAGATAAAGTAAATTTCATATTTTTCAAGAATAAATAAAAATTTCTAAATCTTATTATTAAATGGAACCACCAGTCCTTCATTTGCTGAAGCTTAATAATATGATAAAGGAAATGAGACACCTTGTTTTTCTGAGTATAGAAATATAAAAACATGCACTTCCAGGCTCCAACAGAAATGTCAAGTTACTTTATAGAACATGTGTACATATATATGCAATAAAAGTTATGGTCAATGTCAAGAGTATCAGGATGTATTCTGGGTGTGACAGCTACTAAGTATTTGTCAACTTAAAACCCAATCCCCAATCATGCATATTAAATAACTAAATATTGCAAACATGCTATAAACATGATAAAAGTAAAATGCCAATATACTGTAAAAACTGAAAATAGCATTTAACTAATTATATGTCATTTTGTATTTTTAGTGCATATTAATGTATGTTATCAAATTTAAAAACAAAATCACAACATAAAACAAGGCCATGGGGTGTTAAAAATAATTATATAATGAGTATAAAAAGCTTTTTTAAGTCTAAATTGTTCCATCAGAGACATACAAAACCATCTCTGGTAACATATATACTTAAATATGTGTAATAATGAAGAATTAAAAAAAAAAATACCATGTTGACCTAATAATAAATCCTCATCAAATGCAGGTGCATGAAGCTTAACAATTGTAGAAATAGAATGGATTAAATCATCATAAATAGAGATTAATTAAGGTAAACTGGATGCAGATTGAACAACCATCTAATGATCTATGGAACAACTAATGAATGACTGCTTGAAGATGAATAGGAATGAGCACAAACTTGTATTATGATGTGATATCATCTTAATTCTTTTGAAATTACATCTGTAAGCTACAAAATAAGGATCTGACTCTGTTCAAACTGTTTTTCCTCTGTCTTTTATCTATGACATATCAGATCTTAAGATGTTTTTGTAGAGTCATTTCATTCAGGACAAAACCTGACATGCTAACATATCACACTAATTAACACCTGGACTTCCCTAAAAAGTATGCACTGATTTAAGGATATTATTGGGAGGTTTATATAAATTTTCTTACATGCATAATGTGCTGAATTCATAATATCTGTGTGATTTTAAGAAAGTAGAACAACTTTTGTTCATTTTTGTAATTTTGTGTACTGAAAGACATCATTGAGGCATGAAAAGGGAAATAAATCACAAAAAAATAACAGATTTCATTCGTTTCAATGACATGTTGACTGTCTTTTCCTCTGTGACAAGTTTGTCATATTTCTGAGCTGTTTTGGTCAAGAGCAGAGAAGTTTTAAGAAAAAATAATAGGGAGTCCCTGCGCTGCCTTACCACATTGTGATGTGTACTGAAATTGTGCTCGTATGTAAACAACGAATGTTAACGTCATGTGACCATTCCAGTTCTGTTCTCCATGTTCCAGTTTATCAAAATTAACCAGTCATATTTATTTTCCCTAGGTAAACCAGGTTTGTGTCAATTCGTCCCGAGCTGAAAATTTGTCAATGACAGTCGAAGTTTAAAAATGGCGGTTCCGAAGACTGAAAATTGATGACTTGAATTTCTTTTTCAACGATACATTATTTTGACTTCTTATATTTTTCAAATAATTTTAAAACTTATGATATCATGTATACCGCTCATGATACGTTTGGTTTCTTAAAATTTCATAAATTCACGATTTCCCACAGGGTCGTCTTCCGCGGGAAATTATTTTTCTGCGCAGCGACATCTGTTGACGGCTTTCTCAGAAATTATCTCCACTTGATTATCGGATAATAAATCCGGGGTTTTAACCGACAAATCAGGGGTTTACTGTCCGGCTGTTGGTTGACCAAAATTGTCATTAAATTTGATTTTACAGATTATACATTATTCCCGTTTATGAAATTATAATTGAGTGTGGATTCGCATGGCGGGTGATGCATGCAAAGCAGGAGACGCTAAGTTTCAACTCCCTCAGGCAAAGTTGGCCTTAGAAGGATTTGGCTATTATTTTAGGTTACTTTTGATTATATAGCTCTTCAACTGTTTCGATTTTATCCATCCTTGGCTTTCAAATATTCGGCTTCGAGCGTTCCTGGTGTAGGTAAATCCAGAAAAGCGCTTCTGACGCATTACATTTATAACGTGTTGTTTTCTTTTTTTACACTATCGACGCACTAGGTCTCGCTCCCTTGGGAGCTCATACGATTCCCTAAGTTTTTGTCTTCTTAATCGATTTATAAATTTTGAACATAGATAAACTTGTGGTGCCTTATTTCATACCAGTCATATTTTATATTGTATATTTTTAATGTTTTTTTCGAGGGTGATTCTTTTTTAAAACTTGCTCCTGGAGAGTAATTTCTTAATTTGAAAAATATAACTACATGTCTCAGGTGAAATGTTACAATCAAAAATGGATACCTCTAGCAAACAAAAATGTCGATCAGCTTCTTGACAAATCAAGTATAATAGAAAGAAATGCGTCACAATATGTTACGCCATTGACGTCATCAACAATATTATTAAATGAGGTCTGGTTAAAACAAAGTGCACTCCAAACAGAAATACGTCCTCCTATCTATGCGCTACAAGAAATAAGAAGTCTTTTATTAACTAGATATATAAAAGTGTAGAATAGGTAGTCAAGTATGATAACTATTAACATTACATTATATCAGTTCTGTACGCTGGAGATTGCGGGAACCAATATATTTTTTTTTGACCGAAATAATTGGTCTCTATTTCTCAGAAGTTTTCGCTAAAAAAAAACTTGTAGAATATGCGAAAAAATTACTATATTGAGAAAAATATATTGATTTCCCGGTTTCGATATTTCAGTTTTACCATTATCATGCGATTAATTCTAAACAATGTAAATAGTCAATGGTGTCATTTTGTATCCATTAGAATAAAATTATAAAAAAAAAATCCGTGATATGTGATTACAACGCTGTTTACCGGGCTAACTGTGTTCTGTGTTTTGACTTGTCTGTAGATAACAGATTTCATATATAATTCTTTTCCATTTATACAGAATTAACATATTAAGGTACTATAAAAAAAACTCATCAAAGAAACTAACAAATATTTTTTTTAAATGCAGATGCACACCAGCTTGAAGTGAATACGTGGCAAGAACATGATAGAAAGTTCGTTAAAACTGCTATCATACACGATTTAATGAAATATCTAGAAAAGGAACATTTTGCTATTGTGATTGGAGCATCGGGCATGGGAAAATCAGCAATCATACACCATATTGCTTTACAAGTTTGCCTTAAAGAAGGATGGACTGTAATACCATGCCATAGTCCACAGGAAATAATAATCCATTACAAAGAATATGAGTTTCTTATCTTTGTCATAGATGATATCTGTGGTAAATATGCAGTAAGCGAAGTTGATATTGAAAACTGGATTAATAATAGGAATAAATTAAAGATGGTGCTAGGAAAAAACAATATTAAAATACTAGCATCGTGTCGTTTAGAAATATTTAATGAGGAAAAAGTACAAAGATCTTTAAGGCCATTTATATCATGCTGCTTTGATCTTTCAACCAAATATAAACTTTCTTCGAAAGAAAATTTGGCCATAGCTGGAAAATATTTGAAGACTGAATACTGTGAGAAATTAGAAGACATTTTGGGAAGTGATACTTTTTCCCCTTTACTGTGTTTTTTATTCTCAAAGTACGAACACTTTACCGTTCATGAGTTCTTAAATGAGCCATTTAATATTTTCAGTTCTGAATGGGAAGAGTTAAGAGTCGTCGATCCTTATAAGTATTGTTTACTATTCATTTTTGTAATTTTCAATGGTACTATCAATGAATCATTATTCAATGAAACAAATGAAGATGAAAGGAAGAAACTTGAGAATGTATTTGAAAATTTTAACATTGATCGCAGCACACCATTATCTTTAATAAGGAAAAAACTAGATTTCTGTGTGGGCACTTACTTCATCAAAATAGGTAAAGTGTATAAAGTTATACATGACAAAATGTTTGACTTTCTTTGTTGCTATTTTGGTAAGAAGATGACTTCTTTTGTAATAAAGTATTCAAATATTGAGGTCTTATGTGAGCGAACTCAACTGCAATCTTTTCACACCTTACACCAATGTCGTATCAGGAATACCTTTGTAATTGATAAGCAATATGAAATGGAATATTTCAAAAGATTTCAAAAAGATATTCAGCATGGACTTCATAAGGCATTAAATGTCAGACAAATGAACTACAAAGTTAACAGGGAACACCTTTTGAATATTATAAAGACTATAAGTAAGGAATCATCGTTAAAACAAATTATAAATATAAAAGATGAAAACGGTAACAATGCATTTATCATAGCATGTTCATATGGTTATGATGAAATAGTTCAGTTTTTTATTTCCGTTGGAGCCGAAATCAATATTAAAGATACACGTTTGTCTCCAATGACAGCTGCATGTGGCTCTGGGAATTATTCTACTGTTGTTTTGTTGATAAAGCATGGCGCCAACTTAAATCAATCAGATAAATGCGGTGACACACCCTTATATGTAGCTTGTTTTGGAGGATTTGAAAATGTTATTAAATTATTAATTGAAAAAGGAGCGGATATTAACAAAACTGTAAAATCGGGAGCGTCACCTTTGTTTGCTGCATGTAACGGTGGGGATGAAAGTATAGTCACAATGCTAGTGTCGCATGGCGCAAATGTGAAGAAAAGCACTAAGTCTGGAAATACTCCTTTGTTTGCTGCGTGTTGTGGTGGATTTGAATCAATAGCTAGTATCCTCGTTAATAAGGGAGCATTGGTCAATAAAACATTTGGAAATGAAGGGTCGCCATTATTTGCGTCATGTCAGAGAGGATATGAAAATATTGCTCGGCTACTCATAAAAAATGGTGCAAAGATTAATTATGTTACGATATCTGGAAACACGCCTTTGAACGTTGCGTGTTGTAGTGGATTTGAGTCTATAGTACAACTACTCTTAAGCAAGGGATGCTCAGTAAATATGACAAAGGGAAACAACAGAACACCATTGTTTGTGTCATGTCAGAGAGGATACAAGAAAATCGTCCAATTACTGTTAGAAAAAGGGGCCCAAGTTAATGATTCTGAAAATAACTATACACCTTTGCATGCTGCTTGTACTATAGGAGATTATGAAATAGCAAAGTTGCTGATAGAGAAAAAGTCGGAGATAAACAGTCCAAAGGGTGACGGTCAGACACCTCTTCATGCTGCAGTTAAAAGTAATAATGAGAAATTAGTCGATTTATTAGTATGTGAAGGCGCAGATATAAATGCAACTTACGGTTGTGGATTTACACCTTTGTACGAGGCATCCATCACAGGAAACTTACAAGTTGTGTTGATTTTAGTAGAAAATGGAGCCGTTTTAAACGTAGCTTCACATTCGGGCGAAACAGCATTGTTTGTTGCTTGTCGTAAGGGACATTATGAAATATCAAAATTTCTAGTAGAAAGGGGGGCTGACATTGATAAAAGTAACTGTCATGGAAATACCCCTTTACATATTGCATGCGCCGGAAAATATGAACAAATAGTCCAGATCTTAGTAAAAAATAAAGTTGACATCAAACATTTAAATAACGATAAAGAATCACCATTTTATATGGCATGTAAAAATGGATACCATACAATTGCTAAAACCCTACTGACCAATGAAACGAATATAAATGAAGTAACAATTTATGGATGGAGCACTTTATATGCGGCCGCCTCGTCCGGTCATAAAGAAGTAGTTGAACTGTTGTTAGAGAACGGGGCGAATGTTAATCAGTGCAATACCTCCGGGTGTACCCCTTTGATTGCTGCTTGCAGTGAAGGACATATAGACACTGTTATTTTATTAGTTAACAATGGAGCTGATTTTACTATAGCTAACGCAAATGGAGAGACTCCTATGCACGTTGCCTGCTTTGGTGGATACAGTTCTATTTATAAACTTTTATTACACAAAGGAGCAACTATAAACACATTTGATGCGAAAGGAAATCACCCCCTCCATAACGCATGCCACAATGGACACATCGAAATAGTTATGCTTATTCTAGAAGAAAAAGTTGATTTAAACTACATCAATAGTATGAAAAACACACCTCTGCATTTTGCATGTTTTGGTGGACATTCTGATATTGTTAAAAAATTAATAGAAAAACATGCAGATGTTAATAAGGTTAATGTCAATGCTGAAACGCCTCTGTTTGTAGCTTGTAAAGGTGGCCATCATACAATTGTTCAAAAACTCATCAATGCCGGTTCCTTTGTTAACATGCTTAATTTTACAGGGTGGACACCTCTTTGTGCAGCATGTAAAGAAGGGCATTACGAAACAGTGAAAATATTATTAGAGAATGGTGGCGATATTTATCAAGCTAACTGTGATGAGCAAACACCTTTACATATAGCAACATTAAACGACCATAACAAAATATATGAATTACTTTGTGACAAGGGAGCGGACATTTGTGATTGGCCTGAAAAATAATTTTTTTTCAATAGAGAGTTGGATTACTGGAGTACATTTTCAAAATTAGACCCAAGACGTGTCAAATAAGTAGAAAGAGCAGTAAACATGGAAATAGACCCGGTGTAATAAATGTAATCTCTGAAAGATCAACAGAGAATGGTTGAGGCTAAACGAAATTTAAAAGTATTTATTGATTATGACACGTAAAAGCGCTAAACGTGATGAGCGTCAATTGACTATAAACATTGTTCGATTAGACAAGACAAACTATTGAATTACGCGGTTCACGGATTCAGGTGAAGCCTTCCGGCAGACAGACTAGTGAACTGATACAGCGACAGTAATGAAAACGAATTGAAACAGAAATAATCGTTATGATCAAGACGAGAACGAAAGAAATATTAGAGTTTGGCATCCATTTAACGGTTATAGCAATCATCAACATAAAAGAAGAAGAACACGATAAATTGAGTAAAAAGACTGTGCTTTACCCTGTGTCAATATTATCTAACACCAATAGTTCAACTTGGCCAAGTAATGCAAAAGATATTTTATAAAAACTTTTTATCATTATTCTAGTCAATGTATACGGAAAGGACTCCCTATTCTATGCACTTGTACGAAGTTTTTGTGAGAGTTTTGTATCAGTGCAAACTGCTATATATAAATAAGAAGATGTGGTATGAGTACCAATGAGACAACTGTCCATCCAAGTCACAATGTGTAAAAAGTAAACAATCATAAACAAAATACGGCCTTCAACACGGAGCCTTTGCTCACACCGAACAGCAAGCTAGAAAGGGCCCTTAAAAAGACTAGTGTAAAACAATTCAAACAGGAAAACCAACGGTCTAATCTATATAAAAAACGAGAAACGAGAAACACTTATGAACCACACAGGTAAATTTAAATATACTAATTTTGTTGTTAGAGTACAGAAACATTTTTTACAAAATAAATTTGTTATTCATAGTACGAGAACAGAAGTGAAAATTTTTTCGTCATACTAAATACTTATCAAAGGTGGTACATAATAAAAATAGTAAGACGAGATATAACACAAAATAAGTGAACATTGAATAACTGAAATGCATTACAAATTGTGTCAACAGGTCAAATTAATACGAAAGTACGATTTGAGAGTACTCGCGGTTACTGAAAGCTAGTTAAAAGCCAAAAACAAAAAAATAATAAAAAAAATCATGCATCAGAGACTAACATCAATTAAAACACATGCAGGGATTTAGTGTTTTAACGCCATGGACAATCAAAGAAGACATGACTGGTGCAATGCCAAAATAAAAGTATCGACAGGCAGTAGGATAGTTAGGATTAAACCTTATGACAAATATGTATGATGTTATGTATAGATAAAACAATTTCATAATAGAAAATAAACGTGGATGTGCAAATATGTTCCGGACCATATGAGTATTTGAACCATACGCGTATGGTCATGACCATATGTGTATATCCAAATGGTCCGACCATACGCGTATGGTCTGATCATATGAGTACTATACTCGTTTGGTTGTTAACGGGCCAGACCATATGAGTATTTAGACCAAACAGGTATTTTTCAAATAAATTCTAACTTCCTTCGCAGGAGCACACAGCTCATTCTCCGAACCCAAACCGGCACGACTATTTACTGAATTCCTTTATCTTTACATATTGTCTAAATCTTGATGTGTCTGTTATCTTGCCTCCGCTAGAATCAATTTAGAGCTTTTTCGTCCGGAAGTGAAACTGCAGGCGTTTTGAGCATGTACCTTTTTTTCTTTTTTTTTCTAAGCGTTTGAATTATTATTTCAGAGAAAACAAAATTCTTCTTACGATTTTTCTGTTATTGTAAGATCGTATAAATAGGAGCAAGAATAGATTAGATAACTAAAATCAATTTGAAATATTTATGAAATTCTAATTTAATAAAAAACACGAAAAGAAATGTTTAACAAGAAAAGAAAGAGGGTTCAATGACCAAAGTTCCTGTGAGTTAAGCAATTGACTCCTTGTTTAACAGTTCATTTATATATTTCTTGTAATTTTCATTAGTCGACATATTGCGTTTTGTACAAATGTAAGGGCAAATCAATAATGACCATGGAAAAATGATTTTACTTTAATTCTAACTTATAAATAAAATTCACCTTATTTCATTAATCGTGTAACAAAGATTGCAATATGATTGAATAAATAAAAAAATCATTTTTAGAAACTCTTAATTTATGGGACACCTTTTCAACGTTCATCGTGTCAATTAACCGGACCAAACGCGTATGGTCGGACCATATGAGTATATACGCAGATGGTCATGACCATACGCGTATGGTCAAAATACTCATATGGTCCGGAACATATATACATCTAAAAAAAACATTCGAAAAGAATACAAATTTATTTATGTTTTAATTTGTTGATGACAAAATCGATGTTAGTGCCAATGAAAACAATATTCTAAGATCTTATTACAACATTAATAAGATAACCTTTACTAATAAGTTTGTTTAAAGGTTCGATAAGTTTACACGGATCGCATAGTGATTTCCGCGCTTTTAGTACAATATTACCGTAAAATTTAGGATGTGAAATACCATTTTAATAAGTTTTCTACAGATACAGCCAAATTTACTAATCAAATCTTTGTATCTATGAAAGAATTTAGTAAATGTTTTAAGTAATTTATGGTAACGAAATCTCTGACTTAATAATTTACCAGTGATAAATTGATTACGTTCGTTAAAATCTATGACATCACTACACACACGGGCATAACGAACGAGATGGGATATATAAACACCGTATGATGGAGCCAAAGGAACATCGCCGTCTAAAAAAGGAAAATTAACAATAGGGAATGAAAAATTGTCTCTTTTGTCGTAAATTTTTGTATGGAGTTTCCCTTTAGAAATTGAAATGTCTAAATCTAGAAAAGGACAACTACTGCTGTTTATATTAGATTATTTATAGTAATTTTCTTTGGGTAAATTTCGGTAGTATATTAAGAGAATTCTGGATTATTTAATGAAAAAATATCATCAAGATAACGGTAGGTATTGTTGAATGTGTCAACTAAATGTAACAAGACGTGTCTTTACTGATTTTGGCCATAAACTGTGATTCATAGCAATATAGGAATAAATCTGCTATTAAAGGGGCGCAATTAGTGCCCATAGGAATACCTACTACCTGTCGATACACTTTATCGCCGAAACGTACATATGTCTTCATTGGTAGAAATTTCTAAGAGAAGGATATTACATTCGTTTTTACTCAGGGATTGTTAGTAGTGGCATATCATTGACGAACGTATGAATCTCTCAGAAAATTTACAAATTTTGAAGTGCTAAAATCTACCAACTTCTGACTTAACAGATAACATCAATGGATTTAATAATCGTTAAACCGGATGATTCTTATTACATGGAATATTAAATGTTCATAGACTAATAACACTGGCGTGTATTGCAATAAGTGATATAAAACGTATTTAAAATTTGATGCACATAGTTCAAAAAAGAGATAAGGATGATACAAAAGATATCTTCAAAATCATAAGTCGAAAACGAACTGACAATTTCATGGTAAAAAACGAAAACGACTTAACGACAAACAATCGTCTACAAAACACAACATGGAAAACTAAAGACTTGGCAACACAAACTCCACCAAAAAAACGGACGTGATCTCCGGTACCCCGGAAGGGTTACAGGTTCTGTTTCACATGTAAAAGGAAAACCTTTCCGTACATACTTTAAACATTGTTTTGCTCTTTTAAAAGTACGATTCTGGCACCAAAGCTATTTCACGGTACTTTGGGTCGCGGCAGTCAGCAGTAGAAGACATTTGAAAATTGTTTGTTATAGTTTTACATTAAATATCTGGTACGATTCTGGTTTTTTAATATTTATTGAAAAGAGTTAATAAGAACGTTATATATTTAAAGTGTTTCAATATCTCTCCGTTTGGAGAAGATTATGGTTCGTTAATTTCGTTGTGTATTATAGTATAATCGTATTATTACACATTGAATTTTAAAAAAGTCTGACAGCTGTCTTGTCACACTCAAAAGAGAGACGAAAAATAAACAGACAAAAGACAATTTGAAAGTAAATCAATATATTGGGCTGTTTTCTGCTATTTGGTCCGGTTATTGTCTTTTTGACACATTCCTCGTTTCCATTCTCAATTTTATAGGTGGGACCAATATCCCTAAATATATTTTAAACCAGGGCAATTTTCAAAAAAGGTTTCGAAGCTTAACTTAAATACACCGTACAAATCTCCATGTGTGTATTTATTTCTAACTAACTGTACAAAGTGTAAACGGCTTAAAAAAAAATAAATTATAAATTCCGTGTGTCCAAAGCGCATTTCTATATTTGCTTTTATCAAAAACTCTCATACTGAAACATTTGAAAGCCAGGGATATAGAAATACGCAGAAATGTTAGGAGCAATACGAAGAAGAGGGACCTAAAAGGAATATATGTTCTACCTTGGTGACACATTTATCATTATGGCCAGGTATATATAGATTGTGAGTACCTTATATAGTAGAAAATGGGATTGTATTTCACAAACTTCTGTGAAATATGAACTGAAAAGGATTAACTGGTAAGTACCTTCCGTATAAGATGGAAAGAATTTCACTCCTCCGGAAAAAATATACCCGTGAAATACTATGTCTGGAAACTATTTACTGTGACAAATTTTCCGCTGGGAAAAATATCACAGAGAAAGAAATAAACCGTTACATAGCCAAGTTCGATTTATGTCAACTTTATCGGAGGGAGTTGGAACATTTGATTCTTAGTAATATGTTATCCTTTAATGAGGAATTTTAGAAAAATATGTTTTAAATCATTCCAGTTCCAAAGCACTGACTTCTGAGCTGATGACACCCTCACCCTCAGTGACTTACAGTCCAACAGCAGCGGTAACGACTGATTGTTAAAGAATGAAAATAACACTATAAATTTCGTGCGTAGAAAACGCGTTTCTGGATTTACCTTCATCAGGAACGCTCAAGCTCAAACATTTGAAAGCCAGAGCTGTATAAATACATAAAATTGAAACACAAAATCCTATCGACTCTTTTGACACTCGTCCAATATCCATTTTCAAAGACCAATATGTTACTAGAAACCTTTTTTGCAGCCAAAGCATGAAACAATATCGTTTTGGTGTTTTAAACAAATTATATACATTGCTTTAGAAGTATGTAATGTATTGACAATTAACTTGCTTACCCCACATATACTTCAACTACACTTACTAAAGGAGAAATCCAGGACAATCATGATGTCTGTAGTTTTTTTCCTTTCCAAAGAATGAAAAACTGAATCTTTTGTAACTCACTGCATGGATACCCAAATTACAATTTATCTTTTACCACAATTATGTTCCCCTGTAGTCGTTTATGACATTCCTGATAGTGGCCATATTTTTGTTTGTGAAGAGAAGTTAGTGCCACTATTTGAACAAGAACTGTTTACATTTCCGAAGCACTTGTGATCAGAAATAAACAGAGCTGTTGCAGGGTCAATAAGATAAATGGAACGAATAAAAAGACTCACAAATAAAAAAAGATAATCTACACAAATAGGGATATATTAACTTTTGAAAGGAGGTAAATTTGATATGTTTAAATTGATGACTAACGTCCATCAGCGAATATTACACGCATATTCAGGAAGCATTATGTTCCATTCGGGGCAAAGAAGATAAGGTAAAGATTCAGGCGGATAATATGATAAATGTTATAACAATAAATTTCAAATAAACTCCACAAAAGTAAAATAACAAAAATACCGAACTACAAGGAAAATTCAAAACGGAAAGTCCTTTATCAAATGGCAAAATCAAAAGCTCAAACACATCAAACGGATGGAAAAAACTGTCATATTCCTGTCTTGGTACAGGCATTTCCTTATGTAAAAATTGTGGATTAAACCTGGTTTTATAACTAGCTAAACTTCTCACTTGTATGACAGTTGCATAGAATTCCGTTATATGTCAATATATGACTATAGCAAATATTCTAAATCATAATCACAAGCCTATTCAAGTGCCCCATATTTTTTTGAACATGTGGGTGTGATGCCCCGCTCTCCCATATCATAACATATAAAATACACCTAAGATCACGAACCAAAAAAAACGTAAATATTCGTATTTGCCATGATAATACCCGTTCACTACTATAAAAGTTTTGCCTCTCCTATATTTGTGTGACTAAAACGGAAGTATACGTGTCCACTATAAACAGTTTCTCATATTCATTTACTTCTTCTAGTATCGTATTGGGGAAGGGTAACTGTTTAATACACATTACGTCTGATCGAAATTCGAACATTCATTGAATGCATTATCCAGTCTTCAGACAACGCAAAACAAATAAAAAAAAAATTTCTGTCGTCCCTTTCGACCAACTGTACCCACATAACCTAGCCATTCAATTCAATGTTAAATTCTAGTATGTTAACGTCTCAAATGTAAATGTTTGACACTCGACTTGAGAAAGCAACTGCTAGTTGACTACATGGAGATGGAAATCTGTATGATTCATTGGCCAGCCATCATATATTGGGGTCGTCCGCTTAAACAGTACGGCAATAGTTACGACTTTTAAACACCGGTATACTACTGTTGCTTTTATTGATTTTAAGGTCAAGTTACAGTAAATGAGCTATGTCATAGATTTGGTAAAATTTTGCATACAACATTGGCTCGTTGAACTTTAACTAGTAATCGAAAATATAATGCATTTATTCCTTTTATTATCTGAAATATAACTGATTGAATTCTTTCAAAATAGGTGAATATTTGTATAAAATGCACATAAAATCGACGAAAAACTTTTTTAAAATTGTCTTAAAATCATCAAATCTTTAATTTGAAATCCATAGATTTTTCTTAAAACTATATGTTGTTGATACAGAAATTTCCGTTTTAATGATGTTAAATAATAATATATAGGGTTACAGCATTTGTTTTCATTGTATGCATTTATCAAAGTGGTGTTGTAGGTTAAAAAAAAATACCACAAAACGTCGAAATAAGCGTAATGTCATCGCGTTTTAGGTCGTAAAAGTCTGTGATCAATACAATTGATTATTTTACGGAAATTCAATTATCAACAACATATAATTTTTGGGAAAAATCTATGAATTTCATATTGGAGATTTGATGATTAAAAGACAAATTTCGACGATTTAAATGATTTCTATACAAATGTGCACCTATTTTGAAACAATACAATCAGTAATATTTTAGAAAATAAAAGATATGATCGAATTATATTTTTTCGATTTTCAGTTATATTTCAACAAGAAAAAGTTGGATATGCGAAATTTTACCAAAATCTATGACATAGCCGATTTACTGTTTACTAATCTTAATATAGATAAGAGATCATCAAGTGTAAAATAAGAACGATTTTTAATTCGTTGGTTGCGGTTGATAGGTTTTATATGAGACTTATGATTACGATGTCTTTTATCAACAATAGTCATGATATCAATAGAGGAAGTTTTATATATGCTACCTAGTCCCATAATAATGTAACTTGGACCAAAGGGATACAATGTATGCTGGCTGTAGTTGTTTAATATACGATTGTATGTGAATGATTGTCCTTGTTGTTTCTGGAAGGTTTCGATTTGTTGAAATTTAATAAAATTTATATTTGTGTTTGTGGTTTCCTTTATGCTGGTAAATCAAAATTTTGAATTTCTTCTCTTTGGGGATGCGAGTATAGATGTTCTTGTATACAACTGAAAAATGGGGGAACAAGTAGTTTTGTTTACTATAGACAATGCTGTGTTCAACATTTACAACTTTGTGTTTATTCAAGATTATAAAACTTCATATTTTGATAAACTGAATATTTGTATTATTAAAAAATAAATTATTTTAAAGGGTTGAAATGTCATAAACTGATAAATCTGTTAATTACATTTTATTACATTTATAGAAACCTCGGATGGAGACATGTAGGAAATTGATTCAAAATCCAAAACATATATCATCCAACTATCGTATTTTTTTTTAAAAATACAAGGTTTTACAGTTGATTTTGGTGTTTCCTATTGGCCTTGTGGTCTCAATGATGTCACAGGTTTAAATATTAGTGATGTTCCAACAATTTGCTTTAGAATGTAAATGATGAAGGGTATTTGAGAAACTCAACCAGTTAGTCATCAACATATATCTTTTTTAAATTCTTTAAAGATAACTTTATTTCTATCTATATGTGGATTTTCATTGGCTTTCATTCGGGTTTTGAAATATGAAATATTTTTAGAAATAAAATATCCGATAAAAGATTGTTTGTAGGTATCAGGTATGATATCTTAGTCGACAGATTAATTACCTTAGCATGTTCTTAGTTACATTAAGCATGATTTCTTTATAATTTACAGGGTGGTCAAATGTTTTTGTGTTTGGTTCATCCATCTTTTGTAATGTCGTTGAATAAAATGTTTCATCTGGTTCATTTTAAATATGCGATTTTAATTTTCTTTGATCGATAGTAAAGGAGGAGGGATTGATTAATCACAAAACTGGTTTACTTCCAGAATGTATAGGTGTCCCATGTTCGAATATTGTCGTCATTTGTGGAAACTGTCTTCATGGCGATATCGGTATAGGTGTCAGATATTTTGCCATCTCTGTTGTATATATACACCTTATCGCTCATCCCGGCTGACCCGGTCGCTTGAACTTTGACGCATACAACAATCACTTTTCCATTGTGGCGTCAGATATTTTGTTTTATGACGTCAAAATTTTACGGGAACCTGTGTGATATCCAGTAATGGCGGACAAATAGCGATAAGGTGTATTCACAACGTTTCCAGTTTAGCGGCAATTTAGGGCTAGACATATAATGTGTTTTGTTTGACCTTTCCATTGTAGAAGATCAAATTTAGATATATTTTGGTGTTTGGTTCGTTGTGAGAATCGGTCTATTTACGTTTGCTCCACATGGCCTTTAATTCAATGTGGGCGTTTGATCGTTGATGAAAGGCCTTTTTGTGACCTATTTACGTATGATTTTGTTTACTTAAGCTGTTTGATTAATTTTCATTGGTGCTTACTCAACAAATTCTTTTATTAACATTTTTTTCTTCTTTTTCTATGTCGTAAATAATATGAATGCACAAAGTTTTAGTTGACTTATAAAACTTTTCAGTGATTTTCCTGTACATAATAATAGAAATTAATCAGAATACGTTTGGAAATACCCATATTTGTATTGACCTAATACTTACTTTCCTGTACTTTTTATTTTGTCTACATGAGAACAAATCTGTCCTATTGTTATTAATGAAAGCTTTGAAATTCTTTTTATTTTATTTATACAATGTGAAAGATATGACATACTTCTAGTCTCTGAACACGTTATATGCATTGTTAAGGTCGATTTTTATGAAACCGAATAGGAAATTAAACGAGTAATTCACATCACATATCAAAGGCATCTGTCGGGACGAACATTTAGAAAATTCATTTTTGTTAACATTTACGAAACTATGCAGGCTTTCATTCAAATAGCCTTTAACAATTGAAACTAAATTGTTATAAAGTTTAAATTCTTGCTGCACATACGATATAAAGAAAAAAAGACTTATCCTGAATGGTTAAATGTTTGATGATCATATTAAATTGCTGAACTTCGAATAAATGATACTGCTAGTGCATAGTTTGACACCTTGACTTAAATTTTTATCTTGTCAGTGAGGCTTGGTTGAGAACTAAGAGATCACCAGCAAGTATCGTTAAAGACTTAATAGTTACTGTACATATGATATATTATAAAGTTTGCGTTTCCTATTAAGTTGTCATCAATAGAGAATATTTGCAAGCGATTAAAAGGAAGTTTCTGAATTTCAGAAATTATTTCAATATTCCCATTGTGAAGTTTTCATTACTTTGTAGCAAATTTCAGTAGCACCTGCATATTGGAATTTATCGCACAGTTGGTGGAATATTCAAGGCTTTCGTTTCTAACATGGTATCTGTTAGAATTTGTTAAATTTTTATTTGTCTTTCAAACTGTTTTGATTCGAGCGTCACTGACGAGTCTTTTGTAGACGACACGTGCGTCTGGCGTAACAAATTGAAAACCTGGTACGTTTGATGAGTTAATAGATGATTTCTGTTGTTTAGTTTGTTGAATAAGCTTTTAAATAAAATAGAAAATTACGAAATCATGATACCTAATCAATTGCAGTTTTCAAGGAAATAGATATGGCGATAGACGATCCTTCTGTTTTGTTTTGTTTAAGACGTTATGAATTAACTACCTTACTCTTTTGCTTTTGTGTGAATATTCTTTCCATAAATTGGTAGTCATATGCCAATATTCTTTTGTAAGTTGAAAACATATAAGTTTGACTTTTTTTACTAATACAAAAAGTTTTTGTAAGAACAAAACACTTTTGTTAACTTTCTATATTTTTTTTTTACACATTCGAATCTGAAGATTAGCTGTTTTATTCTGCCAGTTTTAGTACAGGAAAAGGTAATGCTCAACTAAAACATTTTTTTTTTGTATTTTACTGAATCTTTTTATAGTTTATATATACATGTAATTTACAAAAATTCGGCATTATAGAATGAAAATTGTGAATGTTATTGGGGTATGTGAGTTCGTATTGCTCAGTCTTTTATTTTCTATGTTGTGTTTGGTAGACTGTTGTTTGTTTTTAAGTCTTTTCTCTGTTTTTTGCCATGGCATCGTCATTTCGTTTTTGACTTTTGAGTTTGACTTTTCCTTTTGGTATCTTCCGCCTCTCTTTTTTGAAGTTTGAAAAAATGAATAAAAAATAATTTATTGTGTTTGGCTCGTTAGCAGTCTGAACGTTTCTTGCATAGACATTTAATTATGAAGGATAACATTTTTTTTATTATATGACGTGTACGGTAGCTAGAATATTTTATGAGTATGCATTATTAGTTTACCCCTAAACCAACAAACAACTTTAAATGTATATCAACTATTATATTTAGATTAAGTATGTCATAGTAATTTGATTTCTTTTAAAAGTCTTTTACCAACGAATAACGTCGGAAAGTTTAACCGAGAAAGACATTTATATACTTGCTTCTTTTCTCTCATTTGTCATTAACTTGTACCTGTTTATGCTCATTTAAATCGTATACTGACGACGGATATGTTCCAATTGTCATAACCACAACCCTTTCCTCTTTTGAAGGTGACATACTGAATTAAACTTACCACCGGGTTTGAACTTACATTAGCAACACGACGGGTGCCACATGTGGAGCAGGATCTGCTACCATTCCAGAGCACCTGAGATCACCCCAGTTTTAGGTGGGGTTCGTGTTGCTCAGTCTTTAGTTTTCTTTGTTGTGTTTTTTCCAATATCCCTTTTGTATCTTTCGCCTCTCTAGATCCCCTCTTTGAAGTTGTCGTTTGTTTAAAACACCGAAATTACTAAGTGTTTAATGTAAGACGTTCTTGTTTTAATTTCGTAATTATAACAACGAATTTGGGAGATTTGATGGAAAACATACAAATTTATAAACTAACTACTCTGGGTGATTATCGATCTTATAATAGTACAAATGTTCATAATTATACTTGTACAATGTCCTATAGTTGCTTACATCCGCTTCTTTTCGATAGTTGTCTCTATGTTAATCATACCACCACATGTCCTTAATATATTGCAATCGATTGCATCTACATTATATTTTTAATGACCCAGATTTATAACATGCCTCGATAACTAAAAAAAAAAGATGAGCAACGCATCCAAAACATGATATTATTATCCTTTCGTAGCATTTATTGATCTGATTTAGAATTCGAATTGATAAAAGTTTTAGTTTTTCTTTGTTTGCTGTTCGTTTACCGGTTATGTATATAATTAGTTTGTACCATTTCGTATATAAAAAAAAATAAGGAGATGTGGTATGATTGTTAATGAGACAACTATCCAACAAAGTCTAAATGAAGTGGATATTTAGTCGTTTCAATTTGGATATTCTTTAATCGTTCACCTTTCAAAGATTGATGAATACGAACCACTCCAAACCCGAGTGAAAATCTATGTCTTCTGGAAAGGTGTCATCGTTCCTCTTTTGATTTACTCTACATTCGGGATATCCTTATAAATGATTTATTTATGAGATTGTCGTGGACATCTTAACACCTATTGTGAGTATAGCAAAGTAAACTAGATCCTTATCAAAGTATTAAATTGATTTTTATTTTGATAAAAGCGAAATTTGGAAAAGCATGTGAAAATTTGTCGTTCATGAATGCGCAAGTGATATTGAATTGGTTACTGTCTATACTCTAAATATAAAGTGAAAACATTAAGTTGTCATGAGGAATCTTATAATAATTTTATTACTTTGCATTCCAAATTAAATTAAGAGAATTAAAAAAAAAATTAACGTATTGAAGCAAAGATGTTAATGTAAAATTTATAGGTTTTACAAGGCAGAAATATGGAAGCGCTGTTATTTGTATTGTCAATAAATTACAATATGCAATAGAGTTATCCGTTAACAAAAAATAACAAAACTAGTATGTATCACCATCCCAGTAGTCAGCACTTCTGTGTTGACATGAATTGTCATTGACATGGTCATAATTATAAATTGACTGTTTACAATACTTTGAATTTTTCGAAATACCAAGGATTTTCTACCCCATGAATAGATTACATCAGTCGTATTTGGCAAAATTTTTCGGTATTTTGGGTCCCCAATGCTCATCAACTTCTTATTTTCTTTGGCCTTTTTAACCTTTTTTGATTCTAGCGTAACTGGTTAGTCTTTTGTAGACGAAACGCGAATCTGGCGTACAAATGTTCATCCTGGTATCTATGATGAGTTTGTGTTTAATGTAGAAAATAAATTGGAAGACGAAATAGTAAAAGTGAAACACTCAATATCTTGTTGCTGCTGGCATAATGCTACAAAAAAGGAAAAAATAAAATCATGAAATTGAAGTGATCTGTCTGTCTGTAAATTTTAGTTCTAAATGGACCTTTTCCGTCGTTTCTATGTGTTAGTTATAGTTGGAGGCAAACTGACATGCATCTCTGTGCAAAGGTAGTTTAATAGTGTATTATTTTTCTTTCATTTTTTTATGTATTTCATAATGACTTGACTCCACTTTTTTATTTATTAACGTTTATTCTGCTTTATTTTTAGATATTTGTTGAAAAATAACTATAATGTTATCTTCCTTGTTTAGAAAATTAAATATTGTGCTACTGCAAAATAATTGCCAATTACTTCCTTTTTATTGAAGTGTATTTATTAAAAGGTTTTCATGGACATTTTCGTTCTCATTGGTTTGTATTGTAGTTAAGTTTTTTTAGATAATATTTGTTTATGCTGACCAAAGTTTCAAAAGTGTTATTTGTTTCCATAAAACCTTAACATCGGGTAAATTCATATCAATGGTCATGTGAAGATGTTCTGTTGAAATTAAACGAGTGTCTGTCTATACTGTTTCAGTATTATAAAAAAGAGAAAGAGGAGATGATACCAAGGGGGAATCGGAAATATTAATTCCATCAAAAACAAAGAACACCATTACAAAAAACAAAAAAATTCTTTAGATTTGAATGGTATCACGAAAATTAATTTTATCAAGATAATTAAAGTTGTCTGTGTAATTCTGAAGAGTTGGCAACATCGTAACCCACATTATTGGGGAAAATCAAATAACTTGCTCTTTCAGAGTTGGTACACTTAATGACTGCATTGCCAAACTTATCACACTCCAGGTTAACAGAGCTCACTTTATTGTATTCTGTTTTATATTGAATTGAAAACCAGACAGAATTACGCGTAGCACATTTATAGGTGATATTTCACAAGGTGGACTTAGTATGGTATTCCGTACATCTTCATTCCTTTAATGTTCTATTTGAAAATCAGTTGAGTAAAAAGACTACTGTCAAACCCTGGTAGTGGCTGGTAACAGTTGTTACTGGCAGACCTCATCAGTGTGGTGGTGATAGGGTTTTACATCTACAGGAAAAAAAAGCTCATTGAAATTTCTAAAAAAAGAAGTACAATTTTTTCTGGAAGGATGTTTTCCTCTGCTTTTCTATGGCTAAAACATAATACTAAGATTCTGTTATTCACATTTTATCTTTAGATATTTTGAAAATTTGCTTTTACGGATGATTTCCCATTTTAGATTCACTGGAAATAGGGAGGAGTGTAGTCTTTTTTTTTTTTTGTAAATTTGAGCAAATTTACGAAAGAGTACAAATCAACTATTTCATATATTATGGTTTGATTACAAAACTCAGTAACATTATGAAAAATGGCATTTTAAAGAGAACTGTTTAACTCAATATTTGGATAATTCTAACACTATTTATACTTTCTAAGACAGAATAATATGTAATGTGAAACCAAATTTGTATATATAAAAATAGTAAATGGGAAGAACTGTTGGTTATTGATACAACAGACTGGTGAGAATATTTCATGATATACAAAATCCTGTTTTACATAAAATCATAGCAACTAATACCTTTTTGTACAAATTCCAATTTTGGCAGGGTTTTTTTCAAATAAAGTAAACCATTTTTTTGTAAACTTTGATCTGAACAAAGAGAACGTATTTCTTGGTAGCCAACATGAAAGTTTATTATTGAATATGTTAGTAATAATTACACAGAATTATATATATATACATGTTAATGTAAATTAAATTAAACAAAACCAAATATGGTTAAGTTAGCAATAGAATAAAGAAGTAACCATTTTTTAAAGATTATATTGCAAAGAAAAATAATAAAGTCCAAACTTGTGAAAAAAATGATCTCCTTTACATGTAAAATTTAACTAAATATTGTTTTATACTTTCTTTTTTGATAAGGTAAAATAAAATATTTATATGCTACGAGCAAAGTTATGCTTGTCATTAAAGATAATTGTTTAACAAGTAAGTCATGATACATATTGTAGCAAAAACTGATAGAAAAGTAGTAATATGGTATGAGAAAAAGTGAAAGCGAGAGAGAGATTAATCAAATAAAATTTATTTGTAACCTTAAATACTTACATTATAAAAACCAATTAGTCAGCAATACATAGTGTATACTGCTATATTTTCTATATCTAACCCTTTGATACCCTTGTCAGGTGGTATTGTATAGGAGTATGTACAATCCTGACTTTTGAAGAAGAAAAAAACGACGAAAAGGCAAACTACAATAAAAAACGTTTCACAGAAAACTTAAGTTTTAACAGCAAGAACCCCTACCCCTGAAAAAATCCGGGAATGAATTTATATGCTCCGGAACCCCAAGCAGTTCATATAAAAAAATTATCAGATTAAATTTATAAAGAAACTTGAATTCCTAATTGTTATGTTTCTTGTAAATAATATTTAAAATCAAATTGATCAAATTTTATTCATATATGCATATGAGAGACAGAGAGGAAATAAAAAGGGATCTTTTTTTTATAATAATTAAGAAGGAAAGGCAAAATACTGAAGACAAAACCTGAACCTTTTTTCTAACAAAAGCTAAGTACAAAGAGGATACTTAGGGCAGAATTTCTTATTCTCAAAGGTAAATGAGAAATGTATCAAGTATTTAAAAAAAGTTAATATGTGAAAACATATACTGTCCGTATTTGTCGATGCACACGCTATTTCCAGTAAAAACACAGGTTTGAGATCAGTGTTACAAAGAGTTATAGAGTGTCTATATGCCATTTTGAGTTTCTTTGTTGAAATTGTTATTTGTTTTATAGTGATTAAGATTAAATTACAATGTTGACTGCTGTACCTCAATTTTTGACATTTTCAACTATTATGTCTGTTTGTTTTGATCACACTTGTTGTCAATATAATGGAATTCTATGCGACTGTCATACAAGTGAGAGGTTTAACTAGCTATAAAACCAGGTTTTATCCACCATTTGCTACATAAGGAAATGCCTGTACCAAGTCAGGATTAGGACAGTTGTTTTCCATTTTGATGTGTTTGAGTTTTTGATTTTGCCATTTGATAAGGGACTTTCCGTTTTGAATTTCCCTTGGAGTTCGATATTGTTGTTATTTTACATTTTACACTTATCACTAAACACTACCGTCATGATGAGCTGCAGACTACTTAAGAAAATCTAGTCCTATGAATGCCTTTCTTAAGTGAAATGAAATTTAATTATGTTATCAATTTGAATAAGAATCCGTTATTAAAAAAATAAATGAATTCATCATACTAATTTGAATGAACAAATATCATGACCATATCCTATTGTTTATAGCACGAGTTTGATAAACTGTCTTCAAATGAATACAGTTGAACATATTTGAGAAAGTTATAGATTAAAAAGCAATAAATGCCATTATAAAATTTTATAACCAGGAAATAATCCTGCTATTAACAACGTTTCAAAATCCCAAAACCGAAATTTTAAAAGAAACAACTTCAATATAATTACTTACAAAATTCTTCCTTTTAGTAGTATTCAATTGATAAGGTCGTAATGGAAGTTTGCAAATGTAATCACATATATTAGGGTAATAAAAATAGAGTTCATTATTTTCAAACTAGCTTTTATCTTTTGCGTGAAAAGCAAACACAAGATCTTGAAATCAACATTTAATCTACAGGTTTTACTATTTTAACAGAAAATTTAAATTTATCAGATCATATTTATTAAATACAAATTAATATATAATATGATTTGTAAGTTCGATAATCACCCAAAATATAAAGATAATCTTTTCAATGTTTTTAACATAAGTTATGAATGTTGCTGACTTATTTATGGAGTACTTATCAATTACATGTGCAATACAACATTAAATTTGTAATACATGATTTTAAGCTTTTTTTTCATATTTCAAACTTAAATTAAAACAATAACTGTCTGTTTTGAATATACCTTTAATCAATATTCTTTCTTATTTTGGCTATATAAAATTAGGAAAATCACTATGTTTTCCAGTGGAATGAACATTCGGATTTTTCAGAATATAAGTTTCAAAGGCACCATGATTTGGTTGACCGTTAGAGTGTTCACGACACAATTGATCACGGATATTTCCGCTTATCATAGCTACAATAAACTCATCATAGATACCAGTCTTAAAATTTTGTACGTCAAACGCGAGTTTCGTCTACAAAAAACTCATCAGTGACGGTCGAATCAAAAAAGTTAAAAGGGCCATATAAAGTAAGAAGATGAAGAGTATTTAAAGCCCAAATTCCGAAAGGTTTTACCAAATACAGCAGAATTATTCTATTGCATTTTTCATTATTAACGATATTAGAAAATGCGACCTTTTGCCAATTTTGTTTTACCTGGAATGACCAACACGACGGGAGCAACTAGTGAAGAAGTCACTGATTACTCTTCCGGAGTTCACCCCGATTTTTGGTGCGTTTCGTCTTTAGTTTTGTTGTGAGATGTTCAATATTTACTCAATTGTTTCTTTGGAGAAGTATTGTTTGCCTTTCTTCGACTTATGGTTTATTATTCCCCTTGGATTTCTTCTTCCCATTTTCAAAAAGCCAATGCTTACTTCATTAAGAAAACTATAAAAGTCATTCTGCATTTCGTTGTGTTTGCTCCCTTCAGTGGTTTTACGTGAAACTCATTAATTTCAAACGACGTAATTCCAAACAGTATAGTTACTTGAGCGGGATGAGGAGGCTTTTAAAGCTTTAATCGCTTAAATTATCATTACGTATCAAAACTTTCACTTCATTTTGTATAAATCTGGTCAACTACATGTAGTTTTGTTTCCATCCATAGTTTTATAAAAAAAAAAAAAACAGTTACCGTTATAATAACTATGTAGGCTTTATTAAGCACAAAAAAGTGACGAACTTTCATTTGAACATCGTAAATTCCTTTTTTTTTTTCATATAAAAGCAGTTGCTAGAAAAATAATTAAGATTTTTTATAGTGTTTGGTATTCTGATTAAATAATCTGTCTAGTGACAGAACAGTTGTTTATCTATGGATGATCAAGTCCGAAAACCAGTAAACGATGAGTAAACAATTATAATGCTCCAATCATGTATATCTATCTTTTAGATAAAACTGTCATTTTAGTTTAGTTACAACTAACTTTGACAATTTTTTTCAGATTGCCTGTTTTATTCAAGGGGACGCCCATTTGAGTTTCTAGAATGGGGTGCAGGACGATTTTTTTGCAGACTGAATATTCATTTCCGCCTGTTCAGGGTTACTCCCTTCGCGCGTTTTTTTTTTTTTTTTTTTATATTGTTCTTATATTGCTTTGAATAAATATTAACTGCATTTCCGACTTTATATATATAACATTCGTTCTTCCTTTACAACTTTTGGAAAATTGCATATAAACTGTTCACAGTAATAAAAGAAATAAAGTCAACGAGTTTACATTTGACGACCGTAAATTTGCTTTGATAAATATGCCGTATACGTGATCAACCTTTAAATAACAATTTTGGGTTAATGTTCTGGGAATACCCTTTTCTATAAAGATCTACGCTTCCTTGTTCTGACTATGGCGAACTGTTCGTTAAAATACATGGAGTCAATCATGATGCCTTTTGGAATGTCAACTCCTTACAAAATGAAGTAATAATATAAAAATTACTCATAAGAAAATAAAACAATTGAAAATATTGTAATAGTGACATACTTAATTTATGATTAAAAAGGGAGAGAAACACATGAACAATATGATTCATATATATTGTGCAACATCCATGTTAAAATCTTCTGATGTTTCTTAAACGTTTACTGCACGAATGTTTTCTCAATATCACAACGTATAAACGAGAAAAGTGAAAAATTAAATATTTGTTTGTCTAACTTTGGTAAAATTAACACTCTGAAGGACATATATTTACAGTTGCTACTTGATATACCACGTATCCTCAATCTAAAATCTTAACTATCTTTACAAATGCAAAAAAGTATATCTTATATATAAGAATTGATACCTAAGACAACGTTTGTGTGTAATTTCAGTCTGTATAAGTTTAACAAGGTTTGACTTGGTAATAACTTTGCTTTGAAATCTTGTACGCACTAACTTTTATCATTATTATTATCATTCATTATCATATTTAATACAAATACTGTTTCGTTTTGTTAGATATTTTAATAGTTTTTACACCAAAACGTCAAGGACATATGACCACACGAACAATGTTAAGGATTATTTTGATTCTTTTTAGTTGTTTTGTTTTTAGTTTTTATTTTGTTTTTTGTTTTTTTTTTTTAATTTTTTTTTTTTTTCCCCGTTGCTTTTTGTTAAATCATACACAGCCAAATTGAATTGGGTTTTTTTCCCCTTCATCTACCTACTCATTTACAAGTAACCGCACAAGACAGCGCCCTTTTCCCCCGAGATAACACAACCTTGCATATACAAACAATCATTTCAATTTACAGGGATTAACACAGACTCTAGTTGGCCCCCTTGGACCATCCTTATCTAATCGGCTTCGAGGCTCAACATAATTGGCTCCAGACACCGTTGAAAATATAAATTGATGTCAAATGATTGCTTAAAATGTTCGTCAAGTATTACAGATTTTTGGTCTGAGGTGAAAATAGATTTTGGACTAAATTTGTATTCTAATTTTTTTTATTTATTTTTTTACAAAAATCCTTACATTAGGGATTGTGAACTATTTTAAGGTGAGAATACTTAATAATGTGGCCCAAATATGACCCTCGTTTCTTGTTCCATACTTGTCAAATTAAGATGACGGTAGATGAGAGTTTGAGTCTTATAAATATTGTGAATATTGTTAAAAAATAGCCTTAGGCCGTACTTTGACCTATAATTGTTTACATTTTACACATTGTGACTTGGATGGAGAGTTGTCTCATTGGCACTCATACCACATCTTCTTATTTATATAAGCATTAGATTTATGAAAAAAGTGTTTCTTTAGAAAAACAATTAAAATGCTTCTTTCCCCATTATCAAATTCTTAAATGGTACAGCTTAAACAGATATGTATTACCCGGTGCCTTTTTCAATGTCATGTTCCTTACTAGACACACTATCATACTATTCGATGTCCAATTAAATCAGTGTTTATTGGAAACAGACAGAAATAACATCTGCCCATTGTCTTCAGATGTCAACCTTAATTACAACGCTTTGACAAACATTCCAACACAGCTTGCGAGCAATTCAACCAAACTTTTGATCATCCTGCAATGGTGTATTAGATCTATTTTTTTTTCTATTGCATAGAACAGAGATATAAAAATCCACGAAGATAGCATGAAAGAGTAGAAGCTGATATAAAAAAAACATGGCAGTACATAGCCTCATGTCATCACTGAAGCCAATATTGCCACAATGCATACAAGGACAGCTCCAGGCATCACTCTCCAGCAGCACAAGTAGTAAATATAAAATATTAAACTATCTAAAACATTAACAAGTCGAAACCTATGTTAGAGCAAGATACACCTTGTTGTTATGGTAAAGCAAGTTATTTCTGAATTTATTGCAAAATTATTTATTCTAGTACATGATATTATTATGTGCCATGATAGCTTTGAAAGAAGGAAGAAAAAATGTTATGTAGTTGAAAAAAAAAGAACATGAGCTTTTTAAATTTTAAAATTGGGAGTACTGCTGTACAAAGTACATGAAAATGCTGCAAATAATGTAATCTTTTATTCAAAATATGAAACCGGTAAAACTATAATTGAATTTCAATAGGAAATAGCAATAGATTGAATTTATCTTTTTCAAGTTTTAAACCTTTCATCTTTTTTTTTCTCTGTGGTATTAAGAGGTAGGAAGTTTATTTATCATGTATTCTCTTCCATAAACTTAACTGTTATATTTTAGGTACACTAGACCTTGATGACGATGTCAAGAGATGGGTGGTTATAGGGATTTGTTTGAACAATGTCTTGACTCCAGCATTGCGAAAATATGTCACTCCTATTGTTACCCAGATGTATAAATCACTGGTTAAACAATACCATATTGATAATCAAAAGTTACATGGTTACCTCAGAAAATATCCACCAACAAACACGATGCTCAACTACGAACCAATCAATGACAACAAAAATCTCTATGGTCGACAGACGTGGAAATACGACTATGATGTTAAAAATCCTATTGACCTATCCAAGCTTTTTCTACAGACTCACATGGCCCACTACGTAGCATTTGATGACACATGCGATTCGTCAGCGTTACTGTCGATAATTATAAATATTGATCAGTTTCCTTTAGCTGTCCAAGAGGATGCCGATGAGGTAATTTTTGTTAAATATATATGACAAGTAGTAAAAGAACAAATAAGAGTTAATAATTTGCAAATTATCTAAACACAGAGCGATCCAAATCTTTCAGTATGGTATAGACACTTGGATGGTATAGACACATTCTGATTTGGAAACAGTATGATCACCTATCTCTCTGTTTTATAGATTTAATAGGTTGCTGTCTGTTTACAAATTCTCCTATATCACCCGGTTGATTTCGATATTTGTCAACTCGAAGTAGTTAAATCCAAAAAAAAATTAGAGAAATAAAGTTATATAGATCAAACTTATTCGTTCAGTGTATGTTTACTTGTTTTTGTTTATATGTCTTTTTGATCGAGTTAAGCCATTTCAATTGATATTTTACAGTGTCTTTTTATGTTGCAATGTTGCACTACTGTTTCAGGCTAAGGTGAAGGTTGGCGCCTGTTTAAACGTTTAAACCCTAAGTCAGGAGCCTGTTGTTCAGTGGTTGTCGTTTGTTGGTGTGGTTCATAAGTGGTTCTCGTTTCTCGTTTTTTATATGGATTAGACCGTTGGTTTTCCTGTGTGAACTGTTTTACACTAGTCATTTTGGGGCCCCTTATAGCTTGCTATACGATGTGAGCCAAGGCTCCGTGTTGAAGGCCGTACTTTGACCTATAATTGTTTATTTTATACATTGTGACTTGGAAGGCGAGTTGTCTCATTGGCACTTATACCACATCTTCTTATTTATATTATAAAAAGAGCATCTAGACAGGGTTTTTGCTTTAAACGAATTAAATAACCATGTCACCCATATTAATAGCATTTTCAAAAATATCAATGTAAACATTTGATTTCTGATGACTTATGACTGTTAAGATTCACGTTTTGATATACCTATATAAGTTCTTTTTACCGGTAAAGTGAAAATGTTCTATCAAACAATTTCAGGTTCGTACATCGATAAGGAACTGTTGGGCTCATTGTAATGTTTTGCAATGGACTCCAGCAAGGTTCGTTGCGTCATTCCAGCTGTTGGAAAGCTTTATAAGAAATTTGCATTTAAACGCAACAGAAGAAAACAGAGTTTTAGGTGAACTACACAATTGGAAAACAAATGGGAAGATAATTGTCACAAATAGTGCTGAGAAATAATAACTGAGATTATGTTTGTAGAAGTTATATGTTTTTAAACTCATGATTTATAATATGTAGGTCCAAATATAACTTTTTCTTAAAACGTTAATTTAAGCTAGTAAACAATCTTGAAAATGTTTTGAATCTATAAATTGTTTACTAATGTCTTTTTTATTTAAATGACAAACTGCAATAATGAGAAAGTGTTCATACAACACTATAAAAACATAAATAGAAGAAACACCACAAAAATAGCGTTATTTACCCAATATTTGCATTTCTCATAAACGAAGAAAGTCTTGGTAACTCCTAAATAACATCATTTAATGGCATTTGATTTGTATGGAATATAAAAACTTTCTTCTGTTTTAGGGACGAAATTCATTAATATATCCGTGATTGGGGCGGAATTAGTTGGTATGATTCAAAACGCTAACGCTACACGAATTATGGCTGAATGCACTCAACATGAGTCCAAAGAAACAATTTTAAAATGTCTTCAGTTACAGAAAGAACTTATTAAGATAGAGAAAAAAGTTGATGATCTAATGACGAATAATGGGAAATATCTTTTGGAAAGTAACGCTGTATGTATATTTCGTTTTTTAATACATTTCTGTCTATTTTATTTATTAAATTCATGAATGCCAAAAGACAGTTATCAAACAAAATTGTTAGAAAATCAGACATCTAGAGATCATAACCAAGATCTAAAATGATGAACAAGCGACCCCGACATATGACTAGCTCTAAATGACCTTGCGTCAAGATTAGATAAAACAACGTTAAAGCATGTTCAGCATATAATTGTTGTTGTTTTGTAGTTGTTTGCTAATAAGGTTAAACATTGTTTGCGACATGTCGTGTTGGTTATTTACGTGGTCTGTTATACTATATGGTACATGTAAGACCTCGAGATTTGAATCTACAACTCTTAAACTTCTTTTTAAAGGTTTGTTGTAAGGGTATAATTAACTGGCATTATTTGCCATAATCTGGTTATTTAGCACATTGATACTGGAGTCTACTTAAGAGCAAAAGTGTCACATTTAATGAGCATCTTAATAATAGTTTAAGAGAGTAAAATAAAGAAAAACGATAGTTCATGAAAAAAATAACATTATATTTTTATTTTCATTTTATTTTTATTTTTATTTTATTTTCTTAAATATTTTTACCATTGCATATCCAATAATATATAGTAACAAATATAGTATCACTGTACATCTACCATTATATTCAATTTATTATATTTATACCAACTCTGTGTTTAAGACATAATCTCCTTCATAAGTAACTAATTCTTGATAAGTTGAGTTTTCTGCATTAGCTATTTGATTTTGATATTTTTTTCCAGAAAGTATCGGAATGTAGCAGTACAGGTATGTATTGATAATTGTTTTGCCCTAAACATTAATAGTCAACTAAAAGCATGCAATCGCTTAATTCAAATGAGACTACATTATGGTTCTTAAATATTAATCGCATCAAAATATTGACAAATTCAAACAAACATTACGGAATGATTTGCTACTTGTTGAAGGTCTTATGGTGACCTGTAAATGTAGTTGTTAAAATCCTTGTTATATTTTTTAATACAATCTCATTGGAAATCATATCACATCTCTTTACTCTTATTTTTATCTTTAAAAGTATGAAAACATGTTTAATATATTAAAAATTGTCAATTGTGTAAATGACAAAAATACTAGAAATTATCATTGCGATTAATGCATGCAGGAACATCAACTCTCACATTTATATATATAGTTTTTCTTAATCTGAAATTAAATATTGACAATCAATCAAAATAATTAAGTAAACTAACCCTTATTTGTAACTGATTATATACATTCCAGATCCGACTGAACCGAAGAACGTAACTGCCTATGCACCATGTCCTTGCCATGGTAAGTTTCCATATATTGAAACATAGATATAATAGCCATTATAATAGCTATTATATCTATGGTTGAAATAACTATCGATCAAGCTCGGTGGAACTCGCCACTCTTTCAATTATGATACCGGTGAAGCCGTTTAAAAACACTTCCAAACATTAAAGCTCTAGAGAGTTTTTAACATTAGATTCATAAGACACTTAGAGTGATTTTATAATTAGACTTCTTACACTCCCCTCTAGTTTCAAAACACTCACCAGTGATAATGGCGAATATATTGCAGTTATCATTGTTTAAGCGAATTTTATAAGTTATGTTTTCTAGTATAGCATTTCCGAATTAAGGTTAAATGCAAGAAAAGAGTAGCTTAGAATGCATAAAATATGTTGATGAGTAAGTCGTGCCTATATGTTATTTGTAATTAATGGACAGATGTCAAAGGTTGAACACTGATCAATGAAAAAAAGATATGCTTTCAGAATTAAATATGACTGTCAATTTAATAATGGCGCGATTATTTTATTCTTATATAATGCCAGAAGGTGATTTCAGTATGGTATGGTATTGCAGATACTAGTACATGAATTGTTTGCTTTGAGACTGTTTACCATTTAACTTTCTTTTTAAGCTAATAGGACGTGAAGACTCAGATGATTTTTTTTTTACAAATTCTTCTTACCCAACATCAGGATATAGATCTATTATTTGATTGCTTGCGTAACTGACGGGAACCAGTTAAACGCATTCTAATACACTGGGAGGAGACGCCATCTTCATATTAGCATTACTATTGAATATACAATCCTTGGTAAATCCCCATATGGTTCAGGTCCCCTAGATAAAATGAAGCCTCACCCCCTTTCCCCTAGAGTTAATGAGTAAATTTGTTTTGTCTGCATTTCATGTACATTTATACGGAAATAGTATGGCCTGCTGGAACAAGTATTTTCGCACAAGTTAAACATAGTCTTCATGCGAATTGCTATACTTATTTTCCATGCATTTTTGCTAAAGATGAATTCGTGCCATGTCTTTGGATGGACATTAAACTTTTTCCATATATATCAATAGATTTTTTGGTAACTTCTGTTTTCGCGGAGACATTTTTTTAATAGTTTATTGAAAGTGAGGGTAAAAGAATTAAACTTTCTCAGCATATCTTTACTATACAAGTCTCGTTCTTATTATTCGGATTAATATAAATCTTATATTAAGAATATTGCCCGCAATGACAAAGTTTTTGTGAACGTTTGACTGACCTCAAAACAAGGAGAGTCTAACCATTGTGTTATGGTCCTTGTCTGGCAATTGAAAGGGCGAAGGTGTACATGTATATAATGCCACAAATATACAGTTTAATTGAAGAGTACTGTAATTTCAGAATTTGAGAAACAATGTCAAATACAATATATTAATAGTTATTCAGATAAAGGAGGTAATTTATCCCATTAAAGTTTACTCCTTATATAAAGTAAAAACAAAAAGGTCAAGTCTTCTCGCCAACTGCATTAGATCATAATTTGTTGACTGTGTTTGTTTAAACCACATTATCGCTGAAACACTTGGACATGTATGTTGGTGCTGCTCTGATTGTGCAGCAAGTTTTCGAAAGCGAGTTATCTAAAAATGAGACAAAACATCAGAAATTATGTTTTTGTGATCATGCAGGCACCTGTTTAGCACTGCAATAAAAATTACACGTAGCTGCACGCAATGCAAGTTGGCACATCAGTTTTATGATTCCTAAACATTTAGAGTGCCCTCTTCTAACAAAAGCGACAGAAGTATCATTATCACACCAAAATTAAAAAAAATAATACAGGACCAGAGGTGTCCAAATAACAGTGCTGTCATTTTAACTCCAGAAATGCCATAAAAAACCTTTCTGTAAAAGTGGATAACTTAGCAGGCCAATACGAATCGAACCATTTCCCTTGACAACAACCCCCATAGCATATTGTGAAAGCAGCATATATATACAATTTATTACATGACTTGATGTAAAATAGTCATTATGAAACAATGTGATTCCATTTCAGGTTTTTAAAATTTGCAACCAAAATTCTAAATCAACTTTACACTCTGGGTTAATGAAAAAATTCATTCAAATGTTTAACAGTATTTGACAAATTAATAGGGTATGACAAAAACTGTAATAACACTCATCTCGTGTATGATTATTTTAACGACCTTTGATCTATAAAATCACATATTCCTTGTACTTTAATTTTTGAAAGTTTTGCTTCCATTTTTATTTGTATCTTATATAATTCCTAGCATATTGCCTTTGACACTTTGTCAAATATTTAAGGACTGGACACGCAATTAAAAGTAAAGGAGTATGTACACTTTTGTTGTTTCAATGCTAAACATATGGACATTTGATAGAAAACCCACAGGCTTTTCCTTCGTACTCTTATATTTGACAATTCGGTACTTAATTGATAGAGAATCACTGCATGCAGTACTAGCAAACATCTCCCTAGAGCAAGTTTCTGAAAATAGGTATTAGTTAAAAACAAGTACAAACATACACCTATTCAAGTACACCATCTAGGGTGCAATCGACTATAGTGACTGTATCTGTAAAAATATTGGCTTCCTTTGCCACAGAATCCGAATTTTTCATTAAATGCAATGACACAATAAATGTTATTGCTGTGAGCGACGTTTCTCTTTGGTAAATGTACAAAATGGCATGTCTCTTTATTCAGTATATTTGCTGTTTCGATATTATTTACTGCATGTGAAAAGTTCGTTATATATAGACCCACAGAAGGGATCATACACTTACCTTAATCTTACATCAAAATAATACAAGGACTGACATTTGAAACAAATGAAGGCTACTTGCGTCGGTTTAGAAGGACAAATTTTGAATGCATCTGAAATAACTTATTTACAAAAAGAGGTGTTTCTTCACAATTTTAAAATGATTCTGATAACATCATCACTTTTTAAATAAGACATAGATCATTCTTCTTTATTAATCATATCATTAATGCTTAAATAGCTATAATGTATTATTGTCATGTGGAAATAAACCAGTTTTTCCTAGAGTATTTACCCTTGGCAAAACCCAGTGGACTTGCTATATAATTGACGTCAGTCCTTGCATAATTTGTTTTACACTCTCCAGATTCCGCCATTTCTCCTAGAACCAATTCATGCTATCAAATCTTGTCTCAGACCATTGCAAAAATAGGATGCAGAAATTCTATTAGGATGTGATATCAACTCACGCATAAGTTTGTCTATACTTATTAGTGTCGATGCCGCACAGTTGAACTTTTCCCTCAATAATCATCTTGAATATGTTTTATCTGATTTATACCCCTTGGCGGACACAATAGATATATATGAATGGGCAGGCGGGGATGTTTTTGGTTTCATACAAGCTGAAGCACCATGGGCAGTTGCACGATATTGTGTACACTGGTGGAGGAGATAGCAATTTTTTCTATAATAACCTTTGGGTTTAATGAAATACATAGCATTACACTTCATGGTCCTCATAAAACACACTTTAAACAACCTGATTATGTATCTACAGATTGTAGGTTGTTGGAATAAATAGATCTTTGAGTAGAATTTCATACTGGACTGATGGTTTTGGTGCGCTGTACTGTGTGATATGATCGATTAGATTACAAGTTTTTCAAACATTGACTAGAAAATCCCACTGTGATTAAAGAAAGATTATCACGGTCATGTAGACTGCAAACTACAGTAACTAGTTTTCCCTCAGAAGAGCTGCCGCTTAAGCTATAAATATTTGAGGATAATCATAAAATGATGACCAATAAAAGTTATGGATATAAATTGTGTTAGCTTTATAACAACTCCTTCTTACAGCCTGGGCAGAAACTGCACATTATCCTTTTATATCTTCCAAATGCTTGGATGACCTTTTGAATGGTAAGATGCCATTTTCAATATTTGCTTGGTTTTGTTTGCTACATTTACTTGAACTCCATCTGCGATTACAGCAATACTTAAAGGATTCTCACAATTAGTAGTAAGGGGAGCACCTAAATCAACATCATAACCCTATATTTTATGTATTGAACCTGTTTTGTTAAAATATAACGGGAAAATATTGTATTGACGGTTACTGGTATATAATAGGGTCTCTTATAGTGACTTGGGGTGCAGTTTCCGGAAATAAAGTATAGGGTCAATTTTCAAATGTCGTGCAACGGGTGAACACTCAACTTGTATTTTGTATGTATATACAATAAGATTTTCAATATAATTTTCTGACAACATTTTGATTTACAAATGCACACATTTTTAAGGTGCACCTGACTCTCGAGACAGGATTGTGCATTTGGCATCGTTTGACACAGGTTTCTAGAGCTTTTTTTTCGATTCCTGGGTTTTTTTTATCTCTAGTTATTAAAGGCCAGCCCTGACCGTCGATAGAGGGGTGTATTTAGTTAAAGTTAGTTTGGCTTCGTCTAGGAATTGTATCATTAGAACTTTGATGCTTCGTTTATATATGCAAGACTAATATTTGTGAATATCTATATGATATAATTTGACGTCCGTCGAGCACAACGGGCTGTCGGAAAACTTAGATTACGTTTACGTATTGTTTTTTTTTTTTTTTGTATATATGTCACGAGTATTTAGTTAATACTTTACGTTGATATGAAGATGCCACTATATCCATGTTTAATATGAACCTGATCGAATTTCGTTTGTACATGAAGTCGTTAAAGGTCTTTATAAGACTCTTCTACGGATCTGTGCCAAGTGAGAGGTACATCCCTCATATTCCTGTTTTGGAACCACTGCGCTATATCAAATTTCTTTGCATGAATACTTTCAGTCTGCTTTTGGTTTGCGAGAATGCTTACTTTTTATTTGAGACCTGACGCACATTGTTATACGAATCGCAAACTATATACACTGAAGGAGTTTTTAATTACAGCCATGTTGTTTGCACCAAAGCTCCCAAATTGCATACTTTTTGTCGTTATCATTATATCACTACGCGTACTTCTTTCTTCTTTCTTCTGCTAGAGAATTGTATTGTACTTCTGTCGGGACATCAACGGTTCTCATATCAGAGTCAATCTAATCAACTGTGTAATACTGTTTACTGCAGGTATGACGAGTGTTTCTTGATAACATGAACAGTCTTAAACGGACTTCTCTTTAACTGACTTTTAATGTGCGTATTGTTATGCGTTTACTTTTCTACATTGGCTAGAGGTATAGGGGAGGTTGAGATCTCATAAACATGTTTAACCCGCCGCATTTTGCGCCTGTCCCAAGTCAGGAGCCTCTGGCCTTGTTAGTCTTGTATTATTTTTACTTTTAGTTTCTTGTGTATAATTTGAGTTTAGTATGACGTCCATTATCACTGAACTAGTATATATATTTGTTTAGGGCCAGCTTAAGGACGCCTCCGGGTGCGGGAATTTCTCGCTGTATTGAAGACCTATTGGTGACCTTCTGTTGTTGTCTGTTCTGTGGTCGGGTTGTTGTCTCTCTGACATTCCCATTTCCATTCTCAATTTTATTTATCTCCGAAATGAATATGCAGTATTGCCGCGGCTGTTCAAGTGGATTTTGCTTCCAAAAGAAAATTTTCAGAACTGATTTTGATACATATATTTTCTTTTGTACAAGGAATCTCAACTGTTGAAATTTGTCTTTAACTGTTAAGACGTTCAATTGTTTAGACTACTTAAGTCCAAATGTGTATTTGAATATGGATGATTTCTTGGCTTGCATCAGGAAGCCATAATAAGCAAATAAGGTTCACAATGTTTCAATTTTGCTACCAAAGCTCTAAATAATCTCGAATGTTCAAATCATATATAGTTTAAAGCACATAATTGCTGTCAGTTCGTAAAAAAGGTTTAATCCACCATTTTCTTCATGAGGAAATATCTGTACCAAGTCAGGAATATGACAATGTTTCCCATTCGTTTGATGTGATTGAGATTTAGATTTTGTCATTTAATAAGGAACCAAACAAGGAATGATTATTCAGACTGGGGCATGTACGTAGCAAGCATGTGCTACATACGTTCATACTAAGGTGTTTCTTGAAGAAAACAGCATTTATATGCATTATAAAAGATCATAGGTACTGTGTTATTTTCATTGAAATGTAGAAACAAACACTACTTCTATGTTTGATGATCTTCAATATGTTTATTATTTCCATCAATTCATATCTAGCTAAGCTGGCATGCTAAAACTTTCTAGGAAACTGTTCGTGTGTTGTTAGAAACATTTCAAAAATTATTCTAAAAATCAAATGATCAATTTCATACCGTAGGTACAAAACTGTGTTTTGTTTTGTTTTTTTGTTTTTTTAAAGAAAAATGTGTAATGATGGGTGCAGCGCATGTGGTGAGTATTATCATTTAAGGAAACAAAAGTTATGAATAAATTTTAAAATGAATTTGCACAAAGAAATGAGTGTCAGTAGTTTTATTTTATTTTCAGCTTTTTTGAAAGAATTTATCAAGGGACTGTATTGATACTGCTGTAAAGTGTATTGAAACTAGAATTGAATTTGAATTTAGGATGATAACACTGTGCAGTCCGTTTCTATGTATGTTGGCGTTTGTTTTTGTAGCAGTTCAGTGTTTCTGGTGTTCCGTTTTGTTTCCTCTTATAGATGATGTGTTTCCCTCAGTTTTGGTTTGTGACCCAGATCCTTTCAGTAAAATCAATCGATTTATGACTATTGAACAGCGGTATACTACTATTGCCTTTATTGAACCTAGTGTAGCGGGCAGGGGCTTGAAATGCTTGACCCAAAAGTTTTACTCGAATTTTATGAGTAGTTTGTAAATTGCTAAGTCAGTATGACAAGATATGATCTGGTCAGTATAATATAGGCATTTGTTAAAAGTAACATGATATATAAGTTTCTATATTTTATTCATTTCGAGAATCAAATATTTTCATTAATATTCAGGAAAACAACAACAACTTTTAAGTAGTAAGATAATTAAATTATAGACTCTTGGATGATATGACAAGAATCTATTCAGTATACATGTAATAATTTATCTCTACACTCAAGAGATAATTAATATAATTTTATGATTGCAGAATAACTTTGTCCGTGCAATTCTAATAAAAATAACACTTGCTATTACCAATACAATTGTATGTTGGTATGTTAGAAAAATACATAAAGGCTGAGTCCTGCTATATTACCAAGAAAATGACTTACATAAAATAGATAATAATTTCAAGAGAATTTTGTCAAAAGACCTCTTTCTGACATATTTGTATAGTAGTAACTGATACCTCACCAGTTACATAAAAAAATGTTTATTATTATCAGTTATATTCAGAACCTTTCCCGAATAATAACTAACAATGAAATACAGTTTATACCTTAAATAAACTGTTTTGTTTATTATAATTTCAGACCTTTAGGAAATTATCCCTTAATTGCCAAATGTTTTCCTATTTAATTCTATTTATGAGAAAAGACAAACGTTAATAGTAAACGTGAACTACAACTTTAAATTCAAACGTACAATTACAATAATCCTAACTTTAAAAGATAACTTGAAATAAAGCTTTGCCAGCAATAATACGATAATTAACCCAAAAGATATTTTAAAACAGTTTTAAGAACTTTCCTAAATTTTACTAAAAGAATAAAATACTTTAAGCAAAAGATCAAAAATGTAGGAGTCCGGCTCCTAAGAGTCCGCTAAAAATGAAATATTCCTTTCTAATTTAGAAAACGCTAAATTTACTATTTTCCTTTACAATTTAACCCAAAATGAAGTTTGTGAGAAAAATTAACCATTTTGACAAAATTAATGACGAGCAAAATAAAATACTAACTGTAACGACCAAAGATTTAAGCAGAACTGCCAAACGAGCGTCAAAATTACGTCAATGTTGGATTGTTGGATTGTTGGCAAAGTTGGAAAATTGATGGATCGCGCGCTTGCTATCCAACTAAATATTGAATTCTCAAATAAATTACAAAATCATAATTATATACAATTTTAGTAACAGTTATATGATAAACACATTTTGCATGGTATTTAACAAATTTCTATGGTAACTAAAAATACACCAATACAACTTCACCGGAAGTCCCGATACGTAAACAACATTGCAAAAGTTATGTGTGCCACCGGCGGACCAAAATGATAAATATCAAGGATAGTGAGCATTAACATCTGCAAAACATTGAAGACGTTGAACACAAATACTATAAGGAATTACAATGATGATGTGAAAACAGTTGCCAAAACGTAAAAATAGTGTTTTATTGAAAAATCGTCCTAAGTGACACATGGATTCTACTGCGCATGTCCGTACATTTCATTCATAAAATTCAAGCAAGGTGCGTAAAGTTACTACAGTTGCTAAAATTGGATCTTCACAAAATACAAGACATTTCGTTCCAAAATCAACGTATAATGACAGATAGATGCAATAATGGAACGTATAAACTTTACAATACAGAGAAGTTATCGTTATCGATTTACAATAAACTGAAAGTGAAAGTGAAAATTGGATTCAACCAAGCGTGATGACCACATGGCCTAAATTGCAGACGACATTTAGTTGTGGATTATTACCATGAACTGGTAAATTATAAACATGAATTTCAGATTGTTTATCAAATATTCAAATGACAGTAATTCAATATTTCTAGAAAAATCATAGCATTGTAATTGTTCTAACTTTACTTAATTAAATGTTAATTAAAACTTATTTGCTTCAATTATGAATATGTTTCAGACTACAAGCATTACAAGTAGTATAGTACAAGTTATTTCACACAGTTACTGTTTTCTACATAATAAGACTTTCATAAAATTACAGAATATTAAACAATATGCTTTATTGATAGATACCAACTAAAACATACATAAAAATATCTTATCCATGTCTATGTAGACTTAATGTATATCACACATGTCACTATAAAATACATGTACCCAGGCTCTGTACTCTACACTAGGCTCATAAAACGCCAGAGGGTTTATGAACAGGGATTGTTAGGAAACTCCGCCGGGTTATTACGTATCCGTTATAACTTTTCAATCAATGCATTATTATGAATTATTGCTAACATTTGACCATAATTTTTCCCAAACTTTCCTTACAAACAATTATATCTTAGTTTAAAGCATCTGAAATTGAAACTTTCTTTAAATTATGGAATATTTTTAAAAATAGACTCTTCTACGGATCTGTGTCAAGTGAGAGGTACATCCCCATATTCCTGTTTTGGAACCACTGCGCTATATCAAATTTCTTTGCATGAATGCTTTCAGTCTGCTTTTGGTTTGCGAGAATGCTTACTTTTATTTGAGACCTGACGCCCATTGTTATACGAATCGCAAACTATATATACTGAAGGAGTTTTTAATTACAGCCATGTTGTTTGCACCAAAGCTCCCAAATTGCATACTTTTGTCGTTATCATTATATCACTACGCGTACTTCTTTCTTCTTTCTTCTGCTAGAGAATTGTATTGTACTTCTGTCGGGACATCAACGGTTCTCATATCAGAGTCAATCTAATCAACTGTGTAATACTGTTTACTGCAGGTATGACGAGTGTTTCTTGATAACATGAACAGTCTTTATCTCCGAAATGAATATGCAGTATTGCCGCGGCTGTTTAACCGGATTTTGCTTCCAAAAAAGAAAATTTTCAGAACTGATTTTGATACATATATTTTCTTTTGTACAAGGAATCTCAACTGTTGAAATTTGTCTTTAACTGTTAAGACGTTCAATTGTTTAGACTACTTAAGTCCAAATGTGTATTTGAATATGGATGATTTCTTGGCTTGCATCAGGAAGCCATAATAAGCAAAAAGGTTCACAATTGTTTCAATTTTGCTACCAAAGCTCTAAATAATCTCGAATGTTCAAATCATATATCGTTTAAAGCACAAAGTTGCTGTCAGTTCGTAAAAGGTTTAATCCACCATTTTCTACATGAGGAAATGTCTGTACCAAGTCAGGAATATGACAGTGTTTCTCATTCGTTTGATGTGTTTGAGATTTTGATTTTGCCATTTAATAAGGGACTTTCCATTTGGAATTTTACTTGGAATTCGGTATTTTTGTTATTTTACTTCGTTCATATATATCTCATAGGTTTGAACGTTGTTTTCAATTTAGACTTGTTTATATAAAGGAAGACGATACAGTTCTATTGATTTATTGATTTTGTTTGCTTAATGTCCATTTTGTCATGCAAATGTGCCATGCATTTTCAGAACGAGAACAAATAAACACTAAATATATAATAGGTAGGTCCTGTAAAGTAGGGGTCGCCCGATATGAAGAGCGTGCAATTTGAGTTGCCACTGGGAAATAAGAGACAGAATTGATGCCTTGCAACTGGTCACCTACGGACCCTTCAGGGACTAGTTGGGGGTTTTAACGTACAGAGATATGGCATTCAGTGGAATTTTGAGAAGGTCTAAGTCACTAATTGCTTCTAGACCAAATAAGGAATGATTATTCAGACTGGGGCATGTACGTAGCAAGCATGTGCTGCATACGTTCATATTAAGGTGTGTCTTGAAGAAAACAGCATTTATATGCATTATAAAAGATCATAGGTACCGTGATATTTTCATTGAAATGTAGAAACAAACACTACTTCTATGTTTGATGATCTTCAATGTATTTATTATTTCCATCAATTCATATCTAGCTGAGCTGACATGCTAAAACTTTCTAGGAAACTGTTCATGTGTTGTTAGTAGCATTTCAAAAATTATTCTAAAAATCAAATGATCTATTTCATACCGTAGGTACAAAATTGTGTTTTGTTTTTTCAAAAGAAAAATGTGTAATGATAGGTGCAACGGATGTGGTGTTGATTATCATTTAAGGAAACAAAAGTTATGAATATATTTAAAATGAATTTGCACAAAGAAATGAGTGTCAGTAGTTTTATTTTATTTTCAGCTTTTTGAAAGAATTTATCAAGGGACTGTATTGAAACTAGAATGGAATTTGAATTTAGGATGATAACACTGTGCAGTCCGTTTCTATGTATGTTGGCGTTTGTTTTTGTAGCAGTTCAGTGTTTCTGGTGTTCCGTTTTATTTCCTCTTATAGTTGATGTGTTTCCCTCAGTTTTGGTTTGTGACCCAGATTGTTTCAGTTAAATCGATTTATGACTATTGAACAGCGGTATACTGTGGATTCATTATTATTCGTTGGATACCAATTTTCGTGGATTTCGTGGTTATCCGGGAACCACGAATTCCAATGTCCAACGAATTACAAATTTTCTATAGGAATTTATGCAGACTTTGGCAAAACCACGAAATCAAATATCCACGAAAATGCAAGTTTTCCTCAATCCACGAAAATTGGTACCCACGAAAATAAATGAATCCACAGTACTACTATTGCCTTTATTGAACCTAGGCTCATAAAACTCCAGAGGGTTAATAAACAGGGATTGTTATGAAACTCCGCCGGGTTATTACGTATCCGTTATAACTTTTCAATCATTGCATTATTATGAATTATTGCAACCATTTGACCGTAATTTTTCCCAAACTTTCCTTACAAACAATATCTTAGTTTAAAGCATTTGAAATTGAAACTTTCTTTAAATTATGGAATATTTTTTTAAATCCCAATGCACTAAAAATGTTTTGATCTACTTCTTATATGTATAAATGGATATACTGTTTTCCATCTATCAGTTTGTTGTGGATTAGCATGATGGATGATAGATGCATAGCAGGGGACGCTTACCCAGTCAACCATTTGATCTCGCTCCTTATTTAGTTAATGCGATTCCCTTAATTTATAGTTGTTACCTTGATTTTATATCTTAATCAATTTATGAGATTCAAATATTGGTAATTTACTGTTGCCTAAATATATGCCAGAAGCAAAATAATTTCGGGTTTTAAAACAAAAATACAAATATTTCTTTCAAGTTGTAAAAGTGAGGCGAAAGATACCAGAGGAACATTAAAACTCACAAGTCGAAAATAAACTGACAACGCCATGGCTAAAAAAGAAAAAGACAAACAGACAAACAGACAAATAATAGTACACAAAACATAACATAGCAAACTAAAGACTGAGCAACACGAACCACACCAAAAACTGGGGGTGATCTCGTTTCAACTCCTTTAGACTGACCTTAAATTGATTTGGATTTTTTATTTTGGTTTCAGCGTTCCTACTGGAAGCAAACCCAGGAGAGCGCTTCGGACGCACGAACGTGTGTTCATATTTTACTAGCACTGGTTCGATACCACTGCCGGTGGACTGATTGTACCCGAGGGAATCATCAGTTCAGTAGTTAGTGCTTCTGTACTGACATGATTTATAACATACTTTGATGGGTTCTACTAAAAGTCCTCGTTGATAAATAAAGAAATTATCAAAATCTAAGTTTTAACTCCCCAACGTTTCTACTTATTTATATATCCCTGGCATTCATTTTATTAGGTTAAAGCGTTCCTGATGAAGGTAAATCTAGAAAAAACGCTTCGGACCCATGGAATCTACAAGGTGTTATTTTCTTTCTTTTATTAAGCAGGTTTAGACACGTTCTAACCAATACATTTTGATAGATATAAACTATGATCTAATTGAAGGAATGTGATATTGATTTCAATCGAATGTGAGGAAGCTGTCTGAAATATTTTATATATTCATTCATGAAATAGTCTTTTATAAAAAAAATATCCTACTTTGCAGCAATTAATTTTACATTTTATATTTATTTTACCGTATATTAATAAATTTTTTTTTATTTATTTCATAGCACATTATCTTTAAAAATATCGTTATTTTGAATCTTGCAGTATCTACTGTACTAAATGCCAAGAAAATTTAAACAATTATAATCATCAAAACTGTTTATGATATCAAGTTTCAAAATTATGCATTCGTGCTAATAGGATAAATTTAAACTACGGAACAGATAGTGTCGAAAACTTTTAAACAACTCTCCATTAAGTTGTTACATGTATTTGTACAAACTAAGGAAGAAGTTACCGATACAAACAAAAAGATGTTGTTTGTGTTTACTAAAACTAACAACAATTTCTTTTTACTCCAGATGCACACCAGCTTGATGTTAGTTTGTGGCAAGAACATGATAGCACATTCTTTGAAACTGATATAGTAAACGACATTATTAAATATTTAGAAACGGAACATTTCGTCATTGTTGTTGGTGCGTCCGGCATGGGCAAATCAGCAATCATACACCACATTGCGTTACAAATTTGCCACGAAGGAGGACGGAGTATAATACCTTGTCATAGTCCACAGGAAGTCATAAACCATTACAAAAAAAATGAGTTTCCTATTTTTGTCATTGATGATATATGTGGTAAATACGCAGTAAGCAAAGTTGATATTGACAACTGGATCAATAATAGAAACAAATTAAAGGTGATGCTAGGAAAGGGCAAAATTAAAATACTAGCCTCGTGTCGCTTAGAAATATTTAATGAGGAAAAAGTGCAAAGATCGTTAACGCCATTTATTTCATATATCTTTGATCTTTCCTCCAAATACAAACTCTCTCCGAAAGCAAAATTAGCCATCGCTGGAAAATATTTGAAGAGCAAAGATTGTGAGAATCTACAAGACGTTCTTGGGAGTTTTGCTTGTTCGCCCTTGCTGTGCTTCTTATTCTCAAAATACGGAAACATTACCCGTCATGAATTCGTAAATGAGCCTTACAACATTTTCCGTTCTGAGTGGGATGAGTTAAAGGTGGTCGATCCCCATAAGTACTGCTTACTGTTCATGTTTGTAATTTTTAATGGAACTATCAACGAATCTTTGTTCTATGAATCAAATGAAGATGAAAGGAAGAAACTGGAGAATGTATTTAAAAGTTTGAAAATTGAACGCAGCACAGCATTATCATCCATCAAGGATAAATTAGATTTCTGTGTAGGCACTTACGTCATCAAAATAGGTAAAATGTATAAAGTTATACATGACAAAATGTTCGACCTCTTTGTTACTATATCGGTAAAAGTAAAGATATCATATCATTGTTAATAAAGTACGCAGATATTGATGTTTTAATTGAGCGTACTCAACTCAAATCCTCACAAGCAAGTCGCAATAGGTATACCGTTGTTATTGGTTGCAAGCATACGGAGGAATATTTTCAAAGATTCCAAAAAGATATCCAGCATGACAGCCTTTAGATCGCTTTAAACAACGTACAAATGAAGTACCAAAATTACAGGGAACAGTTTCTGAGAATCCTAAAAAAAGTAAGTAAGAACTCCATAAAGCAAATTATAAATAAAAGAGATGAAAAAGGTAACAATGCATTCATAACAGACTGTTCATATGGTTATGATGAATTTGCTCTGTACTTTATTTCCATGGAGCTGACATAAATGGAAAAGATACGTTTGTCTCAATGACAGCTGCATGTGGATCTGTTGTTCTACGGTTGACTTGTTAATAAAAAAAGGTGCCAACTTGAATAAAGCAGATAAATGTGGGGATACACCCTTATATGTAGCTTGTTTTGAAGGATATGAAAATGTAGTTAGATTATTAATCAATGAAGGAGCTGAAATAAACAAATCCACAAAACTTGGAGTGACACCTTTATTTGCTGCGTGCACTGGTGGGGATACAAGCATAGTAAATATACTTGTGGAGCAAGGCGCAGGTGTCAATTATATCACTAAGTTTGGAAATACTCCCCTTGTAGCTGCAGGTTGTGGTGGATTTGAGTCGATAGTAAAAACACTTGTCAACAAAGGGGCATCGGTAAATAAAACATTTGAAAATGAAGAGTCGCCATTATTAGTGGCATGTAAGAGAGGACATGAAAACATTGTTCGGCTATTGATAGAACATGGTGCCGCGATTAATTATGCTACAAAATCTGGAAACACGTCTTTAAACGTTGCATGTTGTGGTGGATATGAGTCTATAGTCCAACTACTCATAAACAAGAAAGCTTCAATCAATAAAACAAATGAAAATAACGGATCACCGTTGTACGTGTCTTGTCTGAGAGGATACAAGAATATTGTGCAGTTACTGTTAGAAAAAGGGGCCAAAGCAAATTATTCTGAAAACAACTATGTACCTTTGCATGCTGCATGTCTTAGAGGAGATTACAAAATAGCAAAGTTACTGATTGAAAAACAGTCAGAAGTAAACACTCCAAAGGGCGATGGTCAGACACCTCTACATGCTGCAGTTAAGAGTTATAATGAGAAATTAGTCGACTTATTAGTATGTGAAGGCGCAGATATCAATAAAACTTACGGTTGCGGCTTTACACCTTTGTACGAGGCACCAATTGTTTGTAATTTGCAAGCTGTGCAAATTTTGATAGAAAAAGGAGCACTTATATACGTAGCTTCACATTCTGGTGAAACTGCATTATTTGTTGCTTGTCGTGAGGGAAATTATGAAATTTCGAAACTTTTAGTAGAAAAGGGGGCTGACTTGAATAAAAGTAATTGTTATTGCAATACTCCTTTGCATATTGCAAGCGCTGGCCGAAATGAAAAAATAGTCAAGATCTTGGTAAAGAACAATGCTGATATTAACAAATCAAATAACTATAAAGAAACACCGTTTTATACAGCATGTGAAAAAAGGATACTATACAATTGCTAAAATACTTATGAACAAAGAAATGAATATAGATGAAATAACAGTTTATGGGTGGAACGCTTTGTATGCTGCGGCCTCAGCCGGTTATAATAAAGTAGTTGAACTATTGTTAGAGAACGGAGCAAATGTAAATCAGTGCAATACCTTCGGATGGACCCCTTTGGTTGCTGCTTGCAGTGAAGGACATATAGACACCGTTATTCTGTTAATTAACAAGGGAGCTGATATTAATTTGGCTAACACAAAGGGAGAGACTCCTATGCACGTTACTTGCTTAGGTGGGTACAGTTCAATTTTTGAAGTTTTATTAAACAAAGAAGCAATTTTAAATAGATGTGATGCGCAAGGAAATTACCCCCTCCACAACGCATGCTACAATAGACATCCTGAAATAGTCGCGCTATTACTAGAAGAGAATGTTGATGTTAACTGTATAAATAATATGAAAAACACACCTCTCCATGTCGCATGTGTCTGTGGACATGATGAAATTGTTCAAAAATTAATGAAAAAACATGCAAGTGTTAAAAAGGTTAATAAAAATGCTTAGACGCCTCTTTTTGTGGCATGTAAAGGTGGTTATCATAAGATTGTTCGAATACTCGTCGAAGCCAATTCTTTAGTTGTTAATGTAGTAAATATATCTAGATGACATCTCTTTGTGCAGCATGCAAGGCAGGTCATTATGACACAGTGGAAGTAATATTGGAAAAAGGTGCCGATTTAAATAAAGCGAACTGTGATGGACACACACCTGTCGATATAGCAATAATTAGCGAGCACGACAAAATATTTGAATTATTGCAGGATAAGGGAGCAGACATATTTGACTGGCCTGATTAGACATGTCATGCACATATAAGCTTATTTTATCTAATTCTAGCTACGGCCGATTCAACTACCTACACAGGAACCTATTAAAATCCTATTGTCATTTATATATTATTTTGGGACGTCATCATTCACTTAAAAGAACAAATAATTTTATGACATTAACAACACGCTAAAAACGTTTTCCGATTGGATTCTATAATACCCACCTTTATCTTGGTCCGTAAGAGTACCCCTGTATAGGCCCCATGCACAAATAAAATATTTATGCGCACTTATATATATACATATTAGCTTTGTGGTTTTTTAGAAATGCCGTGAAGATTTCAAGGTACAAGAAAGAAGAAGACCTAGAATTTCAATTGCAAGCACTTGTAAATGTCATCCTGAACTTGTAGTTTCCATGGTGACAGCAGCCATGAAATTTTCAACTGTTACTACACATATATGCATGATAAGTCACATAAGGTTTAATTAGTAGTTTGACAATCATATAAAATTTCATTAAATTCCAATTAACTTGTCTCAGAAACACTACTGTTCGGAAACATAATTTCGGTGCTATCGTATATATTTACGTTTACTAATTTAAGACATTTCAAGCATATTGTACTATATGATACTGACATACAACAACCTGTTTAATTTTGCCATGTGTACATTTTAAAGTGAAAGAACATTGTACAAACTGTAATACTGTAAAATGAAGAGGTTCACGAAGGGCCAAAATGTCCAAAACATTTTAGTGCTTTTTTAATCAAGCCAAAATACAATAAATTTAACTTACAAATAGTTGTGATATTACACTTAATACAAATTACTTCTTTTTTGCACCTCTCATTAAAAACTACGAGGCTATTATATCCCTTAATAATGCATTGTTTGTGTATGTTTTACCTAGCATTAAGGCTTTTGAAAAAAAATCTATTTAAGAATCAAATTGTGTTCTTTTTAATATTTTTTGATAAAGTTGACACTCGAGGTCATATTGTGCCAAAAGTGAACCTTGTACAAAGGCAATTGACCGTGGAACGTTTCTTTGATAACAAGGATCCATACTACTCAGATCCACGGACTCTTTCTTCTTTATAACTCCATACATGTGTACAGCAACGGACTAGGTCCTTGATAGACCGAAAGTATACGTGTAATCTTGGTTATTGGACGTTATAGTCATCAATTTTAATCATAACAGATAGTCACCCTTTCAAAAAGTTAATAGATCCAGTGACTTAATCGTATAGTCTTTTTTATTCGATCTTATTTTCTTATGGACCTTGTATCCGCTCTGTTAACTTTACCTTAACGAGAAAGTTTCTTCATCAGTTACTCAGTAACCTCCCTTATTTATGCGATAAAGAAATAAATATATTTTTCTTACCTTCTACGTTTCAGTTTATTTTGTTGTATAATCTTCGTGCTTAATAGAAATAAGAAGATGTGGTATGAGTGCCAATGAGACAACTCTCCATCCAAGTCACAATGTGTAAAAAGTAAACAATTATAGGTCAAAGTACGGCCTTCAACACGGAGCCTTGGCTCACACCGTACAGCAAGCTATAAAGGGCCCCAAAATGACTAGTGTAAAACAATTCAAACAGGTAAACCAACGGTCTAATCTATATAAAAAACGAGAAAAAGAAACACTTACGAACCACATTAACAAACGACAAACACTGAAACAGGTTCCTGACTTAGGACAGCAGCGGATTTAAACGTTTTAAGAGGCGCCAACCTTCACCCTAACCTGAAATAGTAGTGTAACATTACAATATAGAAAGACACACTATAAAATATCAATTGAAATGGCCTAACTCAATCAAATAGACATATTAACAAAAACAAGTAAACATACAATGAACGAATAAATTTGACCTATGACACAATGTCAAAAAGACAACTATAACCTTGAACAAAATGGTGTTAAATAAAATAACGTACACAGGTAAATTTAAATAATGAGAAAACCCATACCGTATAGTCGGCTATAACAGGCCCCGACATGACAAATACGAAACAATTCAATTGAGAAAACGGCTTATTTGTAGATTTTTTCTTGCTGATCATTTTTGCTGAAAAAAATTCTTTCTGTCTATTATAGTTTTTAAAAGTTTTAAAGCAAAAACGCAAAATAATTGGTAAAAATCGTCTTTAAAGAGCAATAACTTCAATAAGGAGTCGTCTGATGATTTCAGCCATGTTGACTTATTTGTAGATTTTGTTTTATTTATTTTTCCTAATAAAAATTTCCTTGTTTCTAAATAATAGACAAAAATGATAAAATTTGACATTTAAGGGAAATAACTCCTATAAAAAGTCGTCTGACAGTTTTAACGTAAATGTAGATCTCAACATTTCCAACATTTCTGTCCCTGTCAGGTCTATTCATAATGGTTTTCAAGATAATAGACAAAACTTGCATTTTACCCCTATGTTCTATTTTTAGCCATGTCGGCAATCATGGTTGACAGGCGGGGTCATCGGACACATTTTTTAGATTTCTAGATATCCAAATAATGATTGTGGCCAAATTTGGTTAAATTTGGGCCAGTAGTTTCAGAGGAGAAGATTTATGTAAAAGCTAACGGACAACGATGGACGACGGACGGCAAGTGATGAGAAAAGCTCACTTGACCTTTCGGCTAGGTGAACAAAAAAAAAGAGTGTTTGGCCTCTCATATGCTTGTGTGACTTCTATAGATTAAAAGGAGGCATACGTGTAAGTCCATTATAAACAGTTTCTCAAAGTTTATTTACTTCTTCGTTTTTTTTATATTTACTTTTGATCGTCTAAAATGCTCTAAAATGCAACAAATTTCTCCGAAACATCATTTTTAAATATTTATGAGGGATATATATTTTCTTACATATGATTTAGGTTACTCGTCAATTCATATCGTTGAAAAGAGTAAAATATGACATATCAAGAAGTTATCCTATTGAATTCTTTATCAGTTACTCAGCAATCTCCCTTATTAATGCGTTATAGTAATAAAATATATTTTTTCTACCTTCTACGTTTTATTATATTTTGTTGTATAATTCTAATGTTTAATATAAAAATAAGAAGATGTGATATGATTGCCAATGAGACATCTCTCCACGTGAGACCAATTGACATAGAAGTTAAAAGCTGTAGGTCACCGTACGGCCTTCAACAATGAGCAAAACCTATACTGCATTGCATAGTCAGCTATAAAAGGTCCCGAAATTAAATGTAAAACAATTCAAACGAGAAAACTTACGATCTGATTTATGTACAAAACAATGAACGAAAACCAAATAATATATACAGCAACAAACGACAAGAGGTTCCTGACTTGGGACAGGAACATACAGAATGTGGCGGGGTTAAACATGTTTGCGGGCGACCAACCTTTCCCTAACCTGGGACTGTGGTGGAACAGCACAACATATGAACAAACTATAAAAATAATTTGAAAAGGACTTAACTCATCCGATCGATACAAAGCAGGAAAACAAGTAACCAAAAAAAAAAACACAGACCGGACGTGGTAAGTTATTTATATATCCAAACAACAAACAAAACTGACACTAAGTACAGATCTGAGAATACTCGCAGTTACTGGCAGCTAGTTCAAAGCTAATCACATATAATAAAAAAAGTCATGTATCTAAGACTAAAAGAATTAAACAATTTTATTTCCTTAAGATAGACAAAAAGAAGATTATTTGAAAGTCTTTGTTTTAATATATCACCTTATCTTGATTCAAGCTGTCTATTTTGTCTTCATCAAATTAAATTTTCAAGTATTGAATTTTACTCAACATGAGCGAAGTACATTGATACTTATCTGTTTCGATGACTGTAAAACAAAAAAAGAAAACATTGTCCACTCCCAATTAAATGTCAAATACTCAGAATAGAGAAATGGAATCAAATGTCGTTTTTTATATAGTTTTATGATATCAAAAAACGAAAATCGAAAACACTTCCGTTCATTTTTGATTTGTAAAAACGAAAAACGAATGGACACAAATATAAACGGTCAATATTTCGTTTTTCTTAGTTACTTTTCGTGGACTGTTGAGTTACTTTTTCTTTTCGTTTTTGGTTTTTGAGAAATCAAAAATTAAACAAGAAAGTACTTTCGATTTTTGTTTTCGTTTTAGATTTCTCAAACGAAAAACGAATGGTCCTAAACATACACGGACCATATTGTTCGTCTTTTTGTCTTTAAAATAAAATTGAGAATGGAAATGGGGAATGTGTCAAAGAAACAACAACCCGACCAAAGAGCAGAAAATAGCCGAAGGCCACAAATTGGTCTTCAACACAGCGAGAAATTCCCGAACCCGGAGGCGCCTAAACAAAAAAAGTGTACTAGTTCAATGAAAATGGACGTCACACTAAACTCCAAAACACATAAATGAACTAAAATTAAAAAACATGCAAGACTAACAAAGGCCAGACGCTCCTGACTTGGGACAGGCGCAAAAATGCGGCGGGGTTAAACATGTTTTGTGAGATCTCAACCCTCCCCCTAAACCTGTAGCCAATGTTGAATAAACAAACACACAGCAATACGCACATTATTTCTTTTTGGTCACTGTATTGTTTGTCTTTTTGTCCGTATTTCTTTTGGTCACTGTATTGTTTGGCTTTTTGACTTAATTTCTTTTGGCCACTGTATTGTTCGTCTTCTTGTCTTTATTTTTTTTTTGGTCACGGTATTGTTTGGCTTTTTGACTTAATTTCTTTTGGTCATTGTACTGTTCGTCTCTTTGTCTTTATTTCTTTTTGGTCATTTTACTGTTTGGCTTTTTGTCTTAATTTCTTTTGGTCACTGTATTGTTTGGCTTTTTGTCTGTATTTCGTTTGGTCACTGTATTGTCTTCTCTTTGTCTTTATTTCTTTTTGGTCATTGTATTGTTTGGCTTTTGTCTTAATTTCTTTTTGGTCACTGTATTGTTTGGCTTTTTGTCTTAATTTCTTTTTGGTCACTGTATTGTTTGGCTTTTTGTCTTTATTTGTTTTTGGTCACTGTATTGTTTGGCTTTTGTCTTAATTTCTTTTTGGTCACTGTATTGTTTGGCTTTTTGTCTTAATTTCTTTTTGGTCACTGTATTGTTTTGCTTTTTGTCTTAATTTGTTTTTGGTCACTGTATTGTTTGGCTTTTTGTCTTTATTTGTTTTTGTCGCTGTATTGTTTTGCTTTTTGTCTTAATTTCTTTTAGTCACTATATTGTTTGGCTTTTTGTCCTTATTTCTTTTGGTCACTCTATTGTTTGGCTTTTTGACTAAATTTCGTTTTGGTCACTGTACTGTTCGTCTTTTTGTCTTTATCTTGTTTTGGTCACTGCATTGTTTGGCTTTTTGTCTTTATTTCTTTTTGGTCACTGTATTGTTTGGCTTTTTGTCTTAATTTCTTTTGGTCACTGTATTGTTTGGCTTTTTGACTTAATTTCTTTTGATCGTATTATTTTTTCTCTCTTAACTTTCATGTGCTTTTGATTCTTGGTAGCTTCTTATTTTTTTAGAGCAAAATGGACAACAGATTTATTTAAAAAGGGTTTGACAACTCATGTTATTTTTTACTCATATTTGTTTATTGCCGAAAATAAGGTTCCCCTGGTGAAGGGACTTTAATTTATACACTTTTGTGATTTGCATTTTATATATCTCTAACCATACTTATTACGATTCTTACCTAAGGACAGATATTACATTTCTACACTTCGATGTTCAAATTTGAAGTTACCTATTGAGACTGGGAGATGGGCAGGGATTCCGCGAGAAAATAGAACATGTACTTTATGTAATGAGGGAATAGATGATGAGTTTCATGTATTGTTTGCCTGTAAAAATGCTGATATTTCTGCACTAAGATCAAAGTTTATACCCCATTTTTATGTAATTAATCCAAGTATGAACAAATTTACTGGTCTGTTGTCTTAATGTAACGTACAAATGCAAAAGAAATATCAATTTTCGTAAAGAACTATAAAAACAAATGTCTTTTATACCGCACTATGTATTTGTGTTTTGTCTGTCTTGTCTCGCTATGTATTGTTTGTAATTATATTGTCCTCTTGTACACCTGTTTGTGTCTGAGGCTATGAATAAAATCTTGAATAAATCTAAATTCATTAAATATTTTATTTGTGAAATATTCATATTTATTCAATATAATGCTACACGAAAGTTATCATACACTTGCACATAAAAAATTCTCTTCCACAAATACATTTAGAGTAATTTATCAATAGTCCTTTTATGGATAATACACTTTTATATCTTTATATTCATCCGACCCGTTTTAAAACATTGAACGTATCTAGCTAGTTCCATTAGTTTGCCTTAAAATAACTGATTCTCCTTCAATCATTTAACTCTACTCATTTTCAGAAATTTGCCCCCGCGTAAAAATGTCATTGCATTAAAATATATAAAAGTTCACTTCGGACGCGTTTTAACAACCTTTATAGCATTCTCTTCAACATTACGATCACGAAAACTACTTTGTTTGTCCTGCCAGGATATAATCGTTTAAAATTGACTTACTTCCTTTTGATAAATATGTTCCCTAACACTGAATTTCATCAACATATATCAGTTTGATCTGCATATATGAATTGTTAGACTTGTATGCTCCTTAAATCTCTTTGCATTCCATGCTTATTGTTGGTATTTGAAATACCAGCGAAAATGTTATCATGATCAGCTTTGTCTTTTTGCCTTCCATATGGTATCGTTTGAACAATATTATGAGTAAAGTTCTCTTTTAATGTTTATAACGATTATATCAAACACAGTTTCATCAAATTTGTTAATTCTGTTAATGAATCTGCAACACAAGCCCATTTTCCTCCAGGAGAACCTCCGCGAATTTTCACATTTTGTGCTCTAGCGCTTTTTTGTTTTGCAATCCACTTTGTTCTGTTGACTTTCACTGTTGTTAAATGTCCCAACTTTTCTAACTGTTTTAGAATCCATAGTCGTCTATTGTCAGCGGAAACTAATTCCCCGTCAATATGTTTTACCGAAATTATAGGTAAACTTGACACTGAAAGTCGGTGTTCCATAATATCATTTAAAACGTCACCAATTGAATCACCGTTTCTAAAAGTATTTGCTATCGAATCTTGAGAATACATAATATCTGAAGGTCTTGCAGTAAAAGACGGCATTGTGTACACAGAATAAACGATGTCTTATTAAAGCTTTACCAATATCAAATGCACAACACATCTAATGTGTGAAGACTTATATACTGAATAGAATATTTTTTGCTCTTTTATTTTTAGTAAATGGTTATTTTCAGTTTTTTGAAAGTCAATATCATTAAATAATGTGGTTGAACGATGAAAATAACCATTTCTGGAAAAGTCGATATGAAATTTTCAAATTGATAACGCTCATTCAACAAACAGTTTATCTGTAAGTTTTCTAACATACGAGTTTTTCTGGACCTGGAAGAAAGACAGACGTGGAGTTTTCAACTAGCCTTTTTTATAAATTACTGTGTATGTTTTCATATTTAAAGAAATTCTCATTGAACGAGTTATATATTCATTAAAATCCTTTGTTTACGAATACTAAATCTATCTATGATAATTTATTTTACGAATACTAAATCAGTCTATGATAATTTAAGGGTATTTCGTATCTATATTAGTAATTGAATACAAGTAATTGGAAGTGCACAAGGATAATAGTTACGCTGGACGGTGCCCACTGGTCACCCTATAAATAGTACTCTTCTGTGTAGTAATATTGTAGTTCTAAAAATAGAAAACTAAAAATAGACAATTCTTCTTTCTTTTTAGCAATACACCATAGATCTAGAACCTGTCACCGTCTGTTTTATCTGTAAGTAAAATTAACATACCGAGCAATTGAATACAATGAATAACACAAACTTAAGTTTAATTAAGTCATTCAAAGCAAAATATTTGTTTCATCCATTTTGCATGATTTGTCATTTGTGATGACACATTTTTTTAAATGTTCGAATCACAGACTAGAAGGAAATCTTCTTTTTTCAGAAGTCCCCAGAAAATGTAGATGAGAGTGGTATGTATGCATTTAATTTATTGTATCAAACCTTTAATATGATGGAAACATACACTATGTTTATATAATGCTGCAACTATTATTCTTTTTGAACTTAAAACTTGCAATCGTTTCTGGTAAAATGGCCACTTAGGCTTGATTGAACAAATCATTTTTGTTTTTGATTACCTTGCACAAATATTTAATTTGATTACATGTGGTCATCTTAACTAGAAATGGGATTTGTTAACCTCTGTTAGCCTTAATATGCTAGAATGGGGTAACTTCTGGTCACCTTATTCATATATTGCATTTGGTGACCTCTGGTCACCTTATGTAAATATTGGATTTGGTGACCTCTGGTCACCTTATGTAAATATTAGATTTGGTGACCTCTGGTCACCTTATGTTAATATTGGATTTGGTTACCTCTGGTCACCTTATGCAGATTTCAGATTTGGTTATCTCTGGTAATTAACATTTACATACAACTAGTTGATGTTTTTCATATCATTTGTAGAAAGTTTGAGACAATGAAAGAAAGAGAGAAAAGAATAAGAACAGGTTTGATATACATTATGGGTTCAACAAGAATATAGAATATTATTACATTAAGTTTAATATACCGATAAAATTTTACACAATGAACATTATCTTTCATGATCATCTACAAACAAATCTAAGAAAAATCCTTGATCTTTCAACATTACCAAGAGCATGCACAGTTGATAATTTAGTCAATTTCTACTTATCCTCATCAGATACTTTTGGATAAATATAATTGAATTTACTAATACAATTATCATATATTTATCTTCTTTTTTCAGAAGTCCTCAGAAAATGTAGATGAGAGTGGTATGTATGCATTTAATTTATTTTATTAAACCTTTGATATGATGGAAACATACACTATGTTTATATAATGCTGCAACTATTATTCTTTTTGAACTTAATACTTGCAATCGTTTCTGGTAAAATGGCCACTTAGGCCTGATTGAACAAATCATTTTTGTTTCTTGATTACCTTACACAAATATTTAATTTGATTACATGTGGTCATCTTAACCAGAAATTGGATTTGATTACCTCTGGTGGCCTTAACATGCTAGAATGGGGTAACTTCTGGTCACCTTATTCATATATTGGATTTGGTGACCTCTGGTCACCTTTGATAATATTGGATTTGGTGACCTCTGGTCACCTTATGTTAATATTGGATTTGGTTACCTCTGGTCACCTTATTCATATATTAGATTTGGTGACCTCTGGTCACCTTATGTTAATATTGGATTTGGTTATCTCTGGTCACCTTATGTTTATATTGGATTTGGTTATCTCTGGTCACCTTATGTTTATATTGGATTTGGTTACCTCTGGTCACCTTATGTTAATATTAGATTTGGTGACCTCTGGTCACCTTATGTTAATATTGGATTTGGTTACCTCTGGTCACCTTATGCAGATTTCAGATTTGGTTATCTCTGGTAATTAACATTTACATACAACTAGTTGATGTTTTTCATATCATTTTGGAAAGTTTGAGACAATGAAAGAAAGAAAAAAGAAGAAGAACAGGTTTGATATACATTATGGGTTCAACAAGAATAAAAATATTATTACATTAAGTTTAATATACTGATAAAACTTTACACAATTGACATTATCTTTCATGATCATCTACAAACAAATCTAAGAAAAATCCTTGATCTTTCAAACATTGCCAAGAGCATTGACAGTTGATAATTAAGTAAGATAATACTGATCCTCATAAGATACTTTTGGATAAATAAAATTGAATTTACTAATACAATTATCATATATTTATCTTCTTTTTTCAGAAGTCCTCAGAAAATGTAGATGAGAGTGGTATGTATGCATTTAATATATTGTGTCAAACCTTTAATATGATGGAAACATACACTATGTTTATATAATGCTGCAACTATTATTCTTTTGAACTTAAAGCTTGCAATCGTTTTTGGTAAGATGGCCACTTAGGCTTGATTGAACAAATCATTTTTGTTTCTTGATTACCTTACACAACTATTTAATTTGATTACATGTGGTCATCTTAACTAGAAATGGGATTTGTTAACCTCTGTTGGCCTTAATATGCTAGAATGGGGTAACTTCTGGTCACCTTATTCATATATTGGATTTGGTGACCTCTGGTCACCTTATGTAAATATTGGATTTGGTGACTTCTGGTCACCTTATGTAAATATTAGATGAGGTGACCTCTCTGGTCACCTCATGTTAATATTAGATTTGGTGACCTATGGCCACCGTATGTTAATATTAGATTTGGTGACCTATGGTCACCGTATGTATATATTGGATTTGGTTACCTCTGGTCACCTTATGCTGATTTCAGATTTGGTTACCTCTGGTCATCAAAACATAAGTCATGTTATGTTTTTTATCATTTGTAGGAAATGTAAGACAATCGAAGACAGGAAATAAAGAACAAGAACAGGTTTGATATGCATTACTGGTTCAGCAAGACTATAGAATTTTTTTTTTGCATATTACATTTAAAATATTAATAACACTCAACAGAATGAAAATTGTCTATCCTGATCTATTAAAAAACAAATCTTAGAAAATCATTGACCTCGCAAACATTGCCAGTGCATTGATAGTTGATAATTTAGTCAATTTTTACTTATCCTCATAAGATAGTTTTGGATAAATAAAATTGAATTTACTAATACAAATATCATATATTTATCTTCATTTTCAGAAGTCCTCAGAAAATGTAGATGAAAGTGGTATGTATGCATTTTATTTGTTATATATAATTCTTATATATGATGGATAAGTACATCAAGTGTGTATGATACTGAAACTATTATTCTATTTGAACTTAAAACTTGTTATCGATAGCTGTAAAATGGCTACTTCGGTTTGATTGAAAAGTTAATTTTTTGGTATATTTAGTCGGCTACTTGTGGTCAACTTTACCAGATATGTTATTTGAGTACCCTAAGTAACCTTAAATGATATAGAATTGTGTTACCACTGGTCACCTAATGCAGTTATTAGACTTGGTTACCTAAAGCAGATATTGTATTTAGTTATCTTTGGTCACTTTCTGTTGTTATTTGAATTCTCTTGGCACCTTTTGCAGATTTCGAATTTTGTTTTTCACTGGTCATTAAAATTTACAAAATTGGTCATATGTAGTCTTAGATGTATGATTGTTTTATTAGTTGTTGTTGGCTTTGAACTAATGAGTACTCTCAGATCTGTACAAATTGTCTTTTTGTTGTTGGGATGTATAAGTGCCGAGCCATTTTCACTCTTTTTTGTTAGATGTTTTTCTATTTGCATCCAGGGACCTATATTAACTGTTAATATAGGTCCCTGTTGTATCCATCTGTTGAGTTAAACCTTTTCCAACTGATTTTTATAGTTCGTTCTTATGTTGTACTATTTCACCACTGTCCCAGGTTAGGGGAGGGTTGGGATCCCACTAACATGTTTAACCTGACACATTATGTATGTATGTGCCTGTCCCAAGTCAGGAGCATGTAATTCAATGGTTGTCGTTTGCTGCTGTATTACATATTTGTTTTTCGTTCATTTATTTGGACATCAATCAGGCCGTTAGTTTTCTCATTTGCAATTACACCAGAATTCTTTTTAAATGTTAAGTTTTTATCATTTGTAGAAAATGTAAAAAATTTGAAGAGGGTGAAAAAGAAGAACAGGTTTGTATATATCATTGGTTCAGCAAAATATAGAATACTATAACATTACATATACTATATTAGTAACACTGAACAGAAAGAATGAACATTATCTTCCATGATCATTTAAAATAAATCTTAGAAAATAATTGAACTTGCTTACGTTGTCAAGAGCATTTACAATCGATAATTAAGTCAATTTATACGTATCTTCATTAGATCCTTTGGATAAATCAGTTGATTTCCTATACGATTATTTTATATTTAACTTCTTTTTCAGAAGTCAACAGAAAATGTAGATGAAAGTGGTATGTATTTATTTTATCATTTTTTTTAGTATGAAGGATAGGTTCATTAAGTCTATATGATACTGAAACTAAACTTCTATTTAAACTTAAAACTTGTTATCGATAGCTTTAAAATCGCTACTTAGGTTTAATTGAAAAAAATCTTTTCCTTTTTGGATTAACTTAGAAAAATATTTAATTGGCTATATGTGATCAACTTTATCAGATATGGTATCAGATTACCTCTAGTCATCTTAACATAATATGGAATCGGGTTACCATTGGTCAGCTAATGCAGATACTGGATTTAGTTACCTCTGGTCACCTTATGCAGATATTGGATTTGGTTACCTCTGGTCACCTTATGAAGATATTAAATTTGGTCACCTCTGGTCACCTTATGCAGATATTAAATTTGGTCACCTCTGGTCACCTTATGCAGATATTGAATTTGGGGACCTCTGGTCACCTTATGCAGATATTGGATTTGGGGACCTCTGGTCACCTTATGCAGATATTGGATTTGGGGACCTCTGGTCATCTTATGCAGATATTGGATTTTGGGACATCTGGTCACCTTATGCAGATATTCGATTTGGGGACCTCTGGTCACCCTATGAAGAAATTGGATTTGTTATATATCTGGTCACCTTATGCAGATATTGGATTTGGTTATATTTGGTCACCTTATGCAGATATTGAATTTGGGGACCTCTGGTCACCTTATGCAGATATTGGATTTGGGGACCTGTGGTCACCTATGCAGATATTGGATTTGGGGATCTCTGGTCACCTTATGCAGATATCTGATTTGGGGACCTCTGGTCACCTTATGCAGATATTGGATTTGGGGACCTCTGGTCACCTTATGCAGATATTGGATTTGGGGACCTCTGGTCACCTTATGCAGATATCTGATTTGTGGACCTCTGGTCACCCTATGAAGAAATTGGATTTGTTAAATATCTGATCAACTTATGCAGATATTGGATTTGAGGACCTCTGGTCACCTTATGCAGATATTGGATTTGGGGACCTGTGGTCACCTTATGCAGATATTGGATTTGGGGACCTTGGTCACCTTATGCAGATATTGGATTTGGGGACCTCTGGTCAGCCTATGAAGAAATTGGATTTGTTAAATATCTGGTCACCTTATGCATATATTGGATTTGAGGACCTCTGGTCACCTTATGAAGATATTAAATTTGGTTACCTCTGGTTACTTTATGCAGATATTGGATTTAGTTATATCTGGTCACCTAATGCAGATATTGGATTTGGTTACCTCTGGTCACTTTATGCAGATATTGGATTTGGTTACCTCAGGTCACCTTATGCAGATTTCGAATTTGTTAACCTCTGGTCATCCAAACATAAGTCATGTTATGTTTTTTATCATTTGTAGGAAATGTAAGACAATCGAAGAGAAGGAAAAAAGAACAAGAACAGGTTTGATGTGCATTACTGGTTCAGCAAGACTATAGAATTTTATTGTATATTAGTGAATACACTTGATTCTCAAAAACAGTTTATGCTGGTTAAAACACATAAATTGATGATCTCGTGTTTTTTTTAAAAGCATTCATACAGTAGTAGGTAAGGAATGGTGAATGGATCGAAAGGAACAATCAAACTGAAATTTGGAGAACAAACTGACAAAGCTGGGCAAAAAATAAAAAAAAGATGGAAAGTCAAAACTGCAATCATTATAATTCAATATAGAAAAAATAAAACTGAGCAACATAAACCCCACCAAAAACCAAGGTGGTCTCAGGTTATCTAGAATGGTTAGCAGATCCAGCTCTTTATGTGGTGCCCATAATATTGTTCATGCTTGAGTTTAGGACCCTTGGTATATAACTGTATCATTAGAAATCATATGTCTGCTGTGAATCATATACATGTCGCTTTTCCAATCTGTAAGACATTTCTTTAAGTTGTAAGAACTTTCATAACGGTGCTTTATATGTCTTATTACATATATTTATTAGCTTAACTGCAAGAAAAGATCACAACTGTATCTCATTTCATTTTCAGGTGATGTTGACAATCAAGTACAATCCTTAAATACTTTAACCGAGGCTCTTGTCGATAAAGAAGCAACCAAAAAGGCTGTATGCCGAGAAATGAAAGGGGCATCTGCCCAAAAAAAGGGTGACATTGAAAAAACTAAGTAAGTGTTTGAGGGGAATTCAATTGTTCAGATTTTACGAACATTGGATCTATAATGGCTACAAAAGCAATCGTCTTCTTGACATCTTTATTACATACTAAGAGTACGGAATAAAATACACAATAGAAAATGCAAACATCTAGATTAACATGAAATATATAAAACATACATTTTCCAAATACCATGATCATTATGTATTCATCTTCTAAACAATCAATTATAAACTGAGTATTCTCATCTATTCAATTAATTGCGTATCTGTTTCAATAATTATTCTAGACTAAATTTGTAACAAAATTAAGATCATAAATTCATAATCAAGTCTATAATGCAATCTATCTTTTGCACTCGAGGTCTACAAATGTATATATAGAAAATGAACAATTGTGTTAATTGCGAATGGAAATGTGTAGTTATCATTTTAATATACAGAGAAATGACACATCATAAGTAATTAAAAAACATGATTCAAACACAAACATACTACAAGCTGTTCAAAAATAGATTTTGTTTGAATATAACTATATGGACACGGGAATATGTCAAAGAGACAACAACCCGACCAAACGTAAAAAACAACTCAAGGTTGTGCAAGTTTCATATTTCTCTGTGTACTAAATAATAAACTTATCAAAGCAAACTGACATGCAATCAATCATTTTAAAATTAATAGCATTGTTAGAATACTAGCTATAAATTCATATACAATCTACCTCTTACTGGTCATAAACTTGAAACAATCCACACTACATTTTTATCGGAAAGCTAGGTAGAACAATTGACTTATAATTATTGATGTACAAATTACTATTTAATTTGGCCTTACAATTCGACTTGGTCCTATGTTTTATTGTTGCTATGTATAACATTGCTATTCTCAATTATTTTCAACGGTTTAACATGCTCTATTTTATTGTAGCTAGGAAACATTTGAAATTATTGAATACAATTTTGTTATTAATGACATAAATTAAGCATTATAGTACCAACATATTAAAACATTTTAAAAAGAATATTTAAGTCAATAAAATAAAATGCATTCTTGTAAAGTCTTTGTTTAAATTAAATGATTCTTATTAAAACTAGAAGAATTAAAATGGTGTCATTTTTTAAATTATGTAGGTAAAGAAATGTCCTGTAATAATAAAATTGCTGTCTTAACTTATATTCGCAGAGAAATTATTGGCCATGTTATAGGCGAACTAAATAAAACAAATGTTAACAAGGCAATGCATGGGAAAGTTTTGAGGCCTTTTGGAAGACAATAGAGACAATGCTGCCAGGTAATGATTTATTAGACACATCACACGTATTATCGTAACTTAATACATATTTGATCATTTGCTTAAAAAATATTACCTACTTGAGACAGCAAACAGACCTAGTCCAATGTAATAATTAGCCAATGTATCTGCTTGACAAAATCTTCTTTAGGAATAGGTATTTGTTAAATTAAATTATATACATTTGGTAACATCAGTATCTTTGCAAAACATTTCAAGAGCAAACTGTATATGTCCTACTTTTAAAGCCTTTAGGCACCAATGTAACATATAAAATTTTTGAATGAATATCAAGAAAAAGCAGTTTTTCAAAATCAATATAATATTTCATTATTTTTTTCATTGAAATGGTTTACAATTGGAGTCTTTCTTTCTGTGGGTAGATTTGAAACTGCCATCATCATTAACTTTACGCCCCCGTATTTTCAGAACACACATCGGCTTACTGAATAGTCATGATCAGTTTTTGAACTTTTGGATTTTCTGCTTGGAAACAGCGGTTGTTGCTTTCGCTTTCTTGTTGTTTTGGAAAAGTTGGTTGTCTTACAAATATGTAATGCCGTTGTGAGTGCTTGTAAAATAGTTTTCTTTTTTTTTCACGTCAATTGTCTGGAAATTTTTATTGTTTACATATATATTGATTTCCTCAATTTTTCTTTTAATAGCCTGGTCGGTTGTTTCTTTGTCTTCCTTTAATTGTTGTCTTGTTTCATCAATTGAGGTAGACTGTATGTAAGGTGATGGAACTACCATTTTTGCTACCATCACACAAACACAATGTATACCATGGCTATTGGCAAAACATGTACATTTGAATGAGGTCAAATTAACAACTGATACATTTCCCAATCTGGACAAAACCTCTACCTGGTTGTTATCTCTGTCATAAAAATATTGTTCTGCATTAAATACATCCATTGCTTCTGATCTGCGCTCTACAGTGAGGTCGATGTTCCTTTTAGAAGCAATCAATTCAGCTAAATGAACATGCTTACACATTCCTGAAAAATAGTAGAGAATGGAACATAAATAACTGCATTGTACCCTTATGGTTTACTTTCAATTGTACAAACTTTAAACAAAACCACTAATGAACATTCAGTAAAGATTTACTTAAATTGGATCGCAATGTTTTAGAAAATTTGATGAGGCAAATGATTATTTGCACTTGTATAACCTGATGACGGTTGAAAACGCCTTGTTGGAAGACAAAAACAATCAAAACCGAGGAGATTCATAAAACCAAAAGACATTTACAACAAAGTAAAAAAAAAATAATAAACAACACGAACTCTACTAAAAACCTGAAGTAAAATTAGGTGCTTCAGAAGGGTAAGCATTTCCGAGTCATATACAGCACCCGAAATTAATAATCTTGATTTCAACAATTCATACTTGATGGTGTACTTTTAAACATTGTTGAACTGACTTAAGATAATAAAAAAAAACTTACCTGTTGTTGTTGCAGCTGGACAATTGCACACTACATTGACAATGTCCACATTATGAATCGTCCCAAATGCTGTCTGTAATGGAACAGTGCATTCTGTGGATGAAGTCCATTGCACAGTTTGGTCGAGTCCTGCCTTGAGCATATTCTCTGCTGTCAATTTACTTTTGTCTTCCTTTGTCCTCCCATATTTTCAGAGTTTCATCTAGATAGCTAAAATTACGATGTTTTTATTTATTTTTATTATGAAAACATAATTCAAAGATCTATTAATAAATTATTTCTTAAAAATTGAATTCACAGTATTTAATATTCAATGTATTTGCATCTTAAATTGAAATGATCTTTTTAATTTCAGACGATTCAAGTGAACGATAAGAAGAACAGGATTGTGACAAATTTAAACTTACTTACTCATAAAACATAGTTACATTTCCATGGAGTAGGATTAGTAAGTCCTCTACTCTGCTATTGGCATACCCACCAAGGAAATGGTATTTCATGCCCAGGAAAAACCTGAAAATGACAAAATGTTAATGACTTTGAATTTATGATTTATGGTTGAATGTACAAATAGAAAGTACATAAAATTTTAATGTGTATACATTTGAATGTTATAAGTAGCATTATATTTTTTGTTTTAATGTTCTCATAAACATCAGGTTTTGCTAGACTACATTTTTCATTTTGTCTGCTTTTATGTAATTATCGACTTGCATTGACGATTATGATATTTGTATTAAATTTGCATAACCCTTTCATGAAAGAACGGCAATAATCTCTCCGTATAGTTAAAATTGTTTAGTTTATATCATTTTAAGTCTTTGGTTACCCACGAAGAAGTAGGATTTGGACAAAGTGTAACACTTTTTATACTTCAGGTCATAAAAACAGAGACAGTTCAGAAAATTTATCCCAAAATAAAATATACTTAGTTACTATTATCAAACAGATAATAATTAGATGATGCTTAAAATTTTGATCTGTAATATATAAGGTGTATAGTAATAAAATGTATTAATAACCTTTCAACTAAGTTATTTGTATCTTGATCTTCATAAAACAAATGTCTTCCATAGTTGACCCATTGACATCCCCACTTGTCAGTACACCAGTTGTCTAACAAGTAGTCTGTTATTTGTTTGGAAGGCATCTTCTCTTGCAACATTTGAACTTTTTGAGAAAAGTCTTCTTTCTGATGAAAAATTATATTGACACATTTCTTTTGAGTATAGAAACAGAATTTATAGATTAAACACGCATGTACTCATAAGCATTGTACATTTATAGGTAAGATCTTTAAATCGCATTAAGCAACTCTTTGTACTTTCTAAATTATTTTACTGATATAATTCAATAGAGATTCATTGCTATATGTTTTAGTGTTTTTTTTTTTTATCTTTTATCAACCAAAATTTATTGATTGTATTTTTATTATTATTATTTTTGCGTTTTAATTGACTCATTTTGAAAAATCTTGTTGATATGATTTATCATCTTTTGATATTAAAACAATTACAATATTGGAAAAAGAGAAAAAGATCCATCCCACTGATGTCTCATTTCTACAGGGTTTTTTCTTATAATATTAACATATCAATAACCAATCGTGTTTCATTGTGAGGCAACAAACTCGTGATTAATTTTTAAAAACAATGTTTCACATCCTCTGCATACAAGACTGTTGTAATTTTTTTTTATCAGAATCAGGTCCAGTTATACTATGTAAATTAACATTCACCTAGTACATAATTAATATTCGAATACATTATTTGAATTTGTCAGGACCAACTCAAAATTATTGACCAATTTGAAAATTATTCTATTTCACTGTGGTATCATAGGTTCATTATATTTTATTTGTCTTAACTAGCACGTTTGATTACCTTGGTACATATTTTCATAGTTCTGATATAGTCAATAACCTTTTTTCTGGTTTGTGCGTGCATGGGTCCTGATACACCAGATTCTTTTTTATTCAAAAATATGTACACAGCCTGTAAACCAAATCATTTATATTTAGTTCATGTCTTAAAGATTTCTTGATAATAATAATTAAATATTGTCTTGAATATATCATGATTAATTATTTTCAACAAGATTTAATCTATGAAAGTATTAATGCGAAAGAGTTGATTTATTAAATCAAAACTGACCTCAGGCTTATAAACAAAAACAAAATATAAAATATAAAATGTTAAATCCAATGCAATTAATACCTATTGATTCAATAGAGTGAAATTTCACAGCATAACTCTCATTTAATAACTGATTTTTTTCCAATAAAGAATAAGGTAAATTGTATGATACATATATTGAATGATATAATACCTGTAAAACATGAAACCAGCAAAGTAAAACGGAGCTGTTTGGGAATACTTCATTTATTGCGCTGATTTATTTGGTATCTCTGTCTACCATAAAAGATCTAGTAAACAAAATGTAACACTGCAGTATCAACAATTTGTATCTCTATCTCATATTGGTTTTATTCTATAATACTATTTGTTAATTTGTAAAAAATTATGTAAATTCTTATTTTTTTATATCAATTAGATTCTCAATTTGTGATTGAAAAGTTTGGAAACAAGGCCAATAAAGCTTTAATTATGATGTTATATGTAAACCTGACTATGAATGAATCTTACATGCTTTGGTTTTATGGCTTTCCCATAGAGCACTGTCAAAAGTGTTTAAGGAAATTGATGTTTTTGTAAGTTTCATTAGTCCATGAGATAAATATTATTATGCAAAATTATTTATCTAATATTCTTTGCCAAAATTCAACTGAAATTGTTGTTGACCTTAATTGTATTAATTTTGAAATGCAGGAAAAAATGTTTCTTTAGATGAATCTTTCATATATAGCATTGTCTATTGGTCAATTGTCAAATAACTATCACTGCAAGAATATGTGAATAATGTCATAGTTTAACCTGTAATTTTTACAGACAAATTAATTAAAAGATATAATTGAATGGCCTTTATTTATCTTTTATATCCATATCAGATTTGGTGTTGACTCCGAATAATGTAACTAATTGTAAACAAATAATAAGACGAAAATGAAAAGTGTTAATAAGCAATGATATTGAATTCGAAATATTGTCAACTTTGATACCCACAAACCTTGGACAGAAATCAAATCCATGATTTTCAGCCGTAGTCTTCAGAGATCTCAGAAATATTTTGACAACTTCACCAGTATCATCTGACGAGATACAGTACGAAAGAGGAGTGCCCCGGCCTTGCTGTTCATCTCTTGCGACAAGAGCATAGAATGAATAACCATAGGCAGTTAATCCTTAAACAAACCAAAAATATGTTGTAAGTTTATTGTCACACAGTTCAATTTTTTTAAACGTATCAATATTTTAAATTGAAATTTCCATGATTATATATAAGTATATACCTTTATATGTAGCATCTAAAAGCACCACATTTTCTGCTAGTTTCATCATTCTTTTTCTTTGTGCTTCATTCTGGTAAATGATTAGTAATGGCTGTACTCCCCTACAATGTAAATGTTACATATTTAATGTCCAGAAGTATGAGTATGAATTATATATTCTATGTTGAAATCATGTTCATTTCATGGAAGAGAAGACGACAAACTAGCTACATTGTACTCATATTAAATAACCTCAATTAAAACTGAAAAGACAAAATGTAAAATCTATTGACAAAATATATGACTTGTGAACAAGTGTAGCACTAAAAACACTCAAAGGATAAAAACCAAAAATACAAAGCATCTATTATAAGAAGACAGATATACGTTCAGTCTACAGAAAACTCATCTGTACAGCTCTCATTGAAACATTTTACGGACAAATCATATTCGAAATTGGACAGACGAGTACTATAAAAAAAAATATGTCATTTGAACAGAAGGCAATCCAGTCATGTCTGAAGAACAAAACAGGGTATCAATCAGTAATTTCTGAATTACTCTTTATCAGCATTATGCTTATATCAGTCATTAAAATTTACAAAAGTACATTATTATAAAAGAATAATTACTCTTTCAATTTTGGTAGAAAATTATCTCTTCCTTCAGTATTTGTGTGCATAGCTCGTGTACAGCTACAGCATCATTCTGATGAATTCTAAAACAAATGAGGAAATATAAAATTTAACCAACTTTTGTAGAAATATCATAGATCAATACCAGTACTGACATGTACAAAACCAATGTCAACAGTACATCTGTATAATTTGACCAGAAAACACCAAAGTTCATTTACTGTGTAAAGTGCATGTTTACAATCAGATTGGTAAAAGATTAAAATGGTGAATAAAGGTCTAAATATCTATATAAAGTAATGATTTAAACAGACGAACCATTGGGTTTGCATACAGTGCATCAGTTTAAATGACCACAAACAAAAGTCTGTATCTATGAATGTGATAGAGGTTACCAACGTCAATTCCAGTGTAAGGTACTAAATACCAAATGCTCTTTACATTTAACTTTACCAAAGTATGTAGATGTAACAAGACGGAACCAAGGATATACTTTGTGTAAAGCTATAATATTTTTAAATTGTCCAGATGTGACCAAAGTTGCGGTGAACAGTGGTAACCAAAGTCAATATATGTGAACGGTTTCAAAGGAATATAGATTATATACATATCTAAAATAGACATAGGAAACACAAGTATGTTTAAGGTAGCCCTAGTCAATATTTATGTATCATTATATATATGTTTAAGGTGACCAGAGTTAACAAAATGGTGAAAAGTGATTATCAAATTCTGCAAACATTTAAGGGTACAAGTGGCGACCCAGGTCCATATCTGTGTTCATTAATCAGAGGTTACCAAAATCTTTATATGTTAAGTGTTATCAGAGGTAGCAAAGTCTTTGTCTGTGTTCGTTCAATATAAAGATTTGGTTCAAGTAATCAGAGGTAACTTAAGTCCGGATAATGGTTATTTTTCGATGACTGGATACGTAGAGACAAAGCCTGTTTCTTTGGATTTTTGACAAGAACAAAGTAGTAAGTACATAGTTTTAAGTAAATCTTTTGATTATGTTTTGATACTTTTTATCCATTTTGTAACGTTGACATATATTCTTAATGTCAACTGGTGTCAGATAGTATCTTCTATCGTGCACATCAAAATGCCCTTGATCTCTAGCCCATTTTCATGCTTTGCACAATATTTCCATGGTTTTTTCTCCCCATTGATAAAGAAATAGAAATTGAATTCGTCTCAATTACAATTAATTTCAAATTAAGTAAAATCTTTTGAGCTTAAGGATTTTTCAAATCAACACAAAATATGTCGTTGTATCAATATATGTGATTGTATCAATATATGTCTTCTGGAATATTTTATCATCAATGCTATTCAGCTTCAAACTTGTTTTTTTATTAAAATATTTCATACAAGCGTCCGATATCTATGTAGATGCATTAAATGACTCTCTGGCAAGCCGATTTTATCCTAATCATTTTATTCTTGATTTATTTCTAACCTATTCATTTATTATAATCTTTGCAAATTATGAAAAATGCGCCGGAAGAAAATAATCTACGATATTTATGCATGGTGTCTAAAGATAAATAATTTTATATCTGTGTATGGTGACCCGAGGTAATCACTTTCAAAAGAGCCAATTGCTATATATATTTGTTGACAATGGCAACATAATTCAGTATATGTGTACAGCGACCAGAAGTTACTAGATTAATTATAAAAGTAGCGCAAAAAGTGTGAACCGAGATAACCGATGCTAACCAAATTCATTTTTTATGAATGGTAACCATAGGTAACATAAGCCAATTTATTGAAGGTTGACCAGAGGTAATCATTTTCAATATCTGTGTAGGATGACCAGAGGTAACCATAGCCAATATCTGTGTGGGTGACCAGTGGTAACCATGTTCAAAATATATGTAGGGTGACTAGAGGTAACCATAGTCAATATATGTGTAGGGTGAACAGAGGTAACCACATTCAATATCTTTTTAGGTGACCAAAGATAACCATATGCAATATCTTTGTAAGGTGACCAGAGGTTACCTTATTCAATATCTGTGTAGGGTGACCAGAGGTAACCATATTCAAAATTGTGGTAGGGTGACCAGAGGTCACCATATTCAATATCTTTGTAGGGTGACCAGAGGTAACCATATTCAATATCTTTGTAGGGTGACCAGAGGTAATCACATTCAACATCTTTGTAGTGTGACCAGAGATTACCAAATTAAACATCTAAGTAGGGTTAATAAAGGTACTCAAATTCAATATTTATGCATGGTGTCTAAAGATAAATAATTAAATATCTGTGTATGGTGACCCGAGGTCACCACATTCAAAAAAGGCAATTGCTATATATATTTGTTGACAATGGCAACACAATTCAATATATGTGTACAGCGACCAGAAGTTACTATATTAATTATATTATTTATGAGTTGTAACCATAGGTAACATAAGCCAATTTATTGTAGGGTGACTAAAGGTATTTCAATATCTGTGTAGGATGACCAGAAGTAACCATAGCCAATATCTGTGTGGGTGACCAGAGGTAACCATGTTCAAAATCTGTGTAGGGTGACCAGAGGTAACCATAGTCAATATCTGTGTAGGATGACCAGAGGTAAGCACATTCGATATATATAATGGTTCACCAGAGGTTACCTTTTTCAATATTTGTGTAGGTTGATCAGAGGTTACCACGTTCAATATATGAGTAGGGTGACCGAAATTTACAAAATTAAATATTTAAGTAGGCTAAATATAGGTAACCAAATTCAATATTTATGCACGGTGACTAGAGGTAACCCAATTTTATATTTGTGTATGATTAGATGTAACCACATTCAAAATATGTGAAGGGTGACCAGAGGTAACCCCTTTCAGTATTTGTGTAGGGTCACTTGAGGTGTTTAAAGTTCACATATGTATAGGGTGACCACAGGTAACCAATTTCAATACATGTGTAGGGTGATCAGAGGTAGGGTTATTAAAGGTAACTAAATTCAATATTTATGCATAGTGTCTAAAGATAAAAAATTGAATATATGTGTAGGGTGACCAGAGGTCACTTCAATTTATTATGTAAAGGTGACAAGATGTAACAAAATTCAATATCTGTGAAGGCTTGACCAGAGGTAACCAAATTCAATATCTTATAATGTTTAGGGGAATTCAATACATGTGTTGGGTGACCATAGGTAACCAATTTCAATGTATGTGTAGGGTGACCAGAGGTCACCACAGTTAATTATTTAAAACGTGAAAGGATGTAACAAAATTCAATATCTGTTTAGGGTGGCAAGGTTGACCAGAGGTTACCAAATTCAGTATCTTATGATTTGTAGGTAAATTCAAAATATGTGAAGGGTGACCAGAGGTTACTAAGTTCAATATATGTGTAGGGTGACCAGAGGTCACCACAATTAATTATGTAAAAGGTGACAAGATGTAACGAAATTCAATATCTGTGAAGGCTTGCCAGGGTGACCAGAGGTAACCAAACTCAATGTCTTATAATTTTTAGGGGAATTCAATACATGTGTTGGGTGACCATAGGTAACCAATTTCAATATATGTGTAGGGTGACCAGAGGTCACCACAGTTAATTATTTAAAACGTGAAAGGATGTAACAAAATTCAATATCTGTTTAGGGTGGCAAGGTTGACAAGAGGTTACCAAATTCAGTATCTTATAATTGTAGGTAATTAAATATATGTGAAGGGTGACCAGAGGATACCAAATTCAATATATGTGTAGGGTGACCAGAGGTCACCACAATTAATTATGTAAAGGTGACAAGATCTAACGAAATTCAATATCTGTGTAGGGGCCATTCAATATCTATATCTGTGTCCGGTAATTAGAAGAACCACTGTAAATTTATCTGCAAAGGAGTAAGGTTAATAAAGTAACTATGTATTTGTATTAAATGACCAGTGTAACTGTAAGCACTATTAGTTTCTGTGTAGGGTGACCAGAGGTAACCAATGGCAGTTTTAAGGTACCTGAGTTCGAGGCATACCATGTTTTTAGTTATATGTCATGAGAGTGCAATATAGGCCATGTCACTCAATTTAAGATATTAATAGAGTAAAGGGTGAATCTTCTATACATTTTCAATTGTTTGTTTTGAGTGAGTCATTATGATTATTGATTATTTGTGTATTATTTTTTACTTTTTGTATCTCTCTCAACAGTATCCTTTGAAATATGGTTATTCCGGAACTTTGCATTAAGCTCATATCCGTATTGTATAACAGCAATTATAAACTGTGTATCCCTTAGTAACGTACTTTCACTTAAAACCGGAAATCATGTACTATTTTTTGTCGCGTATAGACTCAATTTTAACCGTTTCTGTTCAGGTGACCAGTGGGCACCGTTCAGCGTAACTATTATCCTTGTGCATTGGAAGTGAGAAAAAAACAATAATAAACCAAAAACCATTGAACTGAGATTAGCCTGTCGTGAGTTCTAATGTTTCTCGGAATTTCTTTTATTATTTGAAGGTATAAGCATAGATATAATGGCTATTATATCAATGGTATAAAGAATTAGTCATGTAGAACGGTTCAACATAACTAGAATTATCCTATCTCAGTATGACCATTACTTCGGGTGATTTTAACGTAAAAATCCATTTTCTTTTCTAATTCAAGTAAATTGCCGACATTTTCATAAAGTGTTATTGTTTTCTTTCTGATTAAATTATTATTTTCTCCATCTAAATCATCCATCCATTCAAATTAAAAGTCATATTTATTGATTTATATGGATTTTTAAAAACAGTTTTAACTCACAATTTCACAAGACCATATTTCAGTGTCCCCCGGGCTATTTTAAAGAATACAAACCGTTATTATAATGAAAATCGTTATATAGTTCAATATTTAAAAATTGATACATGTAAATGAAATTTTCATATCAAATCCATACACGTATAAGTATGATCAGTCAATATTTGTTTAAGAATACACCTTTGTACAATGGATACATTATGCATGTTTTACTTGTCCCATGGAATAGCTATCAATATACAATACAACTTACATACTTTCACTCAAAATGTTTTCAAAAATACGTATTATTGGGACCACAAAGTTGAGGAGCCCTGATAGGGACCTATGCAAAACAAAATTAATTGTGCACAAAATAATTATTGTGCGCTCAATTCAAAATATATTGTGCGCTCAATATAAAAATGTTGTGCGCGAAAAAGAATATATTGTGCGCGAAAAAGAATAAAGAGCCTTTCCCTACAGTACTTTCTTCTAATAATATAGAAATGAGTATTATTGACGTTCTCTTCATTAAAAGTCCAGAATTGTCTTCAGGGTTGAAGAATATTGTTTCATTCGTATCATTTTAAGTACCTATCCATAGATTGCATCAGTGGTCTCCTCGGTTTTGGGTTTTAGAATATTTGATGAAATTAGACGATTATAAAATTTTCACCTGACATTGTTTCTTTATCTTAGGATATCCCGCATGAGTGTATGAGTAATGCATAACAAGGGATAGAAGGAATCGCCATAAATTCTACACAACAGCAAAGACAAAACCCGACTCCTCCGAAAAAAACCCAGACATACTGTACAAAGACAAACAACAACGAATGATGCATGGTCCAGATAGTCAGACTTTGTACAGGCCGCATATATAATTGGGTTATCCAAGTTTAAGATGAATAACCCCCCCCCTTCCCTTTTTAAAACTAAAACACATAATAAAAAACCTGCACAGTGTAATTAACAACAGAATTGCCACTAACTTTAAAGCAGAAAATGTGCTCGCCACTTCAGAAAGCTGTTCAAACACATTAACGGTAACAATTTTACTGCAAAAAAATGATGCGCATTTTGACTATAAATGTCTCGTAGATGATACTCAAGGTCAAAGTATTTTAAAATCCAAAACCTAATACAAAAGCTGAAGAGCTGATATTATACGATATGATGAGCGTGAAGCTGCTATGCTATCGATAACAATTCCTGACCAAACAACCATTTAGCACATGTTTTGCAAGTGGTCGTCTCCTCCTTTTGAAAAAGACATTCATACCGTGAATTGATTCTTAAACGTGTTTTAAAGTATCTACTTGTAACATCTTTATAGGTTCTGGTATATGAAAATATATATTGTATAAAATGTTCTAGTGAGTTTGGTATAAAAACTAATAGAAACAAGAAGATCTGCTTCATATCTCGATCTTTTCATAAATGACGCGGAAAGACTGTTAAAAGCTAGGATTTATTGCAAGCACTTTAAAAAAAAATGCTTAGTCTGTCGTCGCACCTGGTCTCATTCAATTTAATTTGGAGTTGATGTTATTGATACTGTGTGTTTTTCAAAAGACTTATGATATTTGAACTGTATCTGTATCTGTATGGGTACGTTGTAGAATTCCTATGGGATATATTACAACTGCATGGTATCGGTATACTGCCTGTTGTATTTCACCATTAATGTTTTGAAACCTTTAAATAATCAGCATGCAGTAATAAGCACCACCAGTATTGTCAGTAACCTTTACAGTATATAAAGAGAGATAGAGATCATATTTTACTTATTTTAGAAATTATAAGCAAAGAATCATGATGAAATAATCGTCATGTGTTATAAATTGTGATGTCAGTGTCTCTAAATTTGTGCATTGCAAATTCAAATCGTATTACTTTAACTTTCATGTGATGAACAGTATATTCTTAAAAACTTTATCAGTTCAAAAGTTGAAATTCTTATGAAAGTAAACATCGCAATTTAAATGTACTCTTAACGGACCACCAAACGGACCGAGTTTGAAGAAGATTACTCATGAACGAACCCTTTCTCACGAAAGTGCAAGTTCTCAGAAACTAAACACGATAAAAAAATTGATAGTTTCAATGTAAATGTTACTTAAGGTAATGGTTTCGATTAAGTATAATTTTGTACAGACAACATAGTATTTTCAAAGAATACCGAAACACCGAGGCCTTTGTTTATAAGCATTTTGTTCTATCAAAATCCACTCATGAGCAGCACGCCTTTATGGATTTCATTTTTAACACATTGTACTATGATACTGACATACAACAACCTGTTTAATTTTTCCATTTCTACATTTTAAAATGAAAAAAAAACATTGTACAAACATACTGTAAAATTTGCAATTGACCTTGGAACGTTTCTTTGATAAAACCATATCAACGGACCCATACTACTCAATCCAAGGCCGCTTCTCCTTTATAACTCCATATAAGTGTACATCAACGGACCGAGTCCTTGATAGACCGAATAATGTCCTTGTATATAACATTTAACAAATTATCAATATGCGTGTAATATTGGCTAATGGACGTGAGTCATCAATTTTATTCATAACAGATTGCCAACATTTCAAAAGTTAACAGATCCAGCGACTTAATTGTATAGATTATTAGAGTCTTTCTTCATTCGATCTCTTTATCTTATGGGCCTTGTAACCACTCTGTTACTTTACTTTAACGAGATGGTTTCTTTATCAGTTGTTCAGTAACCTCCCTTATTAATGCGACATAGTAATAAAAACAAATGTTTCCTTCTACGTTTTAGTATATTTTGTTGTATAATTTTAATGTTTAATATAAAAATATAAAGATGTGGTATGATTGCCAATGAGACACCTCTCCACCAGAGACCAAATGACATAGAAGTTAACAACTATAGGTCACCGTATGGCCTTCAACAATGAGCAAAACCCATACTGCATATAGTCAGCCATAAAGGGCCCCGAAATGACAAATGTAAAACAGTTCAAACGAAAAAAATAACGGCCTGATTAATGTACAAAACAATGAACGAAAACCACATATGATATACAGCAACAAACGACAACCACTGAATTACAAGCTCCTGACTTTGGACAGGCGAATACAGAATGTGGCGGGGTTAAACATGTTTGCCGGTGGGCACCCAACTCTCTCCCTAACCTGAGACAGTGGTGCAACAGCACAACGCAAGAGCAAACTGTACAAAACAATAAACGAAAAATCAAATATGATATACAGAAGCAAAAAAACAACCACTGAATTACAGGTTCCTGAGTTGGGACAGGAACATACAGAATGTGGCGGGGTTAAACATGTTTGCGGGCGCCTAACAACCCTTCCTTTAACCTGGGACAGTGGTGAAACAGCACAACATATGAACAAACTATAAAATTCAGTTGAAGATGGCTTAACTCATCCGATCGATGCAAAGCAGAAAAACAAGTAACAAAAAACACACACCGGACGTGGCAGGGTATTTATACATCCCCACAACTAAAAAGACACCAAGTTCAGATCTGAGAATACTCGCAGTTACTGACAGCTAGTTCAAAGCCAATACCAACTAATAAAAATTATGTATCTATAACACTAAAAGAATTAAACAATTTTATTTCCTTATGGTATGATATTGTAACTATCATATTTATTTAGTTGGCCTTATTTGTTTTGTGTGGCCTATTATATGTTTTACATTGTGTACAAAATTATACACATTGTGTTACAACTGTGCAGTTTAGAAATAACTGGAACAATCATTGATACTCATGGAATGATTAGAACTTTCTATTTCACTTACATAACGTTTCCAGAATGATCATAACAAAAGATGCGTAGTTTAAACATCTAGTGTTATATAGAAGTTTCCGTTTGAGTATATATATAAGAATGTTGTCCCTAAAGTTAGACACAGACATAGATAGACTTAGACATCGAAAGACATCAACATTCTCAGCAGTTGGATTGATATTTTTATTTACAAACTACAACATACTAGATTGTGACCTATTGGACGTAATATTCTGCGTGGATTCCCGAGAAGATTTCCGGATGAAGAAAAGACAAAAGATCAGACATATATTTTGACAGTTAAGTTGACATTTCTTTTTGTGTAGTACTTCTTGTAAACTTGTGTATAATAAATCTTGTTAAATTTTATTATTGATTTGTGTCTTTTGTTGGCTACAATTAAAAGGCGATTTTCTGGCGTAACAGAAATTGGGGGCTAGTCCGGGAGAACGTTAATAGCTTATAAAAAAAAATTTCAGTATTTTTATTAGAACTAGCCAACAAAATTCTACAAAATTGCATTTGATGCCGGTAAATTTTTTAAAACGCCAGACCTGGAGGGGTTTGATAATTTAAAGAAAGAGGAATAAGTGTTACTTGCTAAACATCTGAAATTAGACTTGAGAGTATCTATGAGAAAACAAATTATAAAAAATTTGGTAATAGACAAATTAATTGATGCAGAAATTTTTGGTGAAGAGGCTCTTGAACTTAAGGTCGAAAATGTTGATGCTATCAAATTAAAACAGCTCGAGTTAGAACATGAATTTAAATTAAAACAATTGGAGAAAACAAAAGAAAAAGAAGATGAATTTAAATTAAAACAGGCAGAACTGGAATTGAAGGAAAAGTTAGAGATGGAGAAAGTGAAAATTGAAATGGTCAAAGGAGAAAGTAACACTTATGTACAGTCGAAATCAGAACATTTTGATGCAGCAAAAAATATACGTTTGGTTCCCAGATTTTGTGAAAAAACAGTCGATAAATATTTTCCACAGTTTGAGAAAATTGCTCATAATTTGAAATGGCCAAAGCCTTATTGGACTACGATGCTGCAAAGTGTTTTTGAGGGCAAGGCCGCTGAAATTTACTCAGCACTTTCACCAGAAAGAAGTTCTGATTATGATACTGTTAAACAGGAAGTTTTGAAAGCTTATGAGCTAGTGCCAGAAGCATATAGACAGAAGTTTAGATCTTATAAAAAGTTTGATTCACAAACCTACGTTGAATTTGCTAGGGAAAAAGAAGACCTATTTGATAAATGGCTTACGTCAAAGAAAATAGATAACAATTTTAAGAACCTAAGACAGCTGATGTTATAAGAAGAGTTCAAGGTGGTGCCTAAAGTTTATAGGCAAGACATTATTGGTCTTGCCCATGAAACCCCTTGGCTGGACACTAAGGTATAAGGAAGACTTGCCATAAGATCTTGCAGCATTTCTACTGGCCAAGACTTAGAAATGATGTCGCAGAAAACTGCAAATCATGCCATATATGCCAGGTTGTTGGTAAGCCTAACCAGAAAATACCACCAGCACCACTTCTGCCTATTCCAGCCTTTGAAGAACCTTTCAGCCGAGTACTCATTGATTGCGTTGGACCTTTACCGAAGACCAAGACCGGAAATGCGTATTTATTGACGATCATGTGTACCTCCACTCGTTTTCCTGAGGCTATTCCGTTAAGGAATATCAAGACACCTACTATTGTCAAAGCTCTGATCAAATTTTTCACGCTAGTAGGACTTCCAAAGTCTATACAGTCCGACCAGGGTTCAAATTTCATGTTGGGTTGATTTCAGCAAGTCGTGTACCAGTTAGGGATTGCTCAGTATAGGTCAAGTGCTTATCATCCAGAATCTCAAGGTGCCTTAGAACGTTTTCATCAAATATTGAAGAACATGATTAGAAGTTTTTGTCTTCAATTTGACAGGGACTGGGATGATGGTGTTCACTTTTTACTTTTTGCGGTCCGAGAGGCTGTTCAAGAATCCCTTGGTTTTAGTCCCTTTGAGTTGGTATTTGGTCACACTGTAAGGGGACCTTTAAAATTGATTAAGGAAAAATGGCTTACTGAGCACACTGACTTGAATCTTCTAGACTATGTATCTAGATTTAAAGAAAAATTGTATACTGCTTGTCAAATTGCTCAGAACAATTTAAAAACTGTTCAGAATAAGATGAAAATATGGTATGATAAAGATGCCAGGGACAGATTTTTTTAGCCTGCTGATAAGGTACTTGTATTTTTGCCAGTCCCTGGACATCCATTACAAGCTAAATATTGTGGTCCTTATACCATAGAGAGTAAAATAAATGATTTGAATTATATTCTAAAAAACACCAGGTCGGCGTAAACAAAATAGAGTGTGTCACATTAATATGTTAAAACCATATTTTGTGCGAACAAATGAAGGTGAGAGTAAACCAGTTGCCACTTTAGCCATGGTTAAATTGGAGAACAATCATGACAAATCAGATATAATTGAACTACCTTTTAGTTCTAAAACTATGGAAGAAACAGTTAGATTGAAAAATTCAGAAATTTTGTCAAATTTAGATTCACAACTTGCACATCTGTCTTTTGATCGTAGAGAAAAATTAAAAGCTTTGGTATTTTCTTTTAAAAACCTTTTTCAAGATGTGCCAAACAAAACCACTGCTGTTTGTCATGATGTCGATGTAGGTGATGCTTCTCCAATTAAGCAACATCCTTACCGGCTCAATCCACTCAAACTTGCATTTATGAGACAAGAAATTAAATATATGCTTGACAATGATATTATTGAGCTGAGTAGCAGTGAGTGGAGCTCTCCTTGTCTCCTTGTGCCTAAACCAGATAAAACCTTTCGTTTCGTAACTGATTTCAGAAAAGTAAATTCTGTTTCAAAATCTGATTCCTATCCGATTCCAAGGATAGACGACTGCATTGATAACATTGAACAAGCAAAATTTGTGAGCAAATTTGATTTATTGAAAGATTACTGGTAAGTCCCATTGACACAGAGAGCTCGAGAAATATCAGCTTTTGTCACACCAGATGGCTTATTTCAATATACTGTAATGCCGTTTGGCATAAAAAGTGCTCCAGCTACATTTCAAAGAATGATCAATAATGTTATAAAAGATTTAGACTGTTGTTATGCTTATATTGATGATTTTATTGTATGTAGTGATAGCTGGGAAGAACATTTAACACATTTATATGATACTTTTGATAGATTGTCACAATCAAATTTGACTGTTAATCTTGGTAAAAGTGAATTTTGCCAGGCCACTGTTGATTATTAAGGGCATACAGTATGCCAAGGTCAAGTGAAACCTATTATGGCTAAAGTGGATGCAATTACCAAATTTCCTCCTCCTACAAATAAAAAACAACTTATGAGATATTTACAGGAAATTCTGTTCAAATTTTGCTACTGTTGTTCAACCATTGACTCATCTTTTACGGAAAGATTCTAAATTCATCTGGAGTGAAAATTGTCAAAGTGCTTTTGAAAATAGCAAATCACTTTTAATTAATAGTCCAGTTCTGATCACTCCAGACTTTGAAAAGCAATTTAAAATTGCCGTTGATGCAAGCGATGTAGGAATTGGAGCTGTTTTATATCAAGAGACAGATGATAATGCTGAGAAACCTATATCAAATTTTTCTAAGAAATTAGATAAACATCCTATTCTTGTTTATACTGATCATAATCCTCTCACCTTTATACATAAAATGAGAAACAAGAACCAGAGATTGACTAGGTGGAGTTTATTGTTACAGGAATATGATGTTATTGTAAAACATATTAAAGGTAAAGATAATGTAATAGCAGATGCTTTATCTAGAACTTATTAAAACACTGTGTATATACTATGTTTTTTTGTACATTTTATTCATGAAAAGTTTTTGTTACACTCAATCTTTTTTTAAGGGGGAGATGTTATGATATTGTAACTATCATATTTATTTAGTTGGTCTTATTTGTTTTGTGTGGCCTATTATATGTTTTACATTGTGTACAAAATTATACACATTGTGTTACAACTGTGCAAGAAATAACTGGAACAATCATTGATACTCATGGAATGATTAGAACTTTCTATTTCACTTACATAACGTTTCCAGAATGATCATAACAAAAGATGCGTAATTTAAACATCTAGCGTTATCTAGAAGTTTCCGTTTGAGTATATATATATAAGAATGCTGAACCTAAAGTTAGACACAGACATAGATAGACTTAGACATCGATAGACATCAACATTCTCAGCAGTTGGATTGTCACTTTTATTTACAAACTACAACATACTAGATTGTGACCTATTGGACGTAATATTCTGCGTGGATTCCCACGAAGATTTCCGGATGAAGAAAAGACAAAAGATCAGACATATATTTTGACAGTTAAGTTGACATTTCTTTTTGTGTAATACTTCTTGTAAGCTTGTGTATAATAAATCTTGTTAAATTTTATTATTGATTTGTGTTTTTTGTTGGCTACAATTAAAAGGCGATTTTCTGGTGTAACACTTATGATAGACAAAAAGAAGATTATTTGAAAGTCTTTGTTTTAAAATATCCCCTTATCTTAATTCAGGCTGTCTATTTTGTCTACATCAAATTAAATTTTCAAGTATTGAATTTTGCTCAACATGAGCGAAGAACCTTGATACTTATCTGTTTCGATGACTGTGAAACAAAAATTGAAAACACTGAGTCGGTTCGTTTCTGGCATCCGGAATATTCCCGGCTCATCCGGAGCAACAGGTTTTTCGTTCGTTTCTAAAAATAATATTAAACCGGAATATACCGGAATGCACCGTTTTAAGTACACCCCCTTCCCTAAAATTGGAAAAAACATATGCTTTATTTGCAATATATAGATCTGGTTTTTGTACACAAATTATCACCAAGGCTTTCACGTTTTTTTTTTCTTATTACAGCCCCTTTCTGCAATTACATTCTGGATCCGCCCTGTTCTAAACAATTTTTATTTTAAAACAAGCCTTTTCTTCCAGAGTTCTTCCAAAGTTGCCCAGGAAAGAAACAGTGATTATTTCCATTCTTAACGATGGGGAAGTTTAAGAAAAGTTATAGTCAGAACAGATCTTGCAACTTTTTTAAAGTTAGAAAGCGGAAGTAAGATGGTGATGGTTGAAACAAATTGGTAAAATTGTATATGGGCGTATGTCATCCTATAGTCCATAATAGCCATGGGTACATTTGTTTTCCAATTTTCAATTTACACCCTAATTTTCTCATTTCTCCCCACCTAAACTCCACCAATACATACTAATTATAATTTTAAAAGTAAAAGCAAAGAGACCATGATTAGAATGATTATTTTTATAATATGCAATAGAAATGAATGGGTTGGGTATACATTTACTTTCGAAGTGCCCCCCCCAACCCCCTTCCAAAAACACACACAAACACACACACATACTTGCATATACAATAGGGGGAAATGCAAAACACAAATAGTACTGCAATCGGCCATATTGTATTAGTCGGTTCGTTTTTTTCTACAGTTGATCCAGTGTAGATGGACCACGTGGTCGGTGTATACCGAATTAGTCAGAAACAAATCGACCCACTAGTGTCCACTTTCAAATGTCAAATACTCAGAACTTAATAGAGAAATATAGTTTTATGATATAAATAAACGAAAATCGAAAACACGTCGTTTTTATTTTTCATTTTTGATTTGTTAAAGAAAAACGAATGGACACAAATATACGCGGTCAATATTTCGTTTTTCTGAATGTCTTTTTGTGTACTGTTGAGTTACTTTCGATTTTCGTTTTAGATTTTTGGGAAATCAAAAAAGTAACAAGAAAGCACTTTTGATTTTTGTTTTTGTTTTTGATTTCTCAAACCGAAAAAGAATGGTCTCAAATATACACGGACCATATTGTTTGTCTGTTGTTTTTATTTCTTTTTGGTCACTGTATTGTTTGGCTTTTCGTCTTAATTACTTTTGTTCGTATTATTTTTCTGTCTTAACTTTCCTGTGCTGTTGTTTCTTGTAGCTTCTTAATTTTTTTTAGCGCAGTTTTATTTAAAAAGGGCTTATGAATTAATCAAGTATGAACAAATTTACTGATCTGTTGTCTTTATGTAACGTACAAGTGCAAAAGAAATTATCAATTTTCGTAAAGAACTATAAAACCAAATGTCTTTTTTCCCACTCTGTGTATTTGTGTTTGTTTTGTCTGTCCTGTCTCGCTATGTATTATCTCATGTTTGTAATTATATTAACCTCTTGTACACCTGTTTGTGTCTGAGGTTATGAATAAAATCTTGAATAAATCTAAATTCATTAAATATTTAATTGTAAAATATTCATATTTATTCTATATAATGGTACATGAAAGTAATCATATACTTGTACATAAACGATTCTCTTCCACAAATACATTTAGTGTAATTTATCATCAGTCCTTTTATGGATCATACATTTTTATATCTTTGTATCCTTCTGACCCTTTTTTAAACATTGAACGTATCTAGTTCCATTAGTTTGCCTTAAGATCACGGTTTTTCATTCAATCATTAAGACTTTCATGAAAATAATTAGTCAATTATTTTTAATTATCACACAAACTGTTTATTTTCGTATTTCTCTGAAATCTAATATTTTACATCTACAAGTCTTACAGGTGAATCTAAAGGTGGATCCAATCTCTAAAATACAGATCCATCATGAATTTCCACATCAAGTTCTACCGCATTTCTATTAAGGAATTTGTCGTATGCTCGCATGTAAAGATGCTTAACGCTCTAATTGAAGAATTGGCAAATCATCATTACGAAATAACAAAACCACGTCATGTAATGTCATGTAATGAAACAAATACATAACGTTAAGCCACATACACATCAAGTAATGTTAAAACCACATTGCCTAATGACATTTTCAGAAATTTATCGTGTTCTCGCGCGTAAAATGTCATTGCATTAAAATCTATAATAGTTTACTTCGGAAGCGTTTTAACAACCATTATAGCATTCTTTTTAACATCATGATAACGAAAACTACTATGTTTGTCCTGCCAGGATACAATCGTTTGAAATTGAATAACTTCCTTTTAATACATATGTTCCCTAACACTGAACTTTATAGACATATATCAGTTTGATCTGCATATATGAATTGTTAGACTTTTATGTTACTTAAATCTCCTTGCATTCCATGCATATTGTTGGTATTTCAAACACGAGCAAAAATGTTATCCATGATCAGCTTTGTCTCCTTCCATATGATCTCGTTTGAACAGTATTATGAGTATTGTACTCTTTTAATGTTTATAACGATTATATCAAACAAAGTTTCATCAAATTTGTTAATTCTGTTAATGATTCTGAAACACAAGCCCATTTTCCTCCGGGAGAGCCACCGCGAATTTTCACGTTTTGCGTTCTAGCGCTTTTTTTATGACTAATCCACTTTGTTCTTTTTACTTTCACTGTTGTTAAATGTCCCAACTTTTCTAACTGTTTTAGAATCCATAGTCGTCTATTGTCAGCTGAAACTAACTCCCCGTCAATATGTTTTACCAAAATTGGAGGTAAACTGGACACTGTAAGTCGGTCTTCCATAATATCATCTAGAACGTCACCAATTGAATCACCATTTTTAAAAGTATTTGCTATCGAAACTTGAGAATACATTATCTCTGAAGGTCTTGCAGTAAAAAACGGCATTTTGTACACAGAATAAACGATGTGTTATTTAAGCTTTATCAATATCAAATGTGCAACAAATTTAAAATGTTATGACTTATGTACTAAATAGAATATTTTTTGGTCATTTATTTTTAGTAATTGGTTATTTTCAATTTTTTGAAAGCCAATCATTGATCAATATCGTTGAACGATAAAAATAAACATTTCTAGAAAAGTCGATACGAAATTTTCAAACTGATAACGCCTTTTAAACAAACAGTTTATCTGTAAGTTCTGACGTACGAGTTTTTCTGGACCTGGAAGAAAGACAGACGTGGAGTTTTAAACTAGCCTTTTTATGATTTATTGTGTATGTTTTCATATTTAAAGAAATTCTCATTGAACGAGTTATATATTCAGTCAAAATCTTCTTTTACTAATTCTTAATCAATCTTGTATGATGATTTGAGAGTATTTTGACTCTAATATTAGTAATTGAAAGAATCAAGTTAATTGTCGATTTTTTTAAAGGTTTATTTGTTTTTCTGAAATTCTGATCCAATTATTATTTTCTCCATCAAATCAGAAGTCATATCTTTTAATTTATATGGATATTTAAAACAGAAATATTACTCATAATTTCATAATTTTCACAGTAAGTATATATTATATTTCTCGAGACCATATTTCAGTGTCCGCCGAAAGATTTTAAAGATTACAAACCCTTTTATAATGACAATCGTCAGTTCAATATTTAAAAATAGAGACATGTTAAGAAAATTTTCATATCAAATTTATACAGGTATAAGTATGATCATTCTATGTATATTTAAGAATACACCTTTGTACAATGGATAGATTATGCAAGTTTTACTTGTCCCACGAAATAGCTATCAATATACAATACAACTTACATACTTTCACTCAAAATATTTTTTTATTACTGGGATCACAAAGTTGCGAAGCCCTGATAGGGACCTATGTAAAAAAAAATAATTGTGCACAAAACAATTATATTATGCGCTCAATTCAAAATATATTGTGCGCTCAATATAGAAATTTTGTGAGCGCTTAAGAATATATTGTGCGCTCAAATTCATAAAGAGACTTTCCCCTACAGTACTTTCTTCCAATAAATTAGAAATGAATATTATTTAACGTTCTCTTAATTAACAGTCCAGAATTGTCTTCAGAGTTGGAGAATATTATATTGTTTCATCCATTTCATTTTAAGTACCTTTCCAAAGTTTGCATCAGTGGTCACCTCGGTTCTAGAATATTTGAAGAAATTAGACGATTTGTAAATTTGCAACAGAAATTATTTCTTATCTTAGGATATCCCGCAAAAGTAAAATTGAGAATGGCAATGGGGAATGTGTCAAAGAGACAACAACCCAAACCGAGTGTTTGAGTAATGCATACTACGGGATAGAAGAAATCGCCATAAATTCTACACAACAGCAAAGACGAAATCCGACTACTCCGAAAAAAAACAGATATAGTGTACAAACAAAGACAAACAACAACGAACGACACATGGTCCAGACAGTCTGACTTGGAACACGCACAAAATGAGATTGGATTATACAAGTTTTACGTGAGTAACCCCCATTTTTTTTGCCTATCTAGACCATATGTCGTTAAACTAAAACACACAATAAAAAGTCTGTACAGTGCAACTACTAACATAATGGCCTCTCAAAGTTGAACATAGAAACAAAATACGGTTAAAATTTGGAAACCAGGGTCAAAATGTACTCGCTACATCAGGAAGCTATGCAAACACACCAACAGTTGTGCTGCACACAATGCGCATTTTGACTATACATGTCTCTTCAGTGATGCTCGAGGCCAAAATATTTTAATTCAAAAGCTATTATAAAAGTTAAAGATCTGGTACCATAAGATATGACAAACGTGTCGATGCTACGCTATCAACAACAATCCACGAGCAAACATCTTTTTAATCCATGTTTTCCAAGAGAACGTCTCCTCCTTTTAAAAAAGACATTCATACTGTGGATTGATTCTTGAACATTACTTTTAAGAGGGTGGTAAAGGGTTATTTTGGTGCAACGTGTTTTGCCATTTTTATCTCACGTGCAGCCGTGAAAAAGGTTCGTAATTCACTGTGTTTCGTGAAATCGGTAAAAGATCAACGTGCAAGAAATTTTTAATTGTTCGTTCATCGTGAAATGGCAATTTTATTTCGCGTTCTTCCGTGCGGATATCCCCCTTTACGCCCCTCTTTTAAGTATCTAATTTGGCACCGTCATAGTTATTGTATATGAAAATAAGAATTGTTTAAAATGATAGGTAAACTAGCAGAAACAAGAGGATTTGCTTCATATCTCGAGTGTCCGTCCGAAACGCTTTTCTGGATTTTCCTTCATCAGGAAAGTCAACCAAAACATTTGAAAGCCAAGGATATATAAGAACTTAACACGTGAAGAGCTTTGTGACTAAATGGAACCTAAAACAAATATACAAATTCATCTAAGAACAACTATTTCAAATTTCTGATGATTGTAATGTAATAAATAAAATGCAAATAAGGAGATTTGGTATTATTTCAAATGATCCACCACGATAAATAAACATGTACTTATACTACCTTAAAACTACTTAAACAATGTTTTAAGGGGAAAAACTGAACTCATCATCTTCAAACTTTTACCCTCGTCATTGCGAGTTCTTTCATTTCGCCATTTCAATGTTTCTGCGTCTTATCTTTCTCAATACCTGTTCACTCTATGCCATCCTTTACATGACCAGGGAATGCAAGCACAGTAAATAAAATGCTTATTCTGTCGTCGCACCTGGTCTCATTCAATTTAATTTGGAGTTTATGTTATTGATATGGTGTCAAAAGACTTGTGATATTTGAACTGTATCTGTATCTGTATGGGTACGTTGTAGAATTCCAATGGGATATATTACAACTGCATGGTATCGGTATACTGAATGTTGCATTTCACCATTAATGTTTTGAAACCTTTGAGTACTCAGCATGCAGTAACATTCTCCACCAGTATTGTCAGTAAACTTTACAGTATATAAAGAGAGGTAGAGATCATATTTTACTTATTCTAGAAATTATAAGCAAAGAATCATGAAGATATAATCGTCATGTGTTATAAATTCTGATATCAGTGTCTTGTGCATTGCAAATTTAAATCGTATCACTTTATATTTCATGTGATAGACATTACATTCTTGAAATCTTTATCAATTCAAAAGTTGAAAACCGAGTTTGGAGAATATTACTCATGAACGAACCCCTTTGTCACGAAATTGCAAGTTCTCAGAAACTAAAAACGATAAAAAAAATCGATAGTTTCAATATAAATGTTGCTTAAGGTAATGGTTTCGATTAAGGATTAATTTTGTACAGACAACATAGTACTTTCAAAGAAAACCGAAACAGTGAGGCCTTTGTTTATAGGCATTTTGTTCTATCAAAATCCACTCATGAGCAGCACACCTTTATGGATTTCATTTTTAACATATTGCACTATGATACTGACATACAACAACCTATTTAGTTTTCCATTTCTACATTTAAAATGAAAAAAAAAACATTGTACAAACTGTAATACTGTAAAATTTGCAATTGCACTTGGAATGTTTCTTTGATAAAACCATATCAACGGACCCATACTACTCAGATCCAAGGACTCTTCTCCTTTATAACTCAATATAAGTGTACATCAACGGACCACCGAGTCCTTGATAGACCGAATAATGTCCTTGTATATAACATTTAACAAATTCTCAATATGCATGTAATATTAGCTGATGGACATTAGTCATCAATCTTATTCATAACAGATTGCTACCATTTCAAAAGTTAATAGATCCAGCGACTTAATTGTATAGATTATTAGAGTCTTTTTTCATTCGATCTCTTCATCTTATGGGCCTTGTTACCGCTCTGTTTACTTTACCTTAACGAGAAAGTTTCTCCCTTATAAATGCGACATAGTAATAAAATAAAATGTTTCAATCTACGTCCTAGTATATTTTGTTGTATAACTTTAATGTTTAATATAAAAATATGAAGATGTGGTATGATTCCCAATGAGACACCTCTCCACCAGAGACCAAATGACATAGAAGTTAACAACTAAAGGTCACCGTACGGCCTTCAACAATGAGAAAAACCCATACTGCATATAGTCAGCTATAAAGTGCCCGAAATGACAAATGTAAAACAGTTCAAACGAAAAAAACTAACGGCCTGATTTATGTACAAAACAAATGAACGAAAACCACATATGATATACAGCAACAAACGACATTCACAACCACTGAATTACAGGCTCCTGTCTTGGGACAGTCGAATACAGAATGTGGCGGGGTTAAACATGTTTGACGGCGGGCACCCAACCTTCTCCCTAACCTGGGACAATGGTGCAATAGCACAACACAAGAGCAAACTGTACAAAACAATATACGAAAAATAAAATATGATATACAGAAACAAAAAAGCAACCACTGATTACAGATTCCTGACTTGGGACAGAAACATACAGAACGTGGCGGGGTTAAACATACTTGTGGGCACCCAACCCTCCTCCTAACCTTGGACAGTGGTGGAACAGCACAACATATGAACAAACTATAAAATCTGAGAATATTCGCTGTTACTGACAGCTTGTTCAAAGCCAATAACAACTAATAAAAAAATTATGTATGTATAAAGACTAAAAGAATTAAACAATTTTATTTCCTTATAATAGACAAAAGAAGATTATTTGAAAGTCTTTGTTTTAATATATCAACTTATCTTAATTCAGGCTGTCTATTTTGTCTACACCAAATTAAATTTTCAAGTATTGAATTTTGCTCAACACAAGCGAAGTACCTTGATACTTATCTGTTTCGATGACTGTGAAACAAAAATTGAAAACGCTGAGTCGGTTCGTTTCTGGCATCCGGAATATACCCGGCTCATCCGGAGCAACAGGTTTTTCGTTCGTTTCTAAAAAAAAATATTAAACAGGAATATACCGGAATGCACCGTTTTAAGTTAAGCAAAGATTCATGTTCAAGATGGCGGAAAAGTTGTAAGTGTGGTAAAATTTGACTGAGAAAAAGAGAATAAATCGGAATAATTTGTAAACTATTCATTTAACATGTATCTGAAGTAAAATTTATTGAATTACGAGTGAAATCAAAGACCAAAAACTATGTAATTGATTATTCATCAACAACACCTCAAATTGTGCTGGGTGCATTTTGCATTCACATATACTAGCGCTGATTTAAAGCCAGAAGGGTGGACTTACACCCCTTCCCTAAAATTGGAAAAACATATACTTTATTTGCATTATATAGATCAGGTTTTTGTACACAAATCATCACAAAGACTTTTCAAGTTTTTTTCTTATTACAGCCCCTTTCTGCAATCAAATTCTGGATCCGCCTTGTTCTAAACAATTTTTATTTTAAAACAAGCCTTTTCTTCCAGAGTTCTTCCAAAGTTGTTTAGGAAAAAATAGTGATTATTTCCATACTTAAAGTTGGGGAAGTTGCAAGAAAAGTTATAGTCAGAACAGACCTTGCAACTTTTTTAAAGTTAGAAAGCGGAGGTAAGTTGGTGATGCTTGAAACAAATTGGTAAAATTGTATATGGGCGTATGTCATCCTATATTCCATAATAGCCATGGGTATATTGTTTTCAAATTTTCAATTTACACCCTAATTTTCACATTTCTCCACCCCTAAACTCCTCCAATACATACGAATTATAATTTTAAAAGTAAAAGCAAGGGACCATGATTAGAATAATTATTTTTATAATCTGCAATAGAAATGAATGGGGTGAGTATACATTTTTCGAAGTGCCCCACACACACACACACACACACTTGCATATACAAATAGGAATAAAAAAAAGAAACAAATTCTTAAAAACAATACCTCTCCAAAAGGAAATTTGACTCATAGTCTGACGATTCCATAAAATCCATGGCAACACAAGTTGCCACACACATAGTGCTGCAATCGGTCATATTGTTTTAGTTGGTTCGTTTTTTTCTACACTTGATCCGTTGTAGATCGACCACGTGGTCGGTGTACACCGAATTAGTCAGAAACAAATCGATCCAATGTCCACTTTCAAATGTCAAATACTCAGAACTTAATCGAGAAATGGAATCAAATGGCGTTTTTCAATATAGTTTTATGATATCAAAAACGAAAATCGAAAACACGTCGTTTTTATTTTTCATTTTTGATTTGTTAGAACGAAAAACGAATGGACACAAATATACGCGGTCAATATTTCGTTTTTCTGCATGTCTTTTTGTGTACTATTGAGTAACTTTCGAATTTCGTTTTTGATTTTTGAGATATCAAAAATGTAACAAGAAAGCACTTTTGATTTTTGTTTTCGTTTTTGATTTCTCAAAACGAAAAACGAATAGTCTCAAATATACACGGACCATATTGTTTGTCTGTTTGTTTTTATTTCTTTTTGGTCACTGTATTGTTTGGCTTTTCGTCTAAATTTCTTTTGTTCGTATTATTTTTCTGTCTTAACTTTCCTGTGCTGTTGTTTCTTGTAGCTTCTTAATATTTTTTTAGAGCAGTTTTATTTAAAAAGGGCTTATGAATTAATCAAGTATGAACAAATTTACTGATCTGTTGTCTTTATGTAACGTACAAGTACAAAAGAAATTATCCATTTTCGTAAAGAACTATAAAACCAAATGTCTTTTATACCACTCTGTATTTGTGTTTTGTCTGTCCTGTATCGCTATGTATTATCTATGTTTGTAATTATATTATCCTCCTGTACATCTGTATGTGTCTGAAGTTATGAATAACATCTTGAATAAATCTAAGTTCATTAAATTTTATTTGTGAAATATTCATATTTATTCTATATAATGGTACAAGGAAGTTTTCATATACTTGTACATAAAACATTCTCTTCCGCGAATACATTTAGTGTAATTTAACATTAGTCCTTTTCTGTTATTATAGATCATACATTTATATATCTTTCTAACCCTTTTTTAAACATTGAACGTATCTAGTTCCATTAGTTTGCCTTAAGATCACTGTTTTTCATTCAATCATTAAGACATTCATGAAAATAATTAGTCAATTATTTTTCTTATCTCACAAACTGTTTATTTTCGTATTTCTCTGAAATCTAACATATTACAATCTACAATTCTTACAGGTGAATCTAAAGGTGGATCCCATCTCTAAACTACAGATCCAACATGAATTTCCACATCAAGTTCTAATGAATTTGTCGTATGCTCGCATGTAAAGATGCTTAAATCTTCTCATTTTCAGAAATTTGTCGTGTGCTTGCGCGTAAAAATGTCATTGCATTAAAATCTATAATAGTTTACTTCGGAAGCGCTTTAACAACCATTATAGCATTCTCTTCAAAATCACGATAACGAAAACTGCTTTGTTTGTCCTGCCAGGATACAATCGTTTAAAGTTGACTTACTTCCTTTTAATACACATGTTCTTTAACACTGAATTTTATCAACATATATCAGTTTGATCTGCATTTCATATATATATGAATTGTTAGACTTGTGTGCTTCTTAATTCTCCTTGCATTCCATGCTTATTGTTGGTATTTCAAACACCATCGAAAATGTTATCCATGATCAGCTTTGTCTTTTCGCCTTCCATATGGTATTGTTTGAACAATATTATGAGTATAGTACTCTTTTAATGTTTATAACTATTATATCAAACACAGTTTCATTAAATTTGTTAATTCTGTTAATGAATCTGAAACACAAGCCCATTTTCCTCCGGGAGAGCCACCGCGAATTTTCACATTTTGCGTTCTAGCGCTTTTTTTATGACAAATCCACTTTGTTCTTTTTACTTTCACTGTTGTTAAATGTCCCAACTTTTCTAACTGTTTTAGAATCCATAGTCGTCTATTGTCAGCTGAAACTAACTCCCCGTCAATATGTTTTACCAAAATTGGAGGTAAACTGGACACTGAAAGTCGGTCTTCCATAATATCATCTAGAACGTCACCTATTGAATCACCATTTTTAAAAGTATTTGCAATGGAAACTTGAGAAAACATTATCTCCGAAGGTCTTGCAGTAAAAAACGGCATTTTGTTCACAGAATAAACGATGTGTTATTTAAGCTTTATCAATATCAAATACACAACAAATTCAAAATGTCATGACTTATGTACTGAATAGAATATTTTTCTTCTTCTATTTTTAGTAAATGGTTATTTTCAATTTTTTGAAAGTCAATATCATTGAACGATAAAAATAATCATTTCTGGAAAAGTCGATACGAAACTTTCAAACTGATAAAGCCTTTTAAACAAACAGTTTATCTGTTAGTTCTGACGTACGAGTTTTTTCTGGACCTGGAAGTTGAACAGAACTAGCCTTTTTATAATTTACTGTGTATGTTTTCATATTTAAAGAAATTCTCATTGAACGAGTTATATATTCATTAAAATCCTTCTTTTTTTTACGAATACTAAATCAGTCTATGATAATTTAGTTTACGAATACTAAATCAGTCTATGATAATTTAAGGGTATTTCGTATCTAATATTAGTAATTGAATACAAGTAATTGGAAGAAAAAAAACAACAATAAAGCAAAAACCATCGATCTGAGATTAGCCTATGGTGAGTTGTAATGTTTCTCGGATTTTTTTGTTTCTTATTATTTTAAGGTATAAGCATAATATCTATGGTATAAGGAATTGGTCATGTAAAACGGTTCAACATAACTCAGTAGAATTATTCTATATCAGTATGGCCATTATTTCGGGTAAATTTAACGTAAAAATCCATTTTATTTTCTGATTAAAGTTAATTGCCGACATTTTCATAAAGGGTTATTGTATTCTTTCTGATCGAATTATTATTTTCTCCATCAAATTAGAAGTAATATTTATTAATTTATATGGATATTTAAAAACAGAAATTTAATTCATAATTTCACAAGACCATATTTCAGTGTCCCCAGGAGATTTTAAAGAATATAAACCCTTATTATAATGACAATCGTTATTCTATATCAGTGCACCTATTCACACATATCCAAAATATAGTTCAAAATTTAAAAATAGATACACGTACAGAAAATTTTCATATCAAATATAGGTATAAGTATGGAAATTCTGTTTATTTAAGAATACAACCTTTGTACAATGGATAAATTATGCATGTTTTACATGTCTCACGGAATAGCTATCAATATACATTACAACTTACATACTTTCACTTAAAATATTTTTAAAAATATGTATTACTGGGACCAAAATTTGCGGAACCTTGGTAAGGACCTATGCAAAAAAAAAATATTTATTCTGCACAAAATATTATATTGTGCGCTCAATATAAAAATGTTGTACGCGCAAAAGAATATATTGTGCGCTCAAATTCATATAGATCCTTTTACTACGGTACTTTCTTCTTATAAATAAGAAATGAATATTATTTGACGTTCTCTTCATTAATAGTCCAGAATTGTCTTCAGGGTTGTAGAATATTGTTTCATCCGTATCATTTTAAGTGCCTATCCAAAGTTTGCATCAGTGGTCACCTCGGTTCTAGAATATTTGAAGAAATTAGACGATTTTAAAATTGGCTGGACAATATTTCCTTATCTTAGGAGTAATATTCGCCCTAAGCGAATGAGTAATGTATAAAGAGGGATAACAGTAATCGCAACAAAATAACACAAAGTAAAACAGACCGCATCAACCATCGAAACCCGACTCCTCCGAAAACAATTGACATAAAGTACAAAGACAAAGAACAACGAATGACACATGGTCCATATAGTCAGACTTGGTACAAGCACAAAACGTGGTTGGTTTAAAATAGTTTCACGTGAATAAACCCACCTGAGCACAACCACCCTTTTTTTGCCTATCTAGACAATATTTCGTACAAAAAAAATGCACAATATAACTACTAACAGAATGGCAGCTAAAAGTTGAACATAGAAATAAAAAACACTTGGAAAGCAGAGTCACAATGTGTTCGCTACATCCTGAAGCTATCCAAATACATTATACCGGTAACAATTTTACTGCACAAAATGCACACTTTGATTCTAAATGTCTCTTCAGTGATGCTCGAGGTCAAAATATTTTAAAATCTAAAACCTAATACAAAAGCTGAAGAGCTGATATTATAAGATATGATGAGCTAGAAGCTGCTCAGTATGCTATCGACAACAATCCCTGACCAACAACCATTTAGCCCATGTTTTGCAAGTGATCGTCTCCTCCTTTTGAAGACATTCATACCGAGGATTGATTCTTAAAAGTGTTAAGTATCTACTTATCAGATCTTTATAGGCTCTGGTATGTGAAAATATAAATTGCATAAAATTTGCTAGTGAATTTAGTATGAAAACTAATAGAAACAAGAAGATCTGCTTCATATCTCGATCTTCTCATAAAAATTGACACTGAAAGACTGTTTAAAGCTAGGATTTATTGAAAATGTCATAATTTCAATTTTTTTATTGTCACATTCCTAACCATGTGTAGTAGAAAAGATCCCATTTGTTCCACCTACGATATACCATAGGTACTTGGGGACAGGACATTTTTTTTTTTTTTTTTGCCCTCCCCCTTTTTCCGTTATTTTTTCGTTTTCTATTAATTTCAATTATTTTTCGCGTTTTTCTGTATTATAAGAACATAAATATACTAAAAATAACTTGTATTTGCTATTTACTTTCAATTCCAAGTTTACTATCCACAGCGGTCACTGATATATTATATATATCAGTGACCGCTGTGGTTAGTTAACTTGGAATTGATAGTAAAATATCCTACAAATAACTTGTATTTGCTATTTACTATCAATTCCAAGTTTACTATCTACAGTTCTCATAATACAGAAAAAAGCGAAAATAATTGAAATTAATAGAAAATGAAAAAATAACGGATTTTGGAAAAAAGGGGGAGGGCCAAACAAAAAATTGTCTTGTCCCCAAGTACCTATGCGATATACAAGAGCGTGTTCTTATAATGGTAATTTAACAAATAGAATAAAAATAAGGACATTTGGTATGATTGCAAATGAGACAGCTATATATATCAACCACGATACATATACATGTACTTATACTGCCTTAAAACTACTTGAATAAATGTTTTAATGGAAAAAAACTGAACTCATCATCTTCAAACTTTTACCCTCGTCATTGCGAGTTCTTTCATTTCGCCATTTCAGTGTTTCTGTGTCTCATCTTCCTGAAAACCTGTTCACTCTATGCCATAGATCCCACATATCCATTGCTTGACCGGGGAATGCAAGCACAGCACAAAAAAATGCTTAGTCTGTCGTCGCACCTGGTCTCATTCAATTTAATTTGGAGTTTATGTTATTGATACGGTGTGTCTGTTTTTCAAGACTTGTGATATTTGAACGGTATCTGTATCTGTATGGGTAAGTTGTAGAATTCCTATGGGATATATTACAACTGCATGGTATCGGTATCCTGCCTTTTGTATTTCACCATTAATGTTTGGAAACCTTTGAATACTCAGCATGCAGTAAGATTCGCCACCAGTATTGTACGTAAACTTACAGTATATATAAAGAGAGATATATATCATATTCTATTTCATTAAGTGTGTGACAGAGAGGTGTTGGCTTATAATCGCGAGATGGTTATCCACGGTTCGCTATCAATCATACATAAGGAATGACAGTTTATCATTCATATCATTTTGATGTTGATGTTGATGTAGATAAAGTTATGTATTTATTCCTGGCAAATAAGGCAAGATATCTATTGCCTTGTTTGACCTTTGACTTATAGTTTTCGATTGCCTATCGGTATTTTCCCCCTCCTTTGTATAGAAGTTTGGCACTGTTTACTATACTATTTTCCTTATCATTGTGGTTTTTAAGATATTTCTTCTTTGGCACTTTATATAGATCTTTGATTCTATGAAATACCACTAAATAACATAATGATGTAACAAGTATACTAATAACTTTATCTATAAAATTAAATATAGTTTTTTCCTTGTCGCAAGTGATGAACAGGGCTGATATGCATAAAACCACTTAAGTTAAGTACTAATTTATCGTTGAACATGTGAACTATTGAGTTTTACCCTACTCTACACCGTTACGTCCATGCTTTTGCTAGTGAGTAAAATATTTTTTCTTGTATATGCGCCTTTTTGTTGTTTGCTTCGTAAAACAAAATATTTGTCATCTCCAATTATAGAAATCAAACCTAGTCATTCATTCAAATGACTTTGCGATAATTTGTGGAAATTCCCTTATCCGAAAATAGAAAACAACCTGCAGGTATTTAAAGCAATGTTAAACTCGCATGGCGAATTTTGGCTATAGGATGTAACAATGAAGCTTCCAGAAGAAGGTTTTAAATTTAATTGTGGATTTGACATCTGTACATATCCAATTCAGTACTGTGACACAGAGGATAAAAGATGTGGTTATTGTTCACAGGATATTTGTAGTTCTGGTTCAATACCGACACAGTGTAGAGCAGAATGCAACAGTAAGACTTTAGCTTTCTGAAAAATATATCAACTTAAATTAAAGTATGTAAGAAGTTAACTTTTCTATTTCAATACTTTTTCTCTTAAATTTCCTTAATTTTTAAATTGAAAAAATGTATGTGTGTTATCGCTTGACTTCTGGAAACGATTTAACTTTATTTTTATTCTTAAGGGTAGCATTTATGTTATTTATACGGCGGAAAAATATTTAAGAAGAGAAAATGTATGTTTCAAATCTAAAGAAAGAATTATGCTATATATGTACATCATACATATCTGATGCGATGATTATATTTTTCGTCGGGACCATTCAGATAGGATTTACAATGTAAACATTGTCTTTACTTTAATTTTTTATTATTGTAGAATTCTTCTCAACGACTTCAACTAGTCCGGTTCAAAGTGATCCGCAAATGAACAACTACAGCGCATATTCTGGGACATGTAAGTATATACATATTCATATATGTATATAAAACTTTATTTATTAGATTGTTTTATAAGAACTATATGAAATATTTCGACTTTCCTTAGTTGGATAGGTGTTCTGTAGGTTATTAAACAATGATTCTTATTTTTTTTTTTTTTTTTTTATTTACTATACAGGTACTCTCATTTTCAAGATTCAAGACAGGTACTCTCATTTTCAAGATTCAAGAATAACTATGCAATTGTAAAAAATGTGTCACGTCGTTCGATCACTCCTTATTATTGAAAAATCTATTTAAATCTCAGTATTTTCCAATCTCACTAAAAATATCATTATCTAAATATATATCTTTATTCATACAAACTGTCTCTTATAATTTATGTGATTGATTAAATTATCAATGCCTGTCCCAAGTCAGGAACCTCTAGCCTTTGTTAGTTTGTGTGTGTGTTTTTTTTTTTTTTTTTTTTATTTTGGTTCATTTATATGTTTCGGAGTTTAGGGTGGCGTCCATTTCGCTGAACTAGTATACATGTACATTATTGTTTAGGGGCCAGTTGAAGCCTGCCTCCGGATGTGGGATTTTCTCGCTATGTTGAAGACCCATTGGTGGGCTTGGGATGTTTTCTGCTCTTTGGTCGGATTGTTGTCTCTATGACACATTCCCCGTTTCCATTCTCGATTCTATTAAGTACCCTCCGGTAACCCCTTTTCTTTCGTTAAAATAACGAAAATGAACAGACTTTGCGGACGAATGACATTACCGGCATGTGGCTATTTACACAAAAAATATCTTGCGATTAAAAATGTGCGTAAGTTTTGCTGAAATAAACAATATTTTGTAAGATCGTTTGTGAAAATAATTACAATGTATTCAATGAAGATTTGAAAAATTGTGCATACAGTGGATTAATTTTTTTTTCGGATGCGAAATTTCGTGGATTGAGGAAACATTGTATACTTATGGATAACGACTTGATTTCGTGGTTTGGGTAAATTCTGCGTACAAGCCTATACGGAATTTGTATTTCGTTGAACACTTAAATTCGTTGTTCACTTGTACCCACGAAATCCACGAACATTAATACCCCATGAATGATTTAGATGAGTATGTATGAGTATGTAGTGTAATAAAAGACTGAATAAATATCGTTGTTTATAACCGTGTACAGATTGGGACTATATATCGGCATTGTTATTATTGAAATTATTTTCTTTTGTTTTGTTTGTACAGCTGTTGAAGGTGCCTATATCATAGCAACCATTGCTTTACTGTTGGTTCTGTGTCTTTGCATGAGAGAAGGATGGAAATTTTACAGAAATAAAGAAAAACGTCGCAAACAGTACACGCCGTTAAAGGCTGTGAAAACCGAGATATGTATAGGACCCGTAAAAGCCACTGATGGGAACTTGAACCAAAATGAACCTGGAATTCAGAAAACTTCGTCTACCCCAGAAATTCTTAATGCAACTGAACAAGCCACTGCACCGCCTCAAGGTAATTATAAATATTTTGTACTTGCATCTGCTGAATATATTGAAAATATTTGTCTGAACATAGAGCAATTTACTATTTTTAATTTTTAATTTATATAAAGATACTTATAAAAAAAATACTGTTTAGTGTATTATTTTCAGGGGTTTACATTTCGCGATTTCTACGATCTACATAGTTTCTTGAACCTGTCCTGAGTAAAACTTATTACTTCTATGAATATAAGCAAGTTACTTGTTTATTATATTTCAGAGAATATACATGAACAAACATCACCGTCTTACACAGATTCCACTATAGTAGCACATCCAGATGATGACGACAAGTCTTCTTCACACAACTTTGGTGACCATAATATTTTACCTTCAAGTATTTCATTGGATGAATCACTACAAGGTCCTCCCACAATTGGACCAGTGAGCCAGGCTGAGAACGAGAAAAAATGTGAACAATTAGACTGTAATATTTTAGACAGTAGCCAACATTTTTCCAAAGGTATTCAAGATGTAACAAAACATTCTGCTAATGTTTCATACAATGTTAACACTTGTACAGGTTTGTTAGGAGTTGACACTAATAAGGCAGAAATGACAATAGCTAAAGAACAAACAGCAAGAGAAGATAAAGTCTGCTAAAAATTCTGTAAATATGTAACTAGTATACTATTAGGTAGAAATATGAGATTAGATGTCATACTGTAATTGACATAAATATCTTTTTTGTTAAATCTGAAATCTATTTTCCCTGAGGTTCCTTTTCACAGCAACATTAGTTAGGGACCCGAAGTGGCATTTTATATGGAAATACATATTTTGTATTTTTTCTGGTTGTTTGTATGTTCGTTGTCATCTCATCATTGCATTACCTGTGATCAAGAAAAAACTATATTCATTTTATATATACATATATTTATTTATTCTACATTCATAATACTGTGTACGTACATGTAGTGTTATTTATATGATACTGTATAAGTATGTGTCATTTATGTGATATTGTATAAGCATGTGTTATTTATATGATACTGTGTCCGTATGTGTTATTTATATGATACTGTGTAAGTATGTGTTATTTATATGATAATGTGTAAGTATGCGTTATCTATATGATACTGTAAGAGTTTGTGTTATTTATATAATACTGTGTAAGTAAGTGTTATATGCGTGTACGTATGTGTTATTCATATAATACTATATAAGTGTGTTATTTATATGATACTGCGTAAGTGTGTGTTATTCATATAAAACTGGTAAGAACGCATTATTTATATATGACAGGGCAAGTATGATTGTTTAAGAAACTTAAAATGCACTAGGTTAATACTCAAATTTGAAATTGTTTTAATTTTTACATTAATTGTTACGTGTGATTCAAATAAATACGCACATTAAACTAAATATTGACGTTTTTTTGTTTGTTAATATATTTACTAATTTCTGGCGTCTTTATAACATTTATTTGTATGTTTGTTTGAATATTTTAGTCAGCTATGCTGTATGTCTGTGATGTATGTTTACACAATTTTGGATGCTGGATCCCAATTATTGTCACATTAACTTTTACGTCCTTTTGGGTTGCTCGCCCAATTTTCGTCAATAAAACGAGACCATAAACAAATGTCATACAAGTGGGAGGTTTAGCTAGCTATAAAACCAGATTTAACCCACCATTCATTCGGGAAATGCCTGTACCAAGTCAGGAATATAACAAGTTGTTGTTCACTGGTTAATAACGTTTGATTTTGTCAGTTTTTATGGACTTCCCCCTTTTGAATTTAACTAGGAGTTCGATATTTTGTTATACCTTTTGTTTAACCATTCCCTCTACTACTGTATACACCTAGATATTCTTGATCCTCAGTTGTTTCGATCTTTTTTTGAGAAGTCTCAACTATAACTATTATAACTGGCAAAGAACAGCTTTGGACAGCTGCAACTGACATAAACAGTATATTTTCTTATTTCCAATCATTCAGTCTTTTGTATACACTTGCATTCATTTATCTTAAGTTGTTTCATTCTTTTTAGAGAAGAAAAAAGTGAACATCTCCGCCTTTTTTTTTTTTTTTTTTTTTTTCTTTTTTGCAATACCCATCTTCTATTGAGTTTTACATAATCCACTGAGGCAAGGAAACGAAAACATGACTTATAAAGATTGGTCGTAACAAGGTCAACTGAGTCTGTTATGATATTGAAATTTTGTAATATAGGATAAAAATTCATTGTCTCCTCTCGGCTAGGCCTTTGTTAATTAGAATAACAAATAAAAGGAAAGTCGGTATGTTCCAGTAAATGATAAGAAAATAAAAAAAAAAGATTTATTTGAAATTATCGTGTTCCTGTATGTTATTATTAAAATAGTTGTTTTTTAATATTTTTTTTTTTTGATTTCCATGCTCCATTAAAGGAAAGGACGGTACCTTACAAACTCTCATCAACATCAACCAAATTTAAAGTCTTAGAAAATAATAAATGTTGGCATAATGATGACAAACAGTGAATATATATAATGTACAGATATTCAATTTATGTATATTTATAATGGGCTATTTAAAACGTAAAATATACCTACTTATTCGTATGTACATAAATAGCCTATAATAAAATAGAATAGTTGTGATTGGAAATTTTCAACGTATGTCTCGTTCTAAGAAGAATAGATATAAAATAGAATATTCTTAGAAAAGAATAATAAAGACAGTTTGTACCTATAACAAACAGTGTACATGTACCTATATACATATACAATCTGATCAAAATGTCCTATTTTGATATATAAATATACCTTAACTTTCCCAGGTATATATTAATATTCAAAATATATATAGAATAGTTGCAACTGGAAATTTTCACTTTTGTCATTATCTGAGGAATATTTCTTTATTCTAAACATAGGTTTGACGAGTATAATTGTTGCAATATACCTCCGCTGGTCCGAAATTCCTGTGTAAAGGTGTATCTATCACTAGGCCTCCTTTAGCCTGGGGTCTTGGATCACTGATTGCTAACGCTGACAGTACCTATCGACGAAGTATAAGATTGGGTCAGGATGCCAGGCTAGGCTTCCGTGACCTCTTTGAATATAACTAAACAGTATGTCCTGGGTAACCTTAACATGTAGTAAATCAGTGTTCAAAAATTATTTTTAAAACTAACGGAAAATGCAAATACTCATTTTTGGGAGGGAGTCTAAAACGTGTTATGTTATTCCCGCCGATATCCAGCATGGATACTGTTGCTTAAAAGAGAATATAACGGTAAATTAAACGCACCCAAAAAAAAAATAGAGCTCTTTATTATAAAACAATCGAACATAATTATCACCATCTTGATCATCACTGTTGCTAATAAATTTGAAAAAGATAAAATTTGAAAAATCTATGCCATGCAAATATTTTAACTGTCTTTTGATAAAATAATACATATGTGTAAAATTTTCGAAAATGTAGATAAATTTTCTCAGTCGCGAAACTCCGTTCTTTTGGGTTTTTTTTTTTTTTTTTGGGGCTATAAAACAACTTACAAACATTTGACATACATGGAAGTAAAAAAAAGGAGAAATATCAAGATTTTATACTATAAACAATCGTCTTTTCAGACCTGAATATGTCATCATGTTCGTTGGAAATAAGCAACTTTATATATGAATATCTTTATTTCAATTCAAACAAAACAATGTGTAAATAAGTGTGAAAGTTTGCAATTTGTTGTAGTGTTGGTTTCGATTTTAATTAAAATGTCGGCGGATTTTAATTCGTGTTTGGTTTCTGTATTAAATTATTTTATTGATTTTGTTTTGCAGATGAAAACTGACGAATTATTGTACTAACAACATAAATTAGATAAATGACTTCTCAACTAACTACGTAACTTATGTATTTTGTGATTTTACCCATTCAATTCAATTCAATATTTTATCTCTCAATAATATATATATACAACATTACTTTAAATGAAAATATAGATATAAGATAGAGAGCCATTCTGTACAGAAAAGTTTATCATTAAAAAATCTATTTCACTACACCCCTTTTCTTAAAAAAAACTAAAAAAAAAAAACAATGAAAAAAAGCAAAAGTAAAGCACAAACACAAAAAAATCGTTTTCCGAAACTAATACAAATGTACGAAACAAAACTTCTTTCAGGGGTTAGCATACGATGTATAGGTTTGAAAACCTTAAATACTACACAATTAGCAAAATTTCTTCAGAAGGTATTGGCAAAGATCTGGATCGTTATATTCGTATTATATACGTTTGTAGAGTTTTTGGCACTTTTCGTCTTTTTTGAAGTTGTGATCTGCACAGATTAAAATTAAAAAGTCCAAAAAAAATTTAAACAACGACTCAATCATAAAATGAGTCTTTATCATGGTTTTTTCCTGATAACAAACACAAATTTTGCAAAACTTTGAAATTATCCGTGTTATTATACCTTTTTCATGAAATAATTTTTACATATAACTTTGCATCGCAAGATTTGTAATCTAACCGCAGTCTAGTAATTACAGTCTAGTTCTGTTGGGAACTTAGCCCTCGACGGAACTGAGTAAAACCCGTACGTACGTTGAGGCGACGGGGTCAATTATAAGATGCAACTTTTCCTATTTCTCTCCTAGAATGTTGTAAGATAAAAGGGGGATGGTTGAGATAAAAAAAAAACAACTTTATTTTCAATCCGTTACATTTTCTTAAACGTGTGTGTGTCCACGTCAGGAACGTTGTCGTTAGTGGTCGCATGTCATATCGTAATACCCCCTTTATTTAGAGAATTGAGTGTTAATAGCAGATCTTTGATATTTTCTGTTGAATTTATATATATATATATAAATCTTTCATGGAATCGAGACAATTAAGAACGAGACATATTGTGTGGTCAAATGTCAATTTGTCGAAGACTGTATGTATGCATCAAGATGGGTATTTTTTTTGTTATTTCTGTCGTTAGGCTGCTGTTCGATTGGCGTTTAAGGTAGATTAACTGTATACCGCCATCTTGGATTGTAAAATATCAGTTCACAATAGGTCTAGTTCTTTGCTTAAATCTGCAAAGTATGAGACAGATTTGCAATAAATGGGTTAGACAATTTATTGGGATAAAGATAAATCAGTGATTTATTGCATTATTCCGACTGATTTATCAAATACCCAATATTTTTGTTTTTCGAATCAAATTGTCAACTTACCCATAAGGGGAGATAACTCCAATAATTTTTTTTTAAAAAGGAATGATAGAGGAATGAATAGAGAGAGATGACACCTTTTTTCTTTTTATTTTCTTAAAGCATATTTTAAAACCTATCTGCTCATATTTTATTTCAAAATTATATCTCACAGATTTCTTATTATTCACAAAAAGGTGTTTTTTCATGAACAATCTATACACATTTCAGCAATTTTGCACGACTTGTAGCTTGAAAAATAGAACGTTCACCCATACTTTTTATTATATTTTAGAAAAACGCATGGAAAAATCTGCATCCTGGCAAAGTATAAGAGAATTCTATCTGAGGGAATCTATACCAATGATCAACCTTAACCCACATCTGATCCTCCTTCCATTTCACTCTTAATTTTCCGTGTACACTGCTGGTTGAAAAATAAATAATATATAAATCAGATAGCACTTATATGATATATTGTTAGGACATCTGTCCATTGTTGAAGATTACACGTCTCCCTCTAGATGTCTTTTGGTTATTTATGTAGCTGGGCTGCTGTCTCATTGACGTATACTTCACATCTCCTTTTATTCATGTAGCTTAATTTTCCGTGTGCACTAATGTCTGCAAAAAAATATTATCATATCAATCTGATAGCACTGCCAGTTTTGCTTTAATTCAAATATAGCGAATTTATTTGAGTTGTTTGTTTGGCTTAATGTCCAGTGGCAAATATTTCATGCATATTAAAAATCAATTGTGTCAGAAAATCAAATTTTAAAGATATTGCGCATGTGTCTACTCTACTTAATCATTTGCTTTTTTGGTATTTTCCGAGTGAAGAAAGAAAGAAGGAATTTGACAGAAACACAGACACCCGCTTGCTTCAAATGTGTTTTCTGGAATAAAACCACTAATACATAGCTTTCTATGTTAAATCATGCAATTTTAAACATTAACAGCTATTTTGTCTTAAGTTCAAATAAAGTGGCAGTCATTTCATAGCAAAACTATACCTTATCCTGACTTGACTGTGCTGAAAAATTCGACATATCTTTAATTGCATATTACAGCGCACTGGTTCCCGAAAGTTTGGTAGTATAAAACAGGCACTTCTGTCCTGAGTATCAGGGCAAATATGCCCCCTATCATAATTTCATATACTTATTTTGTTATTCATCAGAAACTTTCATCAAGAGTTCTACAGTGATCCCAAGACCTGGAGCTTTCATTTGAGACCAAAATAACCCTCCTTTTTTAATTTTTGATAAAGTTGCAGCTATGCGTAGGAACTATTTTGTTTAACATATGTACTACTTTCTTGTATGTTCTTTGTGACCGGCCCGAATTTTTGTTTCTATACATTCTGGATGTCAAGATAAAAGAATTAACACACAAACTATTTTGGGAGATTAGCGAAGAGGTATAGCACGCTCTACGTAAGTCTATTTAATTTTCTGAAGAAAAATATAAATAAGCCAATATTGAAAAAAGACTGAGGAAAACGAAAAAAAAACTCTCCTTCTTGCGTAATTATATGTTTCTAATTCAACAATATTCAGAATCTTTTTGAAATGATTTTGTGACTCTAAAAAGAGCCGTTTTCAATATGCAATTGTCTTAAGCTTTGTTCTATAATAGTCTGTCTGGGTGTAATCACTTTAACTGCTTCTTCAGCAGTGTTAACATTTGATTCTTCCTCTTACACTGCAGGGTAGACCGATTTCTCAGATCCTCTCCCTGTTTTTCCATTAGACGATTGATTAAATTGACATCTTCTCTGCATGGTTAGCTTCGTAAATTGTTTCTTTACACTTCCGTTACATCTGGTACCATACTGACGTCAACTTCGACTAACGACTTGTTTTTACACTCACGGATCGGATCTGCCAGTGTGACTCTGACTTAGACCTTAGCAGTTTTAATCGTTTACGATAAAATTATGCGGTGTTTTTTGGGGTTTTTTTTCGTCTGTTGCCGATTCCATTCTGTGATATAAAATGTATATATACTCAGATTGACGGTATTGCACAATACTGTAACTCGCCTATTTTACGTAGGTCTGCGCCGAAGAAAGTCGCGCCAGAATTCTAAGTGTTTTGCTAATACACGTCATAACTAAAACACCACCCCTTGGACGTGAAAACTGGTGCATATTTGAACTGACAATCTAATAAAGTAAAAATAGCGAATTTCATGACGTTCAGTTGTGTGTCGTTGATTGCTGGGTTTTTTATGCATTATTCCTTGCATCTCCTTTTATTCATATTTTATGTTTATGTGTCAAAAAGTTGTTACCCATTTACTAAAACATTGAAAATATTATCGCATTTTATAGCTGATGTTTATCATTAAAAAGACCTATTTCATGGCACCCCCTTTTCTTAAAAAAAAATAAAAATCTAAAACAATGCAAAAGAGCAAAAGTAAAACACAAACACAAAAAAATCGTTTACAGAACCTAATACGAAACAAAACAAGCTACTTCTTTCTGAGGTTAGCATACAATGTATAGGTTTGAAAACCTTATATAGTACACAATTTGCAAAATTTCCTCAGAGAAGGTATTGGCAAAAATCTGGATCGTTATATACGTATTATATACGTTTGTGGAGTTTTTGGCACTTTTCGTCTTTTTTGAAGTTGTGATCTGCACAAATTAAAATTAAAAGTTCCAAAAATCTTAACAACGACTCAATCGTAAAATGAGTCTTTATCATGGTTTTTCCTGATAACAAACACAAATTTTGCAAAACTTTGAAATTATCCGTGTTATTATACCTTTTCATGAAATAATTTTACATATAACTTTGCATCGCAAGATTTGTAATCTAACTGCAGTCTATGTAACTACAGTCTAGTTCTGTTGGGAACCTAGCCCTCGACGGTACTGAGTAAAACCCGTACGTTCGTTCATGCGACAGGGTCAATTCTTAGACAACTTTCCTATTTCTCTCCTAGAATGTTGTAAGATAAAAGGGGATGGTTGAGATAAAAAAAAACTTTAGTTTCACCGTTTCATTTTCTTAAACGTGTGTGTGTCCACGTCAGGAACGTTCGTTGTCGTTAGTGGTCGCATGTCATATCGTAATGCCCCTTCCCCATTTATTTAAAGAACTGAGTGTTAATAGCAGATATTTGATATTTTCTGTTGAATTTATATATATAAAATCTTTCATGGAATCGAGACAATTAAGAGCGAGACATATTATGTGGTTAGCTGTCAATTTGTCAAAGACTGTATGTATGCATCAAGATGGGTACTTTTTGTTATTTATGTCGTTAGGCTGCTATTATATTGACGTATAACCCACATCTGATTCTTCTTCTATTTCACTCTTAATTTTCCGTGTACACTGCTGGCTGAAAAAAATATATATAAATCTGATAGCACTTATATAACATATTGTTAGAACGACATCTGCCCATTATTGAATATTACACGTCTCCCTCTAGATGTCTTTTGGTTATTTATGTAGTTGGGCTGCTGTCTCATTGACGCATACTTCACTTCTCCTTTTATTCATGTAGCTTAATTTTCCGTGTGCACTAATGACTGCAAAAAATATTATCATATAAATCTGATAGCACTGCCAGTTTTGCTTTGTTCAAATGTAGCGCATTGCATTTTTTACTTAATGTCCAGTGGCAAATATTTCATGCATATTGCAAAGCTATTGTGTCAAAAATTCAAATCGTAAAGATATTTCGTGTGTGTCTAGTCTACTTAAACATTTGCTTTTTTGATATTTTCTGAGTGAAGATAGAAAGAAAGAATTTTACAGAAACGCAGATACGCACTTGCTTCAAATGTGTTTTCTGGAATAAAACCACTAATACATAGCTTTCTATGTTAAATAATGCAGTTTAAAACATTTATAGCTATTTTGTCTTAAGTTCAAACAAACTGATAGTCATTTCATAACAAAACTATGCCTTATCCTGATTCGACATATTTTAATTACATATTTCAGCGCACTGATTCCCGAAAGTTGGGTAGTATAAAACAGGCACTTCTGTCCTGAGTATCAGGGCAAATATGCCCCCTATCATAATTTCATATATTTATTTTGTTATTCATCAGAAACTTTCATCAAGAGTTCTACAGTGATCCCAAGACCCTGAGCTTTCATTTGAGACAAAAATAACCATCTTTTTTTTTTTTTTTTTGACAAAATCGCAGCTATGCGTAGGAACTATTTTGTTTACATATGTACTACTTTCTTGTATGTTCTTTGTGACCGGGCCCGAATTTGTGTTTCTATACCTTCTGGATGTCAAGCGAAAATAAAAGAATTAACACGTAAACTATTTTGAAAAATTAGCGCAGACGTCCCTGCACGTTATACATATAAGTCTTATTATTTTCTGAAGAAAAATATGAATAAGTGAAAACTAAAAAAAAAAAGACTGAAGGAAATGACAAAAAACTCTCCTTCTTTCGCAATTATATGTTATTAATTCAACAATATTCAGAATCTTTTGAAATGTTTTGTGACTCTAAAAGAGCCGTTTACGATATGCAATTGTCTTAAGATTTGTTCTGTAATATTCTGTCTTGGTGTAATCACTGTAACTGCTTCTTCAGCAGTGTTAACATTTGATTCTTCCTCTTACACTGCAGTGTAAACCGATTTCTCAGATCCTCTCCTGTTTTTCATTAGACGATTGATTAAATTGACATCTTCTCTGCATGGTTAACTCAGTGGATTGTTTCTCCATAGTTCCGTTACATCTGGCCTTGCGGTCATAAAACTTTCGAGCACGGTTATCGTACTCAGACTCAGAAATCAACCAATCAAATTATTGGATTTGGTGTTTAGAGCACAAATCTTTTACTCCGAGTACTGAGTAAAGTTTTATGACCGAGGGCACTGGTACCATACTGACGTCAACTTCGACTAACGACTTGTTTTACACTCACGGATCGGTTATGCCAGTGTGACTCTGACTTAGGCCTTAGCAGTTTTAATCGTTTACGATGAAATTCTGAGTGTTTTTTTTTTTCGTCTATTGCCGATTCCATACTATGATATAAAATGTACATCTACTCAGATTGACGGTATGTACTGTAACTCGCCTATATGCGTAGGATATGCGTAGGCCAGCGCCGAAGAAAGTCGCGCCAGAATTCTAAGTGGTTTGCTAATACACGTCATAACTAAAACACCACCCCTTGCACGTGAAAAGTGGTGCATATTTGAACTGACAATCTAATAAAGTAAAAATAGCGAATTTCATGCCGTTCAGTTGTGTGTCGTTGATTGCTGGGTTTTTTATGCATTATACCTTGCATCTCCTTTTATTCATATTTTATGTTTATGTGTCAAAAAGTTGTTACCTATTTACTAAAACATTGAAAATATTATCGCATTTTATAGCTGATGTTTATCATTAAAAAGACCTACTTCATGGCACCCCCTTTTCTTAAAAAAAAAATAAAAAATCTAAAACAATGCAAAAGAGCAAAAGTAAAACACAAACACAAAAAAATCCGTTTACAGAACCTAATACGAAACAAAACAAGCTACTTCTTTCTGAGGTTAGCATACAATGTATAGGTTTGAAAACCTTATATAGTACACAATTTCCAAATTTCCTCAGAGAAGGTATTGGCAAAAGCTGGATCTTTATATACGTATTATATACGTTTGTGGAGTTTTTGGCACTTTTCGTCTTTTTTGAAGTTGTGATCTGCACAGATTAAAATTAAAAAGTTCCAAAAAAATTTAAACAACGACTCAATCATAAAATGAGTCTTTATCATCGTTTTTTCCTGATAACAAACACAAATTTTGCAAAACTTTGAAATTATCGGTGTTATTATACCTTTTTCATGAAATAATTTTTACATATAACTTTGCATCGCAAGATTTGTAATTTAACCGTAGTCTAGTAATTACAGTTAAGTTCTGTTGGGAACTTAGCCCTCGACAGGACTGAGTAAAACCCGTACGTTTGTTGAGGCGACAGGGTCAATTCTTAGACTACTTTTCCTATTTCTCTCCTAGAATGTTGTAAAGGGATGGTTGAGATAAAAAAACTTGAGTTTTACCCGTTATATTTTCTTAAACGTGTGTGTGTCCTCGTCAGGAACGTTGTCGTTAGTGGTCGCATGTCATATCGTAATGCCCCACCCCCCTTTATTTAGAGATATCTGATATTTTCTGTTGAATTTATATATATATAATCTTTCATGGAATCGAGACAATTAAGAGCGAGACATATTGTGTGGTCACCTGTCAATTTGTCGAAGACTGTATGTATGCATCAAGATGGGTATTTTTTGTTATTTATGTCGTTAGGCTGCTATTCTATTGACGTATAACCCACATCTGATTCTCCTTCTATTTCACTCTTAATTTTCCGTGTACACTGCTGGCTGAAAAAAAATAATATATAAATCTGATAGCACTTATATGACATATTGTTAGGACATCTGCCCATTGTTGAAGATTACACGTCTCCCTCTAGATGTCTTTTGGTTATTTATGTAGTTGGGCTGCTGTCTCATTGACGTATACTTCACATCTCCTTTTATTCATGCAGCTAAAGTTTCCGTGTGCACTAATGACTGCAAAAATATATTATCATATAAATCTGATAGCACTGCCAGTTTTGCTTTGTTCAAATGTAGCGCATTGATTTTTTTAGTGGCAAATATTTCATGCATATTGCAAAGCCATTGTGTCAGAAAATCAAATCGTAAAGATATTTCGCGTGTGTCTAGTCTACTTAAACATTTGCTTTTTTGATATTTTCTGAGTGAAGAAAGAAAGAAAGAATTTTACAGAAACGCAGACACGCACTTGCTTCAAATGTGTTTTCTGGAATAAAACCACTAATACATAGCTTTCTATGTTAAATCATGCAGTTTTAAACATTTATAGCTATTTTGTCTTAAGTTCAAATAAACTTGTAGTCATTTCATAGCAAAACTATGCCTTATCCTGACTTGACTGTGCTGAAAAATTCGACATATCTTTAATTGCATATTACAGCGCACTGGTTCCGGAAAGTTGGGTAGTATAAAACAGGCACTTCTGTCCTGAGTATCATAATTTCATATATTTATTTTGCCCCTATCATAATTTCATATATTTATTTTGTTATTCATCAGAAACTTTCATCAAGAGTTCTACAGTGATCCCAAGACCCTGAGCTTTCATTTGAGACCAAAATAACCATCCGTTTTTTTAATTGTTGACAAAATTGCAGCTATGCGTAGGAACTATTTTGTTTTACATATGTACTACTTTCTTGTATGTTCATTGTGACCGGGCCCGAATTTGTGTTTCTATACCTTCTGGATGTCAAGCGAAAATAAAAGAATTAACACGTAAACTATTTTGAAAAATTAGCGCAGACGTCCCTGCACGCTATACGTATAAGTCTTATTATTTTCTGAAGAAAAATATAAATGAGTGAAAACTCAAAAAGACTGAAGGAAATGAAAAAACTCTCCTTCTTTCGCAATTATATGTTATATATTCAGAATCTTTTTTGAAATGATTTTGTGACTCTAAAAAGAGCCGTTTCCGATATGCAATTGTCTTAAGATTTGTTCTGTAATATTCTGTCTGGGTGTAATCACTGTAACTGCTTCTTCAGCAGTGTTAACATTTGATTCTTCCTCTTACACTGCAGTGTAGACCGATTTCTCAGATCCTCTCCCTGTTTTTTCATTAGACGATTGATTAAATTGACATCTTCTCTGCATGGTTAACTCAGTGGATTGTTTCTCCACAGTTCCGTTACATCTGGTACCATACTGACGTCAACTTCGACTAACGACTTGTTTTTACACTCACGGATCGGTTATGCCAGTGTGACTCTGACTTAGACCTTAGCAGTTTTAATCGTTTACGATGAAATTATGAGGGGTTTTTTTCGTCTATTGCCGATTCCATACTGTGATATAAAATGTACATCTACTCAGATTGACGGTATGTACTGTAACTCGCCTATTTTATATACGTAGGCCAGCGCCGAAGAAAGTCGCGCCAGAATTCTAAGTGGTTTGCTAATACACGTCATAACTAAAACACCACCCCTTGCACGTGAAAAGTGGTGCATATTTGAACTGACAATCTAATAAAGTAAAAATAGCGAATTTCATGCCGTTCAGTTGTGTGTCGTTGATTGCTGGGTTTTTTATGCATTATACCTTGCATCTCCTTTTATTCATATTTTATGTTTATATGTCAAAAAGTTGTTACCTATTTACTAAAACATTGAAAATATTATCGCATTTTATAGCTGATGTTTATCATTAAAAAGACCTATTTCATGGCACCCCTTTTCTTAAAAAAAATAAAAAATCTAAAACAATGCAAAAGAGCAAAAGTAAAACACAAACACAAAAAAATCGTTTACAGAACCTAATACGAAACAAAACAAGCTACTTCTTTCTGAGGTTAGCATACAATGTATAGGTTTGAAAACCTTATATAGTACACAATTTGCAAAATTTCCTCAGAGAAGGTATTGGCAAAAATCTGGATCTTTATATACGTATTATATACGTTTGTGGAGTTTTTGGCACTTTTCGTCTTTTTTGAAGTTGTGATCTGCACAGATTAAAATTAAAAAGTTCCAAAAAAATTTAAACAACGACTCAATCATAAAATGAGTCTTTATCATCGTTTTTTCCTGATAACAAACACAAATTTTGCAAAACTTTGAAATTATCGGTGTTATTATACCTTTTTCATGAAATAATTTTTACATATAACTTTGCATCGCAAGATTTGTAATCTAACCGCAGTCTAGTAATTACAGTCTAGTTCTGTTGGGAACTTAGCCCTCGACGGGACTGAGTAAAACCCGTACGTTCGTTGAGGCGACAGGGTCAATTCTTAGACTACTTTTCCTATTTCTCTCCTAGAATGTTGTAAGATAAAAGGGGATGGTTGAGATAAAAAAAAAAAAAACTTTAGTTTCACCCGTTACATTTTCTTAAACGTGTGTGTGTCCACGTCAGGAACGTTGTCGTTAGTGGTCGCATGTCATATCGTAATGCCCCCATCTTTATTTAGAGATATTTGATCTTTTCTGTTGAATTTATATATATAAATCTTTCATGGAATCGAGACAATTAAGAGCGAGACATATTGTGTGGTCACCGTTACATTTTCTTAAACGTGTGTGTGTCCACGTCAGGAACGTTGTCGTTAGTGGTCGCATGTCATATCGTAATGCCCCCCCCCTTTATTTAGAGATATCTGATATTTTCTGTTGAATTTATATATATATAAATCTTTCATGGAATCGAGACAATTAAGAGCGAGACATATTGTGTGGTCACCTGTCAATTTGTCGAAGACTGTATGTATGCATCAAGATGGGTATTTTTTGTTATTTATGTCGTTAGGCTGCTATTCTATTGACGTATAACCCACATCTGATTCTCCTTCTATTTCACTCTTAATTTTCCGTGTACACTGCTGGCTGAAAAATAATATATAAATCTGATAGCACTTATATGACATATTGTTAGGACATCTGCCCATTGTTGAAGATTACACGTCTCCCTCTAGATGTCTTTTGGTTATTTATGTAGTTGGGCTGCTGTCTCATTGACGTATACTTCACATCTCCTTTTATTCATGCAGCTAAAGTTTCCGTGTGCACTAATGACTGCAAAAAAAATATTATCATATAAATCTGATAGCACTGCCAGTTTTGCTTTGTTCAAATGTAGCGCATTGATTTTTTTTTGGCTTAACGTCCAGTGGCAAATATTTCATGCATATTGCAAAGCTATTGTGTCAGAAAATCAAATTGTAAAGATATTTCGCGTGTGTCTAGTCTACTTAAACATTTGCTTTTTTTGATATTTTCTGAGTGAAGATAGAAAGAAAGAATTTTACAGAAACGCAGATACGCACTTGCTTCAAATGTGTTTTCTGGAATAAAACCACTAATACATAGCTTTCTATGTTAAATAATGCAGTTTAAAACATTTATAGCTATTTTGTCTTAAGTTCAAATAAACTGATAGTCATTTCATAGCAAAACTATGCCTTATCCTGACTTGACTGTGCTGAAAAATTCGACATATTTTTAATTGCATATTTCAGCGCACTGCATGGTTCCCGAAAGTTTGGTAGTATAGAACAGGCACTTCTGTCCTGAGTATCAGGGCAAATATGCCCCCTATCATAATTTCATATATTTATTTTGTTATTCATCAGAAACTTTCATCAAGAGTTCTACAGTGATCCCAAGACCTGGAGCTTTCATTTGAGACCAAAATAACCATCCTTTTTTTTTTTTTTTTTTTGACAAAATTGCAGCTATGCGTAGGAACTATTTTGTTAATATGTACTACTTTCTTGTATGTTCTTTGTGACCGGGCCCGAATTTGTGTTTCTATACCTTCTGGATGTCAAGCGAAAAATAAAAAATTAACACGTAAACTATTTTGAAAAATTAGCGCAGACGTCCCTGCACGCTATACGTATAAGTCTTATTATTTTTCTGAAGAAAAATATAAATAAGCGAAAACTAAAAAAAAGACTGAAGGAAATGAAAAAAACTCTCCTTCTTTCGCAATTATATGTTATTAATTCAACAATATTCAGAATCTTTTTGAAATGTTTTGTGACTCTAAAAAGAGCCGTTTCCGATATGCAATTGTCTTAAGATTTGTTCTGTAATATTCTGTCTGGGTGTAATCACTGTAACTGCTTCTTCAGCAGTGTTAACATTTGATTCTTCCTCTTACACTGCAGTGTAGACCGATTTCTCAGATCCTCTCCCTGTTTTTTCATTAGACGATTGATTAAATTGACATCTTCACTGCATGGTTAACTCAGTGGATTGTTTCTCCACAGTTCCGTTACATCTGGTACCATACTAACGTCAACTTTGACTAACGACTTGCTTTTTACACTCACGGATCGGTTATGCCAGTGTGACTCTGACTTAGACCTTAGCAGTTTTAATCGTTTACGATGAAATTATGTGTTTTTTTCGTCTATTGCCGATTCCATAATGTGATATAAAATGTACATCTACTCAGATTGACGGTATATATGTACTGTAACTCGCCTATATGCGTAGGCCAGCGCCGAAGAAAGCCGCGCCAGAATTCTAAGTGGTTTGCTAATACACGTCATAACTAAATCACCACCCCTTGCACGTGAAACGGGTGCATATTTGAACTGACAATCTAATAAAGTAAAAATAGCGAATTTCATGCCGTTCAGTTGTGTGTCGTTGATTGCTGGGTTTTTTATGCATTATTCCTTGCTTCTCCTTTTATTCATATTTTATGTTTATATGTCAAAAAGTTGTTACCCATTTACTAAAACATTGAAAATATTATCGTATTTTATAGCTGATGTTTATCATTAAAAAGACCTATTTCATGGCACCCCCTTTTCTTAAAAAAAAAACATGATAACAAACACAAATTTTGCAAAACTTTGAAATTATTCGTGATATTATATAAAAAGAAGATGTGGTATGATTGCCAATGAGACAACTGTCCACAAGAGACCAAAATTACATAGAAATTAACAACTACAGGTCACCGTACGGCCTTCAACAATGAGCAAAGCCCATACCGCATAGTCAGCTATAAAGGCCCCGAAATGACAATGTAAAACAATTCAAACGAGAAAACTAACGGCCTTATTTATGTATAAAATGAACGAAAAACAAATATGTAACACATAAACAAACGACAACCACTGAACTACAGGTTCCTGACTTGGGACAGGCACATACATACATAATGTGGCGGGGTTAAACATGTTAGCGGGATTCCAACCTCCCCTAACTGGGACAGTGATATAACAGTACAACATAAGAACGAACTATAAAAATCAGTTGAAAAGGCTTAACTCATCAGATGGACAAAAATACAAGTGGACGTGGCAGGGTACTTGTACATCCAAACAATAAAAAGACACTAGGAACAGATCTGAGAGTACTCGCAGTTATCTGACAGCTAGTTCAAAGCCACTAACAACTGATAAAAAATCATGCATCTAAGACTAAATTATCAATCCGTACACATCCAACATCCAATGGATTTAGTGTAAAGACGTCATAAACAGTCAGAGAAAAACATGACCTTGTGCAATACCTTTTTCATGAAAAATTTTTACATATAAGTTTGCATCGCAAGATTTGTAATCTAACCACAGTCTAGTAATTACAGTCTAGTTTTGTTGGGAAAATGAAAAAAAGTTCTGTTGGGAACTTAGCCCTCGACGGGACTGATTAAAACCCGTACGTTCGTTGAGGCGACAGGGTCAATTCTTAGACTACTTTTCCTATTTCTCTCCTAGAATGTTGTAAGATAAAAGGGGGATGGTTGAGATAAAAAAAACAACTTTAGTTTCACCCGTTACATTTTCTTAAACGTGTGTGTGTCCACGTCAGGAACGTTGTCGTTAGTGGTCGCATGTCATATCGTAATGCCCCCACCCCCACCCTCCTTTATTTAGAGAATTGAGTGTTAATAGCAGATATTTGATATTTTCTGTTAAATTTATATATATATATATATATATAAGTACGTCTGAGCCAGTGACAACTCTACAACAGATTTATCCATCGGATCACCAGCAGTGATGGTGATACATGGCTGTGTACATTATGTATATACAACTCGTCTAAACATCAACCCAACAATGTTAGATCTGTAAATTTGCTTTCGCAAATTTACAGATCTAACATTGTTGGGTTGATGTTTAGACGAGTTGTATATATATATATATATATATATATATATAAATCTTTCATGGAATCGAGACAATTAAGAGCGAGACATATTGTGTGGTCACCTGTCAATTTGTCGAAGACTGTATGTATGCATCAAGATGGGTATTTTTTTTGTTATTTCTGTCGTTAGGCTGTTGTTCTATTGACGTTTAAGGTAGATTAACTGTATACCGCCATCTTGGATTGTAAAGTATCAGTTCACAATAGGTCTAGTTCTTTGCTTAAATCTGCAAAGTCTGAGACAGATTTGCAATAAATGGGTTAGACAATTTATTGGGATAAAGATAAATCAGTGATTTATTGCATTATTCCGACTGATTTATCAAATACCCAATATTTTTGTTTTTCGAATCAAATTGTCAACTTAGCCATTTAAGGGGAGATAACTTAAATAAGAATTTTTTTTAATGGAATGATAGAGCAATGAATAGAAAAAAATTAAGACACCTTGTTTTCTTTTTATTTTCTTCAAGCATATTTTAAAACCTATCTGCTCATATTTTATTTCAAAATTCTATCTCACAGATTTCTTATTATTCACAAAAAGGTGTTTTTTCATGAACAATCTATACACATTTGAGGAATTTTGCACGACTTGTAGCTTGAAAAATAGCACGTTCACCCATACTTTTATTATATTTTAGAAAAACGCATGGAAAAATCTACATTTTGGCAAAGTATAAGAGAATTCTATCTGAGGGAATCTATACCAATGATCCACCTTAACCCACATCTGATTCTCCTTCCATTTCACTCTTAATTTTCTGGTGCACTGCTGGCTGAAAATAAATAATATATAAATCTGATAGCACTTATATGACATATTGTAAGGACATCTGTCCATTGTTAAGGATTACACGTCTCCTCTAGATGTCTTTTGGTTATTTATGTAGTTGGGCTGCAGTCTCATTGACGTATACTTCACATCTCCATTTATTCATGTAGCTTAATTTTCCGTGTGCACTAATGTCTGCAAAAAATATTATCATATAAATCTGATAGCACTGCCAGTTTTGCTTTGATTCAAATATAGCGAATTGATTTGATTTGTTTGTTTGGCTTAATGTCCAGTGGCAAATATTTCATGCATATTAAAAATCAGTTGTGTCAGAAAATGAAATTGTAAAGATATTGCGCATGTGTCTACTCTACTTAATCATTTCCTTTTTGGTATTTTCCAAGTGAAGAAAGAAAGAAGGAATTTGACAGAAACACAGACACCCACTTGCTTCAAATGTGTTTTCTGGAATAAAACCACTAATACATAGCTTTCTATGTTAAATGATGCAATTTTAAAAATTACAGCTATTTTGTCTCAAGTTCAAATAAAGTGGCAGTGATTTCATAGCAAAACTATACCTCATCCTGACTTGACTGTGCTGAAAAATTTGACATATCTTTAATTGCATATTACAGGACACTGGTTCCCGAAAGTTGGGTGGTAGTATAAAACAGGCACTTTTGTTCTGAGTATCAGGGCAAATATGCCCCTTATCATAATTTCATATATTTATTTTGTTATTCATCAGAAACTTTCATCACGAGTTCTACAGTGATCCCAAGACCTGGAGCTTTCATTTGAGACGAAAATAACCCTCCGTTTTAATTTTTGATAAAGTTGCAGCTATGCGTAGGAACTGTTTTGTTTAACATATGTACTACTTTCTTGTATGTTCTTTATGACCGGGCCCGAATTTGTGTTTCTATACCTTCTGGATGTCAAGCGAAAAATAAAAGAATTAACACCTAAACTATTTTGGGAAATTAGCGAAAACGTATAGCACGCTCTACGTAAGTCTTATTATTTTCTGAAGAAAAATATAAATAAGCCAAAACTGAAAAAGACTGAGGAAAATGAAAAAAACTTGATTTGGTGACTCTAAAAAGAGCCGTTATCAATATGCAATTGTCTTAAGCTTTGTTCTGTAATAGTCTGTCTGGGTGTAATCACTTTAACTGCTTCTTCAGCAGTGTTAACATTTGATTCTTCCTCTTACACTCCAGTGTAGACCGATTTCTCAGATCCTCTCCCTGTTTTTTCATTAGACGATTCATTAAATTGACATCTTCTCTGCATGATTAGCTTCGTAAATTGTTTCTCTACAGTTCTGTTACATCTGGTACCATACTGACGTCAACTTCGACTAACGACTTGTTTTTACACTCACGGATCGGTTATGCCAGTGTGACTCTGACTTAGACCTTAGCAGTTTTAATCGTTTACGATAAAATAATGCGTTTTTTTTTCGTCTGTTGCCGATTCCATACTGTGATATAAAATGTATATATACTCAGATTGGCGGTATTGCACAATACTGTTACTCGCCTACGTAAAATAGGTCTGCGCCGAAGAAAGTCGCGCCAGAATTCTAAGTGTTTTGCTAATACACGTCATAACTAAAACACCACCCCTTGCACGTGAAAAGTGGTGCATATTTGAACTGACAATCTAATAAAGTAAAAATAGCGAATTTCATGCCGTTCAGTTGTGTGTTCTTGATTGCTGTTTTTTTTATGCATTATACCTTGCATCTCCTTTTATTCATATTTTATGTTTATGTGTCAAAAAGTTGTTACCCATTTACTAAAACATTGAAAATATTATCGTATTTTATAGCTGATGTTTATCATTAAAAAGACCTATTTCATGGCACCCCCTTTTCTTAAAAAAAAATTAAAAAATCTAAAACAATGCAAAAGAGCAAAAGTAAAACACAAAACAAAAACAAAAACCGAACCTAATACGAAACAAAACAAGCTACTTCTTTCTGAGGTAAGCATACGATGTTTAGGTTTGAAAACCTTATATAGTACACAATTTGCAAAATTTCCTCAGAGAAGGTATTGGCAAAATTTGGATCGTCATATACGTATTATATACGTTTTATATACGTTTGTAGAGGTTTTGGCACTTTTCGTCTTTTTGAAGTTGTGATCTGCACAGATTAAAATTAAAAGTTCCAAAAATTTAAACAACGACTCAATCATAAAATGAGTCTTTATCATGGTTTTTCCTGATAACAAAAACAAATTTTGCAAAACTTTGAAATTATCCGTGTTATTATACCTTTTCAACATATAACTTTGCATCGCAAGATTTGTAATCTAATCGCAGTCTAGTAATTACAGTCTAGTTCTGTTGGGAACGTAGCCCTCGACGGGACTGAGTAAAACCCGTACGTTCGTTAAGGCGACAGGGTCAATTCTTAGACAACTTTCCTATTTCTCTCCTAGAATGTTGTAAGATAAAAGGGGGATGGTTGAGATTTAAAAAAAAACTTTAGTTTCACCCGTTACATTTTCTTAAACGTGTGTGTGTCCACGTCAGGAACGTTCGTTGTCGTTAGTGGTCGCATGTCATATCGTAATGCCCCTCCCCCTATTTATTTAGAGAATTGAGTGTTAATAGCAGATCTTTGATATTTTCTGTTGAATTTATATATATATAAATCTTTCATGGAATCGAGACAATTAAGAGCGAGACATATTGTTTGGTCACCTGTCAATTTGTCGAAGACTGTATGTATGGATCAAGATGGGTATTTTTTTGTTATTTATGTCGTTAGGCTGCTATTCTATTGACGTATAACCCACATCTGATTCTTCTTCTATTTCACTCTTAATTTTCCGTGTACACTGCTGGCTGAAAAAAAAATATATAAATCTGATAGCACTTATATGACATATTGTTAGGACATCTGTCCATTGTTGAAGATTACACGTCTCCCTCTAGATGTCTTTTGGTTATTTATGTAGTTGGGCTGCTGTCTCATTGACGTATACTTCACATCTCCTTTTATTCATGTAGCTTAATTTTCCGCGTGCACTAATGACTGCAAAAAAATATTATCATATAAATCTGATAGCACTACCAGTTTTGATTTGTTCAAATGTAGCTCATTGATTTTTTTGGCTTAACGTCCAGTGGTAAATATTTCATGCATATTGCAAAGCTATTGTGTCAGAAAATCAAATCTTTAAGATATTTCGCATGTGTCTAGTCTACTTAAACATTTGCTTTTTTGCTATTTTCTGAGTGAAGAAAGAAAGAAAGAATTTTACAAAAACGCAGACACGCACTTGCTTCAAATGTGTTTTCTGGAATAAAACCACTAGTACATAGCTTTCTATGTTAAATCATGCAATTTTAAACATTTATAGCTATTTTGTCTTAAGTTCAAATAAACTGGTAGTCATTTCATAGCAAAACTATGCCTTATCCTGACTTGACTGTGCTGAAAAATTCGACATATCTTTAATTGCATATTACAGCGCACTGGTTCCCGAAAGTTTGGTAGTATAAAACAGGCACTTCTGTCCTGAGTATCAGGGCAAATATGCCCCCTATCATAATTTCATATACTTATTTTGTTATTCATCAGAAACTTTCATCAAGAGTTCTACAGTGATCCCAAGACCTGGAGCTTTCATTTGAGACCAAAATAACCCTTTTTTAAATTGTTGACAAAGTTGCAGCTATGTGAAGGAACTATTTTGTTAATATGTACTACTTTCTTGTATGTTCTTTGTGACCGGGCCGAAATTGAGTTTCTATACCTTCTGGATGTCAAGCGAAAAATAAAGATTAACCTGGGACTATTATATAATAGTCCCAGAATTAACACATAAACTATTTTGAAAAATTAACGCAGACGTCCCTGCACGCTATAGGTTGCATTTCTGTAAATATCAACAATGCAATTTCCCATAGGAACTCCTTTCATGGCTAAAACTGTACCACTTTTACTATGAAGTTTTGAAAAAATATATCCTAGAATGGAAAGTTCATATGCACTACTATTTTTTCAAAGGTCAAAATATAGGGCTGTGCGGCATATTTTCAACGTTTATATGCCCCGAACTTCTAAGAGTTTAAACTTACATTAAATTTCTATACTACCCCAACCTTGACTTAAGGATTTCCACAGACTTCAACTTGATCACTATGAATATGTATATTTACTGGTAACATTCCCAAGTTATGTCTCTATGAGATGAAACATAGAGATCATATCCGGGAACCAATACGTAAACAAAATTAATTGTCTATGAATATTAAATATCTCCCCAAAGAGGCGTGGTTTGAAAAACAGCTGTATTTACAAAGTGCAACCTATACTAACATTTATTCCAATAGAAAACTTTCTAAAACACTTTTCTCACAACAATACTTATATCTCAGAATTATAGCCTGAAAGAAATCACTGCATATACTCTAAGTTTTCTTTTACAGTACATTTTATACCCCACCCTCAATCAATTTTTACAGAATTTGAAAACAAGACTTTAATTATTGCCAGCTTACCCATTAAGCATGTTTTCTGACATGAAATGTCTAGAACCTGTTTGAAACTATTTTGATAACAAATTGAAAGCATTTCAGAACACTATAAAAGTAATGTTTAGCAGCTAATCATTCCAACATTCAAGATTATATAAAGTGTCCAATCCTGCCTCGGTCTCCATTCCACATCTTACTGTATGCCTATTTGTCAATGAAAGTTCACAATTACTGCCTCAAATGGTCAGTTAAGAAATCTTGTCACAACAGTATCATCTCTTACCATATATCTAACATAGTTTAGCTGATATATGAACTAGAAGTGTTTAAACAAAGCCATATTTGCAAAAGTTGTATGTATGAAGATACCAGTCTGATGTATGAATTCACTAAAAGTTTTATAGAAATGACTGCTAACATATGATTTTGCATAACTTCCAAGTACAGTTATTGGTTTCTATACAACAGACCTTTAAAATAATAAAGTCATAGCATTTACAAGTTAAATTATTTGTTTTATGACCTAGGGGTAGGCATTTTCTCTGTTTTTGCTCCTGGGGCCTCAAATTTCCTAAATTATTCTGCTGTTTCTAGCAATATGGAATATTTAGTGCATATTTAGGATAGAACACACTATTGTAAGTTTTACTGAGGTATTTTGTATTTCTAGATTGTATTTTATTATGCCGTGATCACAAAAAGCACATTTAGGTGCTACGGCTTACTTTTGGGTTATCGACAGGATAAAACACCCCACCAATAATATTCAGGAAGGATCTATGAGTTTCAATGACTGCAAAGAGTAAATATAAGCACTTCTAAACAATTTAAATTACTAATATGCACATATAATGAATTTATTTTGTATTCAGGGCTTTAACTAAACTATGCATACTGTAAACTGTGAATTTATGCTGAGTCATCATAGTTAAGGCCCAGGATTTTCTCAATCTTCATGAAATATTTATAAAACTTCATATTTGAGTTAATTTCATTAAAATCTCTGAGATAAACCAGATTTGGTGAAATTCTGTATGTTCCCTTTTTTTGCCCAATATAGGTTGCATTTCTGTAAATATCAACAATGCAATTTCCCATAGGAACTCCTTTCATGGCTAAAACTGTACCACTTTTACTATTAAGTTTTGAAAAAATATATCCTAGAATGGAAAGTTCATATGCACTACTATTTTTCAAAGGTCAAAATATAGGGCTGTGCGGCATATTTTCAACGTTTATATGCCCGAACTTCTAAGAGTTTAAACTTACATTAAATTTCTATACTACCCCAACCTTGACTTAAGGATTTCCACAGACTTCAACTTGACAACTATGAATATGTATATTTATTGGTAACATTCCCAAGTTATGTCTCTATGAGATGAAACATAGAGATCATATCCGGGAACCAGTACGTAAACAAAATTAATTGCCTATGAATATTAAATATCTCCCCAAAGAGGCGTGGTTTGAAAAACAGCTGTATTTACAAAGTGCAACCTATACTAACATTTATTCCAATAGAAAACTTTCTAAAACACTTTTTCTCACAACAATACTTATATCTCAGAATTATAGCCTGAAAGAAATCACTGCATATACTCTAAGTTTTCTTTTACAGTACATTTTATACCCCACCCTCAATCAATTTTTACAGAATTTGAAAACAAGACTTTAATTATTGCCAGCTTACCCATTAAGCATGTTTTCTGACATGAAATGTCTAGAACCTGTTTGAAACTATTTTGATAACAAATTGAAAGCATTTCAGAACACTATAAAAGTAATGTTTAGCAGCTAATCATTCCAACATTCAAGATTATATAAAGTGTCCAATCCTGCCTCGGTCTCCATTCCACATCTTACTGTATGCCTATTTGTCAATGAAAGTTCACAATTACTGCCTCAAATGGTCAGTTAAGAAATCTTGTCACAACAGTATCATCTCTTACCATATATCTAACATAGTTTAGCTGATATATGAACTAGAAGTGTTTAAACAAAGCCATATTTGCAAAAGTTGTATGTATGAAGATACCAGTCTGATGTATGAATTCACTAAAAGTTTTATAGAAATGACTGCTAACATATGATTTTGCATAACTTCCAAGTACAGTTATTGGTTTCTATACAACAGACCTTTAAAATAATAAAGTCATAGCATTTACAAGTTAAATTATTTGTTTTATGACCTAGGGGTAGGCATTTTCTCTGTTTTTGCTCCTGGGGCCTCAAATTTCCTAAATTATTCTGCTGTTTCTAGCAATATGGAATATTTAGTGCATATTTAGGATAGAACACACTATTGTAAGTTTTACTGAGGTATTTTTGTATTTCTAGATTGTATTTTATTATGCCGTGATCACAAAAAGCACATTTAGGTGCTACGGCTTACTTTTGGGTTATCGACAGGATAAAACACCCCACCAATAATATTCAGGAAGGATCTATGAGTTTCAATGACTGCAAAGAGTAAATATAAGCACTTCTAAACAATTTAAATTACTAATATGCACATATAATGAATTTATTTTGTATTCAGGGCTTTAACTAAACTATGCATACTGTAAACTGTGAATTTATGCTGAGTCATCATAGTTAAGGCCCAGGATTTTCTCAATCTTCATGAAATATTTATAAAACTTCATATTTGAGTTAATTTCATTAAAATCTCTGAGATAAACCAGATTTGGTGAAATTCTGTATGTTCCCTTTTTTTGCCCAATATAGGTTGCATTTCTGTAAATATCAACAATGCAATTTCCCATAGGAACTCCTTTCATGGCTAAAACTGTACCACTTTTACTATTAAGTTTTGAAAAAATATATCCTAGAATGGAAAGTTCATATGCACTACTATTTTTTCAAAGGTCAAAATATAGGGCTGTGCGGCATATTTTCAACGTTTATATGCCCGAACTTCTAAGAGTTTAAACTTACATTAAATTTCTATACTACCCCAACCTTGACTTAAGGATTTCCACAGACTTCAACTTGACAACTATGAATATGTATATTTATTGGTAACATTCCCAAGTTATGTCTCTATGAGATGAAACATAGAGATCATATCCGGGAACCAGTACGTAAACAAAATTAATTGTCTATGAATATTAAATATCTCCCCAAAAGAGGCGTGGTTTGAAAAACAGCTGTATTTACAAAGTGCAACCTATACTAACATTTATTCCAATAGAAAACTTTCTAAAACACTTTTCTCACAACAATACTTATATCTCAGAATTATAGCCTGAAAGAAATCACTGCATATACTCTAAGTTTTCTTTTACAGTACATTTTATACCCCACCCTCAATCAATTTTTACAGAATTTGAAAACAAGACTTTAATTATTGCCAGCTTACCCATTAAGCATGTTTTCTGACATGAAATGTCTAGAACCTGTTTGAAACTATTTTGATAACAAATTGAAAGCATTTCAGAACACTATAAAAGTAATGTTTAGCAGCTAATCATTCCAACATTCAAGATTATATAAAGTGTCCAATCCTGCCTCGGTCTCCATTCCACATCTTACTGTATGCCTATTTGTCAATGAAAGTTCACAATTACTGCCTCAAATGGTCAGTTAAGAAATCTTGTCACAACAGTATCATCTCTTACCATATATCTAACATAGTTTAGCTGATATATGAACTAGAAGTGTTTAAACAAAGCCATATTTGCAAAAGTTGTATGTATGAAGATACCAGTCTGATGTATGAATTCACTAAAAGTTTTATAGAAATGACTGCTAACATATGATTTTGCATAACTTCCAAGTACAGTTATTGGTTTCTATACAACAGACCTTTAAAATAATAAAGTCATAGCATTTACAAGTTAAATTATTTGTTTTATGACCTAGGGGTAGGCATTTTCTCTGTTTTTGCCCCTGGGGCCTCAAATTTCCTAAATTATTCTGCTGTTTCTAGCAATATGGAATATTTAGTGCATATTTAGGATAGAACACACTATTGTAAGTTTTACTGAGGTATTTTTGTATTTCTAGATTGTATTTTATTATGCCGTGATCACAAAAAAGCACATTTAGGTGCTACGGCTTACTTTTGGGTTATCGACAGGATAAAAACACCCCACCAATAATATTCAGGAAGGATCTATGAGTTTCAATGACTGCAAAGAGTAAATATAAGCACTTCTAAACAATTTAAATTACTAATATGCACATATAATGAATTTATTTTGTATTCAGGGCTTTAACTAAACTATGCATACTGTAAACTGTGAATTTATGCTGAGTCATCATAGTTAAGGCCCAGGATTTTCTCAATCTTCATGGAATATTTATAAAACTTCATATTTGAGTTAATTTTATCAAAATCTCTGAGATAAACCAGATTTGGTGAAATTCTGTATGTTCCTTTTTTGCCCAATATAGGTTGCATTTCTGTAAATATCAACAATGCAATTTCCATAGGAACTCCTTTCATGGCTAAAACTGTACCACTTTTACTATTAAGTTTTGAAAAAATATATCCTAGAATGGAAAGTTCATATGCACTACTATTTTTTCAAAGGTCAAAATATAGGGCTGTGCGGCATATTTTCAACGTTTATATGCCCGAACTTCTAAGAGTTTAAACTTACATTAAATTTCTATACTACCCCAACCTTGACTTAAGGATTTCCACAGACTTCAACTTGACAACTATGAATATGTATATTTATTGGTAACATTCCCAAGTTATGTCTCTATGAGATGAAACATAGAGATCATATCCGGGAACCAGTACGTAAACAAAATTAATTGCCTATGAATATTAAATATCTCCCCAAAAGAGGCGTGGTTTGAAAACAGCTGTATTTACAAAGTGCAACCTATACTAACATTTATTCCAATAGAAAACTTTCTAAAACACTTTTCTCACAACAATACTTATATCTCAGAATTATAGCCTGAAAGAAATCACTGCATATACTCTAAGTTTTCTTTTACAGTACATTTTATACCCCACCCTCAATCAATTTTTACAGAATTTGAAAACAAGACTTTAATTATTGCCAGCTTACCCATTAAGCATGTTTTCTGACATGAAATGTCTAGAACCTGTTTGAAACTATTTTGATAACAAATTGAAAGCATTTCAGAACACTATAAAAGTAATGTTTAGCAGCTAATCATTCCAACATTCAAGATTATATAAAGTGTCCAATCCTGCCTCGGTCTCCATTCCACATCTTACTGTATGCCTATTTGTCAATGAAAGTTCACAATTACTGCCTCAAATGGTCAGTTAAGAAATCTTGTCACAACAGTATCATCTCTTACCATATATCTAACATAGTTTAGCTGATATATGAACTAGAAGTGTTTAAACAAAGCCATATTTGCAAAAGTTGTATGTATGAAGATACCAGTCTGATGTATGAATTCACTAAAAGTTTTATAGAAATGACTGCTAACATATGATTTTGCATAACTTCCAAGTACAGTTATTGGTTTCTATACAACAGACCTTTAAAATAATAAAGTCATAGCATTTACAAGTTAAATTATTTGTTTTATGACCTAGGGTAGGCATTTTCTCTGTTTTTTGCTCCTGGGGCCTCAAATTTCCTAAATTATTCTGCTGTTTCTAGCAATATGGAATATTTAGTGCATATTTAGGATAGAACACACTATTGTAAGTTTTACTGAGGTATTTTGTATTTCTAGATTGTATTTTATTATGCCGTGATCACAAAAAGCACATTTAGGTGCTACGGCTTACTTTTGGGTTATCGACAGGATAAAACACCCCACCAATAATATTCAGGAAGGATCTATGAGTTTCAATGACTGCAAAGAGTAAATATAAGCACTTCTAAACAATTTAAATTACTAATATGCACATATAATGAATTTATTTTGTATTCAGGGCTTTAACTAAACTATGCATACTGTAAACTGTGAATTTATGCTGAGTCATCATAGTTAAGGCCCAGGATTTTCTCAATCTTCATGAAATATTTATAAAACTTCATATTTGAGTTAATTTCATTAAAATCTCTGAGATAAACCAGATTTGGTGAAATTCTGTATGTTCCCTTTTTTTGCCCAATATAGGTTGCATTTCTGTAAATATCAACAATGCAATTTCCCATAGGAACTCCTTTCATGGCTAAAACTGTACCACTTTTACTATTAAGTTTTGAAAAAATATATCCTAGAATGGAAAGTTCATATGCACTACTATTTTTTCAAAGGTCAAAATATAGGGCTGTGCGGCATATTTTCAATGTTTATATGCCCGAACTTCTAAGAGTTTAAACTTACATTAAATTTCTATACTACCCCAACCTTGACTTAAGGATTTCCACAGACTTCAACTTGACAACTATGAATATGTATATTTATTGGTAACATTCCCAAGTTATGTCTCTATGAGATGAAACATAGAGATCATATCCGGGAACCAGTACGTAAACAAAATTAATTGCCTATGAATATTAAATATCTCCCCAAAGAGGCGTGGTTTGAAAAACAGCTGTATTTACAAAGTGCAACCTATACCTATAAGTCTTATTATTTTCTGAAGAAAATAGAAATAAGCCAAAACTAAAAAGACTGAAGGAAATGAAAAAAAAACTGTCCTTTCGCAATTATATGTTTTAATTCAACATTAACCTATAGCTGTACAATGTAACCTATGGGAATGCAACAAGAGTATAAATCCCAATAACCGAAAATTATACCATAGCTATCTATGGTATAATTTTCCAATTATCTCATGGTTTTGTTGGATATGGTCTTCGAAAAGAAAAGAAAGATAGGGAGACCTGGCGTTGGTCTCTTGAATTTTTTGACACAAGAACAACAGTCAGTGCGGGGCCACTAAGCTAAACTGCCCGCTTTGCACCAGCCGATTTAAATGAATGCCTAGGGTGGGAATCGAACCCACGTACACCAACTCCGTTGTCCTAGATTTTCAAATAAACAAAAATTCCCTCTCAAAACAACCAAACGAAAAAATATATATAATCTATATTACTTGAAAATATCAGCTGATTTTCAGTTATTGAAATATATACTTAGATTGTATCCTCATAGGCTCCACTGTACAGCTACGTGTCTAGATTTAAATTTGCCGAGGCTTTTTTCAGAGGGATGGAAAAGGGGCACACCCTTTTAAGGAGCTTCATATATATGATATATACATTAGACTTTTTATAACAATAATGTTGGACCGTTAAAATTAGATAGCAACTGGTTACTCAAAATGCTCAACTTTTTGTTTAAATTACCTATAATCAACATGTGATTATAATCGTGATCATTTTGAAATCCCTTTTAATTAATGTACGACTTTAAAAGCTCTGGTGAAATTAATTTCCTCGTTATTAAAAATTAAGGTTTATGACCCCTTCTGTAGCCATGTGAATAACGAAATTTTCAAACTGCAATAGTCTCAAAACAGCAAAGATAATGAATAATAGAGATGGGTCATATTGTATATTTACTAAGGGGTAACTTCGTGCAAAGCATTATTATTATTCATTGTTTCATTGCATTTAATAGAAAAAGAGGATTTTGTGGAAAATAAAACGAAGATTTTTGTAAAAAATCCACAGACTTTAATACAGAGATTTTTTATATAAAATTTTAAACATAGATTACTCACCTGTTTTTCTATGATGTGCTAGCTTTAATTGTTTACAAAAAGTCCTGAACAATCTTTAAATTAAAAAAAAAAACGCGTGCTGAGTCAATAAAGTCGAGCGCACCCTAGAAGGTGTACTTGAATTGGTCCATATTTATATTTGTTATATAAAATAAATAAAAACTAACCCTAAATCTAGGATTCAAGAGAGCTTCCAAATATCAGAAAATATGTGACTTATCTTGCGTCCATATCCAGAAAATCTAATTCCTTCGCCATATTTTCGTCTAGATCTGTAACGTTATCCGCCACCAATGTAAATGTGCATCCTTCGGTGTCGAAAATTCAGGTCTAACTGATATTCCCGCGGTTTCAGAATCCCGTGCTTATTTGAGAAAGTAGGCGGAGCTTTGTGTGTAAGGCCGAAAAGGGTTATTTAGCTGATTCTTATCAAAATTATTTTTAAATTAAACATACAAAAATATATGAAGTATAAATTTTAAACATGAAAAGATGCTATAGGTTAAAACAGATATTTTTGGTGAAACCCCAGCAACCTCACTCGACCTTCGGTCTCGTGAGGTTAAGGCCAGGCTTTCAACAAAGAGCTATGGTATAATTTACGAAACACCACAAAACTATCCAAAAGATATGAAATATCTATAACATATTCAGAATCTTTTTGAAATGATTTTGTGACTCTAAAAAGAGCCGTTTCCGATATGCAATTGTCTTAAGATTTGTTCTGTAATATTCTGTCTGGGTGTAATCACTGTAACTGCTTCTTCAGCAGTGTTAACATTTGATTCTTCCTCTTACACTGCAGTGTAGACTGATTTCTCAGATCCTCTCCCTGTTTTTCATTAGACGATCATTGATTAAATTGACATCTTCTTTGCATGGTTAACTCAGTGGATTTTTCTCCACAGTTCCGTTACATCTGGTACCATACTGACGTCAACTTCGACTAACGACTTGTTTTTACACTCACGGATCGGTTATGCCAGTGTGACTCTGACTTAGACCTTAGCAGTTTTAATCGTTTACGATGAAATTATGCGGTTTTTTTTTTCGTCTATTGCCGATTCCATACTGTGATATCAAATGTATATCTACTCAGATTGACGGTATTGCACAATGCTATAACTCGCCTACTTTATACGTAGCCCTGCGCCGAAGAAAGTCGCGCCAGAATTCTAAGTGTTTTGCTAATACACTTCATAACTAAACCACACCCCTTGCACGTGAAAAGTGGTGTATATTTGAACTGACAATCTAATAAAGTAAAAATAGCGAATTTCATGCCGTTCAGTTGTGTGTCGTTGATTGCTGGTTTTTTTTATGCATTATACCTTGCATCTCCTTTTATTCATATTTTATGTTTATATGTCAAAAAGTTGTTACCTATTTACTAAAACATTGAAAATATTATCGCATTTTATAGCTGATGTTTATCATTAAAAAGACCTATTTCATGGCACCCCCCTTTTCTTAAAAATAAAAAATCTAAAACAATGCAAAAGAGCAAAAGTAAAACACAAACACAAAAATGGTTTACAGAACCTAATACGAAATAAAACAAGCTACTTCTTTCTGAGGTTAGCATACGATGTATAGGTTTGAAAACCTTATATAGTACACAATTTGCAAAATTTCCGCAGAGAAGGTATTGGCAAAAATCTGGATCTTTATATACGTATTATATACGTTTTGGAGTTTTGGAACTTTTCGTCTTTTTGAAATTGTGATCTGCACAGATTAAAATTAAAAGTTCCCAAAAAATTAAACAACGACTCAATCATAAAATAAGTCTTTATCATGGTTTTTCCTGATAACAAACACAAATTTTGCAAACTTTGAAATTATCCGTGTTATTATACCTTTTCATGAAATAATTTTACATATAACTTTGCATCGCAAGATTTGTAATCTAACCGCAGTCTAGTAATTACAGTCTAGTTGTGTTGGGAACTTAGCCCTTAGTAAAACCCGTACGTTCGTTGAGGCGACAGTGTAAATTCTTTATCAACTTTCCTATTTATTTCTCTCCTAGAATGTTGTAAGATAAAGGGGATGGTTGAGATAAAAAACTTTCACCCATTACATTTTCTTAAACGTGTGTGTGTCCAAGTCAGGAACGTTTGTTGTCGTAAGTGGTCGCATGTCATATCGTAATGCCCCCCTCCCCCTATTTATTTAGAGAATTGAGTGTTAATAGCAGATCTTTGATATTTTCTGTTGAATTTATATATATATAAATCTTTCATGGAATCGAGACAATTAAGAGCGAGACATATTGTGTGGTCACCTGTCAATTTGTCGAAGACTGTATGTATGCATCAAGATGGGTATTTTTTGTTATTTATGTCGTTAGGCTGCTATTCTATTGACGTATAACCCACATCTGATTCTCCTTCTATTTCACTCTTAATTTTCCTTGTACACTGCTGACTGAAAAATAATATATAAATCTGATAGCACTTATATGACATATTGTTAGGACACCTGTCTATTGATGAAGATTACAAGTCTCCTCTAGATGTCTTTTGGTTATTTATGTAGTTGGGTTGCTGTCTCATTGACGTATACTTCACATCTCCTTTTATTCATGTAGCTTAATTTTCCGTGTGCACTAATGACTGCAAAAAATATTATCATATAAATCTGATAGCACTGCCAGTTTTGCTTTGTTTCAAATATAGCGGATTGATTTGATTTTTTTTTCATTTAACGTCCAGTGGCAAATATTTCATGCATATTAAAGCAATTGTGTCATAAAATCAAATCGTAAAGATTATGCGCATGTGTCTAGTCTACTTTACATTGCTTACAAATACTCTATACAAAAAATGTCAGTTTACTTATTATAACCTTAACGTGTATGCTGCATACATGTACTTTTGAAATCAAAAATGTAATCGCTGTTTTACACGTTTGCAGTACTTCACCATTTTAATAACCGGATTTTTCCTTCGGAAAACCTGGTTAAAAATTATATAATTGTTACTATGTTTCGCGTCTGTTTACCTTTGAATTGACGCAAATGAACTTCTTTTTTAAACGCCGATTCTAACACTTTTTTTCCAGAATATTTTATTATCAGGGTTGCTTTTAACATGTGTTTTCCCCTTTTCAAAATAAAACAAAAATTTACAAAATTGTACTTTTTCGGATAATATCTAATATTTCCTAACTTGCTTGCTTTATTTGATTTCATATGAAAAATGCAGCTTCATTCGTGTCTCCACTATCAGTTTGAAAATCAGACTGCCATTTTAACTGAAGGAAGGACTATTCAAGCATCTGTGCTATATTGGCTGAATATATTGATACTGTAAAACTATTTTCAATCAATCCTTTTCGACGAATACTGCATTGGAAAATTGAAAGAACTCCTTGCAAACATCTTGGGATTCAGATGAATAAAAACTGCTTGATCGAAATATTAATAAATTCCACAACATACCATCGTATGTAAGAAAAATGATAGCCTCACATGTAAGTGTACCTTTGAGAGTTCTGATATTACATCACGAAAGTCACAGACGTGCCATCTGTTTGATTTACGACACGAATTCTTTTAAATATTTGGAGCTTGTGACGTAAATGCTAACTTTTAGTCAGTACATGTTATGTACATCTAGAAAAGAATAAGCTATAGAGTTCCGCTAGTTTAATCATAAATAGGAGTTTCAAACATTAGGCCTGGCTTGTTTGTGTTACAATAGATGACCTGGAAAAAATTCGAGTTACAAGATCTGTACCAATGACGTCATAAAGAATGATCAGACAAGGAGCTGTAGGCATTTAATTGCAAACGTCATCATAAACTTATGTTCTAATAACAGAAGAAAGTACCTGGATTTATTTATTTGTCATGTTTTAGAATGTATAAAAAAAGTATATTCTACAAGAAATCTGACAGCTTTCCAAAAACTTGGCCACCACATCAGTTAATGACTAGTGTGATTCTAGCCGTCGATAACAGCCGGCGTTAATATTCATGAGGCCAGCCTTCAATAATATTCACGAGCCGTCAATAATATTCATGAGATGACTTGCGTTCGAAGAAGTGTTGTAAGAAACTATGATCGATCATTATGATTAAATAACGTTTCTGTTTATATTTGGTATTGTTTCTAACAGGCAAGTACGTGGGTGTCTTCTTCGAGGTCCGCGTTTACTTAATCAAATGAAAAAGGAACTTTGGGTCTTCTGCAAGGTCTGCGTCTTTAAACAACATTTTAAATGTAATTTAAAAATGTTAATGCTTCCATAAATATAAAACCAGGAACTGGTGTATTCAAATTTCTGTGATTAGTGAAATAATGTAAACTGAAACAATAACAAATAAAAATATAGAAATTTGTTCGTTGTCTACAAATATAGTCCCACCTCAAAAGCAAAACATACCAAACATACGATCGTATATCTTCCATTGTATCAGATCAGAAAGACAAGAATATTAATTTTGTATTTAATTGATAAAAGAACAGAACAAACAAAAACTATCAGTTACAACTTAAACAACATATATTTTTTTTTTCAAAATTACGGAGATCAATCAGAGTCATTAATCTCGACATTATCAGACCATTCCATTCAGAGGTAGGCATTATATAGATATAGGAAGATGTGGTGTGAGTGCCAATGAGACAACTCTCCATCCAAATAACAATTTATAAAAGTAAACCATTATAGGTCAATGTACGGCCTTCAACACGGAGCCTTGGCTCACACCGAACAACAAGCTATAAAGGGCCCCAAAAGTACTAGTGTAAAACCATTCAAACGGTAAAACCAACGGTCTAGTCTATATAAAAAACGAGAAACGAGAAACACGTATAAATTACATAAACAAACGACAACTACTGTACATCAGATTCCTGACTTAGGACAGGTGCAAACATTTGCAGCGGGATTAAATGTTTTAATGGTACCAAACCTTCTCCCTTTTTCTGAAACAATAGTATAACATCACAACATAGAAAAACACACGATAAAACATCAATTGGAAGGCTTAACTCAATCAAAACGTAAATTAACACACTATGAACGAATAAATTCGATCTGTGATACCTGAAAGTAAATACATAGTTAATAAAATATTAGGGACAAACATTCAAGGCCAAAAAGCAAACAAACAAGTCCAAATAAAGCCATGCCAAAACACTACCGCGAAATATTAAACCCTTAGAAAATATAAACTTTTGAAAAACCGGTTTTCATAATATATACTATAGCCTATATATATTACTAATGCCCTAGACCCGTACGGGTAGTTATTGCCTTTAAAATGGCCTATAGCACTTATGCCCTAGACCCGTACGAGTTTGTCAGCAGAGGGTTAAAAGGGGAGGTGGTACGCCTGTTTACAACGAAGTCGAAATAAACTATTGCCGGCTGGCCAAACTAAAGACTTCTCCACGTGGGCCATTATACCAGAGGAAGAGGTAGTTATTGCCTTCAAAATGGCTTATGGCACTTATGCCCTAGACCCGTACGAGTTAGTCAGCAAAGGGTAAAGGGATTACCCTGGTATATCACGAAGTCGAAATAAACTATTGCCGGCTGGCCAAACTAAAGACTTCTCCACGTGGGCCATTATACCAGAGGAAGAGGCAGTTATTGCCTTTAAAATGGTCTATAGCACTCATGCCCTAGACCCGTACGAGTTTGTCAGCAGAGGGTTAAAAGGGGAGGTGGTACGCCTGTTTACAACGAAGTCGAAATAAACTATTGCCGGCTGGCCAAACTAAAGACTTCTCCACGTGGGCCATTATACCAGAAGAAGAGGTAGTTATTGCCTTCAAAATGGCTTATGGCACTTATGCCCTAGACCCGTACGAGTTAGTCAGCAAAGGGTAAAGGGGTACCCTGGTATATCACGAAGTCGAAATAAACTATTGCCGGCTGGCCAAACTAAAGACTTCTCCACGTGGGCCATTATACCAGAGGAAGAGGTAGTTATTGCCTTCAAAATGGCTTATGGCACTTATGCCCTAGACCCGTACGAGTTAGTCAGCAAAGGGTAAGGGGGTTCCCTGGTATATCACGAAGTTGAAATAAACTATTGCTGGCTGGCCAAACTAAAGACTTCTCCACATGGGCCATTATACCAGAGGAAGAGGTAGTTATTGCCTTTAAAATGGTCTATAGCACTTATGCCCTAGACCCGTACGAGTTTGTCAGCAGAGGGTTAAAGGGGAGGTGGTACGCCTGTTTACAACGAAGTCGAAATAAACTATTGCCGACTGGCCAAACTAAAGACTTCTCCACGTGGGCCATTATACCAGAGGAAGAAGTAGTTATTGCCTTTAAAATGGCTTAGGCACTTATGCCCTAGACCCGTACGAGTTAGTCAGCAAAGGGTAAGGGGGTACCCTGGTATATCACGAAGTCGAAATAAACTATTGCCAGCTGGCCAAACCAAAGACTTCTCCACGTGGGCCATTATACCAGAGGAAGAGGTAGTTATTGCCTTTAAAATGGTCTATAGCACTTATGCCCTAGACCCGTACGAGTTTGTCAGCAGAGGGTTAAAAGGGGGAGGTGGTACGCCTGTTTACAACGAAGTCGAAATAAACTATTGCCGGCTGGCCAAACTAAAGACTTCTCCACGTGGGCCATTATACCAGAGGAAGAGGTAGTTATTGCCTTCAAAATGGCTTATAGCACTGATGCTCTAGACCCGTACGAGTTAGTCAGCAAAGGGTGAGGGGAAGGGGGGGTAGCCTGGTATATCACGAAGTCGAAATAAATTATTGCCGGCTGGCCAAACTAAAGACTTCTCCACGTGGGCCATTATACCAGAGGAAGAGGTAGTTATTGCCTTTAAAATGGTCTATAGCACTTATGCCCTAGACCCGTACGAGTTTGTCAGCAGAGGGTTAAAAGGGGGAGGTGGTACGCCTGTTTACAACGAAGTCGAAATAAACTATTGCCGGCTGGCCAAACTAAAGACTTCTCCACGTGGGCCATTATACCAGAGGAAGAGGTAGTTATTGCCTTCAAAATGGCTTATGGCACTTATGCCCTAGACCCGTACGTTTTAGTCAGCAAAGGGTAAAGCGGGTACCCTGGTATATCACGAAGTCGAAATAAACTATTGCCGGCTGGCCAAACTAAAGACTTCTCCACGTGGGCCATTATACCAGAGGAAGAGGTAGTTATTGCCTTTAAAATGGTCTATAGCACTTATGCCCTAGACCCGTACGAGTTTGTCAGCAGAGGGTTAAAGGGGAGGTGGTACGCCTGTTTACAACGAAGTCGAAATAAACTATTGCCGGCTGGCCAAACTAAAGACTTCTCCACGTGGGCCATTATACCAGAGGAAGAGGTAGTTATTGCCTTCAAAATGGCTTATGGCACTTATGCCCTAGACCCGTACGAGTTAGTCAGCAAAGGGTAAAGGGGTACCCTGGTATATCACGAAGTCGAAATAAACTATTGCCGGCTGGCCAAACTAAAGACTTCTCCACGTGGGCCATTATACCAGAGGAAGAGGTAGTTATTGCCTTCAAAATGGCTTATGGCACTTATGCCCTAGACCCGTACGAGTTAGTCAGCAAAGGGTAAAGGGAGTACCCTGGTATATCACGAAGTCGAAATAAACTATTGCCGGCTGGCCAAACTAAAGACTTCTCCACGTGGGCCATTATACCAGAGGAAGAGGCAGTTATTGCCTTTAAAATGGTCTATAGCACTTATGCCCTAGACCCGTACGAGTTTGTCAGCAGAGGGTTAAAAGGGGGAGGTGGTACGCCTGTTTACAACGAAGTCGAAATAAACTATTGCCGGCTGGCCAAACTAAAGACTTCTCCACGTGGGCCATTATACCAGAGGAAGAGGTAGTTATTGCCTTCAAAATGGCTTATGGCACTTATGCCCTAGACCCGTACGAGTTAGTCAGCAAAGGGTAAAGGGGTACCCTGGTATATCACGAAGTCGAAATAAACTATTGCCGGCTGGCCAAACTAAAGACTTCTCCACGTGGGCCATTATACCAGAGGAAGAGGTAGTTATTGCCTTTAAAATGGTCTATAGCACTTATGCCCTAGACCCGTACGAGTTTGTCAGCAGAGGGTTAAAGGGGAGGTGGTACGCCTGTTTACAACGAAGTCGAAATAAACTATTGCCGGCTGGCCAAACTAAAGACTTCTCCACGTGGGCCATTATACCAGAGGAAGAGGTAGTTATTGCCTTCAAAATGGCTTATGGCACTTATGCCCTAGACCCGTACGAGTTAGTCAGCAAAGGGTAAAGGGGTACCCTGGTATATCACGAAGTCGAAATAAACTATTGCCGGCTGGCCAAACTAAAGACTTCTCCACGTGGGCCATTATACCAGAGGAAGAGGTAGTTATTGCCTTCAAAATGGCTTATGGCACTTATGCCCTAGACCCGTACGAGTTAGTCAGCAAAGGGTAAGGGGGTACCCTGGTATATCACGAAGTCGAAATAAACTATTGCCGGCTGGCCAAACTAAAGACTTCTCCACGTGGGCCATTATACCAGAGGAAGAGGTAGTTATTGCCTTTAAAATGGTCTATAGCACTTATGCCCTAGACCCGTACGAGTTTGTCAGCAGAGGGTTAAAAGGGGGAGGTGGTACGCCTGTTTACAACGAAGTCGAAATAAACTATTGCCGGCTGGCCAAACTAAAGACTTCTCCACGTGGGCCATTATACCAGAGGAAGAGGTAGTTATTGCCTTCAAAATGGCTTATGGCACTTATGCCCTAGACCCGTACGAGTTAGTCAGCAAAGGGTAAAGGGGTACCCTGGTATATCACGAAGTCGAAATAAACTATTGCCGGCTGGCCCAACTAAAGACTTCTCCACGTGGGCCATTATACCAGAGGAAGAGGTAGTTATTGCCTTCAAAATGGCTTATGGCACTTATGCCCTAGACCCGTACGAGTTAGTCAGCAAAGGGTAAAGGGTACCCTGGTATATCACGAAGTCGAAATAAACTATTGCCGGCTGGCCAAACTAAAGACTTCTCCACGTGGGCCATTATACCAGAGGAAGAGGTAGTTATTGCCTTTAAAATGGTCTATAGCACTTATGCCCTAGACCCGTACGAGTTTGTCAGCAGAGGGTTAAAGGGGAGGTGGTACGCCTGTTTACAACGAAGTCGAAATAAACTATTGCCGGCTGGCCAAACTAAAGACTTCTCCACGTGGGCCATTATACCAGAGGAAGAGGTAGTTATTGCCTTCAAAATGGCTTATGGCACTTATGCCCTAGACCCGTACGAGTTAGTCAGCAAAGGGTAAAGGGGTACCCTGGTATATCACGAAGTCGAAATAAACTATTGCCGGCTGGCCAAACTAAAGACTTCTCCACGTGGGCCATTATACCAGAGGAAGAGGTAGTTATTGCCTTCAAAATGGCTTATGGCACTTATGCCCTAGACCCGTACGAGTTAGTCAGCAAAGGGTAAGGGGGTACCCTGGTATATCACGAAGTCGAAATAAACTATTGCCGGCTGGCCAAACTAAAGACTTCTCCACGTGGGCCATTATACCAGAGGAAGAGGTAGTTATTGCCTTTAAAATGGTCTATAGCACTTATGCCCTAGACCCGTACGAGTTTGTCAGCAGAGGGTTAAAAGGGGGAGGTGGTACGCCTGTTTACAACGAAGTCGAAATAAACTATTGCCGGCTGGCCAAACTAAAGACTTCTCCACGTGGGCCATTATACCAGAGGAAGAAGTAGTTATTGCCTTTAAAATGGCCTTAATCACTTATGCCCTAGACCCGTACGAGTTAGTCAGCAAAGGGTAAGGGGGTACCCTGGTATATCACGAAGTCGAAATAAACTATTGCCGGCTGGCCAAACTAAAGACTTCTCCACGTGGGCCATTATACCAGAGGAAGAAGTAGTTATTGCCTTTAAAATGGCTTATGCACTTATGCCCTAGACCCGTACGAGTTAGTCAGCAAAGGGTAAGGGGGTACCCTGGTATATCACGAAGTCGAAATAAACTATTGCCGGCTGGCCAAACCAAAGACTTCTCCACGTGGGCCATTATACCAGAGGAAGAAGTAGTTATTGCCTTTAAAAAAGCACTTATGCCCTAGACCCGTACGAGTTTGTCAGCAGAGGGTTAAAGGGGAGGTGGTACGCCTGTTTACAACGAAGTCGAAATAAACTATTGCCGGCTGGCCAAACTAAAGACTTCTCCACGTGGGCCATTATACCAGAGGAAGAGGTAGTTATTGCCTTCAAAATGGCCTATGGCACTTATGCCCTAGAGCCGTACGAGTTAGTCAGCAAAGGGTAAAGGGGTACCCTGGTATATCACGAAGTCGAAATAAACTATTGCCGGCTGGCCAAACTAAAGACTTCTCCACGTGGGCCATTATACCAGAGAAAGAGGTAGTTATTGCCTTTAAAATGGCCTATAGCACTTATGCCCTAGACCCGTACGAGTTTGTCAGCAAAGAGTTAAAAGGGAATTGGGTACCCTGGTATATCACGAAGTCGAAATAAACTACTGCCGGCTGACTAAACTAAGAGATTCTCCACGTGGGCAATTATACCAGAGGTAGAGGTAGGAATTGCCTCTAGAATGGTCTATAGCGCTTATGCCCTAGACCCGTAGGAATTTTTCAGCAAAGGGTAAGGAAGTACTCTGGTATATCACAAAGTCCAAATAAACTATTGCCGGCTGGCCAAACTTAGAGATTCTCCACGTGGGCAATTATATCAGAGATAGAGGTAGGCAATGCCTCTAAAATGGAACATCGCACATATGCCCTAGACCCGTACGAGTTTGTCAGCAAAGGGTAAAGGGGGTACTCTGGTATATCACGAAGTCGAAATAAACTATTGCCGGCTGGCCAAACTAAAGACTTCTCCACGTGGGCCATTATACCAGAGGTACAGGTAGGCATTGCCTCTAAAATGGCCCATAGGACTTATGCCCTAGATCCGTACGAGTTTGTCAGCAAAGAGTTAAATGGGGAATGGGGTACCCCGGTATATCACGAAGTCGAAAAAACTACTGCCGGCTGGCTTAACTAAGAGATTCTCCACGTAGGCCATTATATCAGAGGTAGAAGTAGGCATTGCCGCTAAAATGGCCCATCTCACCTATGCTCTAGACCCGTACGAGTTTGTCAGCAAAGGGTAAGAGGAGTACTCTGGTTTATCACGAAGTGCAAATAAACTATTGCCGGCTGGCCAAACTAAAGACTTCTCCACGTAGGCCATTATATCAGAGGTAGAAGTAGGCATTGCCGCTAAAATGGCCCATCTCACCTATGCTCTAGACCCGTACGAGTTTGTCAGCAAAGGGTAAGAGGAGTACTCTGGTTTATCACGAAGTCCAAATAAACTATTGCCGGCTGGCCAAACTAAGAGATTCTCCATGTGGGCCATTATACCAGAGGTAGAGGTAGGCATTGCCTTTAAAATTGCCCATAGGTCTTTTGCCCTAGACCCGTACGAGTTTGTCAGCAAAGAGTTAAAAGGGGAATTGAGTACATTTGAGACAAAGGTCTTGATTCAACAGTAGTGTTGACTATCATTATTTATTACAAATAAAAGATCTACTAGCATTCGTCTGATCCTTTACTTTTCGATTTTTAAGGGATATGCTTCCTCTTCCTCCTTATAACAAAACGTTTTATACTAAGATCATATCTAATCTTTCCAACTTATCAATCTCCTTGAGTGACACTGAAAATTCAGTGTCGACAAACTTGAATTAATCGGACCACTTTGGATATTGATCCTCTTTATTAGTATGATTTTGATCTGCCTCCTTATTATGTAGCGCGGATTGAAAATACTTTTGATCCTTATGATGAACATTAATACAATAGTTTTCTTTTGTGCTAATTTTTGTGGAAGTTGTATATAAAATTCCTACTAGCGGGTTAGTTTTGATTTAGTTATTTTATAATAATTAAACAACCCCTTTTCTATCGTTTTAAATTGATTTTTGTTAAAAGCATCTTCTATGGGAAATTTTCGTTTGCTTTTGTTTCAATTAGTTTGACTGAATCATTTTCAAGTCTGCTGTACCTCACTAAGCCAGCCTCCTTGGCAATTTGATGCTGCTTTTACCCTTTTAGCTACTTTATTTTCAATATCCATAGGAGTAAGGTCTTTATCCTTTCGCGAGATAATGGGTTTGTTTGTTTGCCTCAACATAATCCAATTGGACCTGGTTTTCTTTAACAAAACCTGTTTTTACGTCTTAGCGGCGCTTTAAACATTGTTATTAGTATCCTCTCAAATCTAACCTTCTTTTAGCAGCACATGTTGTACATATTTCTACACCTTGGTTTTTTGTTTTGCACATGCTCAGATTTAACTTCAGACTCTAATTCAGATTTCAATTCTGAATTAAAATCATCTAAAAATTTGCGTAGTTTTCTATTTTACTTCTTGTCCAACTTTTTAATGGTAGCCATTCCACTTTTTCTTTGCACTGATTTATTTCATTACAAACACTATTTTTATAAACGGTGTTTGTTATTTTAAATATTGATTTCATGTTTTATTTACTCGTAGCACTTAAAAAACTATTTTTAATTTAAAATAAAAATATTTTTCGGATTCAGTCACTTCAAATATTGCTTCTATTTATTATGTTCCGTTAATTTTGATCCAATTGTTTGGATCAAACATTTTCTTCTTTCCAAACCTAGATCCTTGGTTTCTAACCAGTGTATAAGATAAATATCCCTGCTTTGATTTTTAGCCAGTTGTAAACCGTCACTTCTCATGTATGCCCTTTCAAGTTTGTTTCCTTGTTACACAATGCTTACCCAGTATACACAATATTTGCAATGTTCTCCAATTTGGTCTTTAACTGTCAGAATCTTGCTCATCCCAAACTTAACCTTCACTTCTTCAACATTCAAAATTTTGTTCTTTGTTCTTCTCCTCCAACACGTATTCCCTCGAAAATTCATCATCCTCCTCCTTAAACATAGTTATGTTTTTTTTATCTTGCCATGATTTAATTATGTAATTAAATTATTTTTTTCAAATATAATCGACACTTGCCTACTACGTACTCTGGTATCAATCTTCATGTGGAGAGTCTCTTATTATGGCCAGCCGGAAAGAGTGCAAGACTTTGGGGATTACCACGATTTCTATCTAAAATCTGACGTGCTATTTTGAACAGATATTAAGGAAATGGAATATTTGAGGATATTTGTATAAGAAATTATAAGATATATCTCATGTGGTATTACAGACCACAATGATAAGCTTATGATGATGCAGGTCTTAAGATTACTAAGTTAAATTGGAATTGCTTTCGGAAGTAGATATGGTGCTTATGTTTGAAACATCAACCAGAGCAGGAGTTGCCATGATGACATGGTAAAGCTTATAATTCATATATGGTTGATGATGACAAAACACAAATAATTAAATACTCATCTTATTTAGATGCTAATAACAATTTTGTGGGCGGGCTATGGCACAACCTTTACCTAAAGGGATTTTGATTGGGTAGATTCAAATGTTAAATGTCCAAAGATAATAATTATAAATACATGGTTAAATATATAATAAAACTTCATGATGCACATAATGACTGTTCACTAGCACCAGAAAATGTTAAGATTAATAAGGTTGGAAAACTATTACTAACATAAAATAACTTTACAAAGTATGTGCTTCATTATAGAAATGTTAAACAAGTCTTAGATCTAAAGTCATGTCAGACTTTTGTATTTTGAAAACTATGGAACATGTTTGCAAGAGAGTCGATGTGTAATTGGTCATCCGTAAAAACAAGCACTTGAATTCATGGGTAAACCAAGTTTAGAGTTATTTTACAGAACAGTTGATAGCCGTTCATAAGAAAAAGACTCCGCTTAAATTTGGTAAATAATTTTGATTTGGGAGTTGTATTTGAGATCTTTTAAAAATACTAGTGTATGACTGTCATTACAATTTTATACGCAAGTTAAATGACAAGTTTAAGAATGTGTTTATAGATACAGATAGTTTAGCCCTGATATTCAAACGGATGAGTTTTACAAGGATATATCCCTCAATGTTCAAGACAAATTTGATACTTCTAATTATCCAAATAACCATTTATCAGGAAGTGCAACTGGTGTTAACAAAATAGTAATTGGCATTTTCAAAGATGAGTTTGCTGTTAAAATACTGACCGAGCTTGTTGGTTGAAGGGCCATAATGTACGCCTACATAGTAGATGGTGAAATTACGAAGAAAGCAAAAGATTTATGAAAATGTGATTGAAGAATAAAACCATACTGGAATCACAACTGAAATATACAAATCCATGAATATTAGTAGGAGTCCTCTTTCACTTTACTCAGGACATTCAAAGGTTGGTTTGTCGGCTAAAGATTACAAGAGATACATCTTGACCGATAGATTTCACACATTAGCTAATGAACATTACAAAGTTTAAAAAGTATTAAAGAAGCACAACTTATAAATTATGAATCATGATAATGAAAATAAAAGAATTGGTTTCAGAAATTAGATCAGACGTCCAATAGGATGAATTTGGTAATCCAAAGTTTGAGCGTCTAAATTCTTTAAAGGTTAACGGTTTGTAGAGAAAGAGTATTCTGAATATCCCGAAAAGCTGATAAATTGATTTGTAATTTGACTGCAGAACCACAGATAAATACAACTACTAGATACGTTAAGTCTTCCAAACATAACATGTTATGTGGTTGGAATATATATTCAGATATAATGACAATGAGTTTTAATGTATATGATTGCAGAGGTTTTACTACAAATGATAGGAATGACTCGTATGAAGAGAAGTTTAAAAAAAGAATGAAAAAAACATTGAAAAAATACGATCGACACATTAAGGAACGTACAAAACGATAGAGAGCAAAGTGGACAATTCTGACTTCATTATGCAACAAAAACCGATGCACTAATGAGATGTTGGCGGTGGAAGAGAAAAACCAGGGGAAACCTGGGCAGTTTAAAGTTATTTGTTTAATGAAGTTAAATGTCAAGACAAAAACAAATTTAAATCTTTACAATATCCGCGGGGTAATATACCAATTTGTCATAGACTTCTTTTACTCAATTCAGGAGTCACCTTCGCAATATTTATTCGATGTGGTATATATCTGTATTAGTCTCGTAAAAGGATCCTTGGATTTCTTCATCGTTGAAATATTTGAGATAGTAAATAGGTGACTGAGAAATTATCACTCAGGAAATAGTAATCTCTTCTTCGGTTCAACTTGCTATGTTTTGTATCCCTTTTCAAACATTTCTTTCTGGTGATTTATACTATGTCTCACACACTAAATTTGAATGTTGCGTAGAGGTTCCAATAAGATGTTTAACAATACCCTATCTATTTTTGCTCTAGCTGTAGGATTGGTAATACGATTGAGTTCACTTGACATTTTTTGTAATTTCGAATGAATGTATCATTATGTTTATAATAACAGAGATCATGTCGATAGACCGCAGAGGATTTATTATTTGGATATCAGGAAGCAGCAAAGAAACTGCTGAAATCTACTCATTCGATCCGATTGGATGGACTTGGGTTTGTATGTATTTGAAAAAATCGCTACAACAACCGATCAACCAACTCTTGAGAACTGGTTTGGATGAAGGATTTTCTAAAGAAGACAATTATAATCTCATCTTTATCAAAACAAGTGTTCCTATTTGCTATCTTATTTGGTGAACAGTATACATTTATCACCTCCGAGACAGCCGAAAAGCATTGATTCCAAATTCTTTTAACAAGACAGAGATGTATCTGATCAACGCGAACTTGATAGGTGGCGGAAAATTGATTGTATTTGATGATTTATTGTTGGGAAAACAAAACAACAAAACAAGTGTGAAGGTTTCTATGTTTGTGGACGGCACAACCATGTCGACTAGGTATATCTCTCACAAAATTATCTCAAACTACCCCGACAGACCATTCAAAAATACACCAACTTTATTTGTCTCTTCCAACAAAACACCCAGAATCTAGATCATATTTATCGAGATCACTGTAGTGCAATCACCCGAGGAGAGTTTGGTCAGCTTTTGCAATCGGTATTGGTCCGAGTCACATGGGTTTGTCACCATTGATCTCACCAGCCCAAAATCAAATGGAAAGAAAAGATGAAATTAGATGACTTCTACAGAGTATAAATTAGATGGAGAAGTAAAGAAAGATTTTTGATGATTTTAATACTAATTCAATTTCAGACTCTGCATCTAAGTTATACAGAAACTACATAGACATTCCACCGTATGAGATAGGTGTGATAAAGTGATCCAAGGAATATCACTTCAGATGGATAAAAAGGGGAAGAAAAGTGTTATTGTAAGAATAAGATAAAAGACCGGAGAGAGTGGTTTGGTATCGATTTCGTACAGGTAAGTGGGCACAGCGAATCAAAACAGGAGGATGGATATGAATGTGTGTGTTTGTGTTTGTGTGTGTGTACGTGTGTGTGTGAATGTGTGTGTGTGTGTGTGTGTGTGTGTGTGTATGTAACCCAGGGAAATAATTGCACTTAACTATGTAGACCAAATCAATACAAATGTCTCAGACACTTAAAGATGGCTATGCAACCGACAAATAGCATCATGAAATGGCTCCGTGACTTGAAAGAATATTCTTGAGATATATATTCAAATTCAAAGGCTAGACACCGTTCAACACCGTTACACACTGATCAACCCTGTTCAACAGCATTTAAAACTGTTTAACACTGTAGAACATCGTTAAACACTATACATAATTGACTCCTATTAAGATTTCTTATCATAAACAGCGTGATGCACTTGCATAGGAAATGCATGAGGCCAAACTAAATATTCGAGCAAGCAACTATCAACCCCGAATAGACGATATTGGATTACCTCGAAACCTTACCAAAGAGTCTAAACCCGTGGTTGATGCGCAAAAGGAAGCTGCTTTTCAAATAACCAGAAAATTGGTGACCTTCCAACAATTCAGCCAGCTCTACTACAACATTCAGAGTTTTCCAGTCCACTACATATTGTAGAGTATATCGAGAGTTTGCACATTCACTTCTATTTGACAAAACCACAGATGCATTCCTAAAACATCTTACTCAACACCATCTTCACTTAAAGACCAGAGGGACAGTCAAACTCACAGATCGAAAACAAACTGACAACGCCACGGCCAAAACTAAAAGACAAACAGACAAACAACAGTACAGATGACACAACATAGAAAACTAAAGACTAAGCAACACGAACCCAACCAAAACTGGGGTAATCTCAGGTGCTCCGGAAGGGTAAGCAGATCCTGTTCCACATGTGGCACCCGTCGTGTTGCTTATGTTATTACAAATCCGGTAAATAGTCTAATTCGGTAGGTCACATTCGTGAAAAGGGAAGGATATTGTTGTTACGACATATCCGATATCATCTGTGAAACGGTTATTCCATAACGGTCAACCAACTCGTGATGGCGTCCGTAAAATTTACAAAGGGATGATTTCAACTTCACCATTTGGAACTCTTTGTATAATAGCTTCCTTGTGAGCAGCAATCGTCTATCAAGGAAATCATGATAGGAAATACAAGCCCGGGAATATCGTATCAATTGGGAGATATATACTCCGTATGCAGGCGCTGCTGGAATGTTGCTACATAGAAATAGAAAGTTCACAATTGGGAAGCTGAAATCATCTCTTTGTCGTAAAGTTTTGTTTTCAGCCGACCCTCATTGTCAATTTCTAGATTTAAGTCAAGATATGAGGCAGACTTAACTGTATCTGTAGTATCCTGTATCTCTACTAAGTGTGATAGATCAAACTTAACACACATTTGAATTGCAATCTGATAATCGTGGTATTCTTATAGGAAACTCCTCTGTAACATTTGTTTGGAATGATATATTGTTGTTGGGTGTGTTATACGACGGAACCCCAGGATGGTTAGAAATTATTGTGAAGAAACGTGCCGATTCGGAGTCGGATAAATTTGCAAATTTAATGCACAACAGAGATGTTGTTAATTATAGAAAAATATTGAAAGACAGTAGAGCCATGTACTATGGAAACTCTGTTCTCTCTGAAACCCCGAAATCGAGTAAAGGTTTCCAGTGGGGAAATCGTTTCCCTCCTTACAGATTTCAAGACAACATGGTAGTGAATTACAAACCGTGTTACTGTCTTCTGATTTCAACAAGTTTTTGGATCGATTAGATCTTTGCAAAGCATCGTATAAAGCTGGCAACAACAGGGTAAGAAATTAAATTGTTGCCATGGCTGATGCCATGAAAGGCCAGGGATGGGTTGGTAATCGGGAGTATGTTTTTGCTCACCGTCACAATGGTATAAACTTCAAAACGTGGTAATCGGCGATAATATGTTTGTGAAGGCAGGAACATTTTCCTCTTCTGCAAACAATTTGGGAAGTAAAGCTGTGAATGCCACCGGCAGTGCTACTTTAAACGATATAGAAAAAGGAGCCAATCATGGAGTTAATAAATTGACTACCTCTTAGAAGCCGAAAGCAATGTCAATATACGACTTTGTACAATGCATCAACCCCACCAAAGCCATTACGCAACAACAATGCGCTAAAATGTGGTTTTCATCAGCAACAGTGTGCACGTGGTTCCACAACCGTTTTCCAAAACATAGTTACCTAGATATTATCTGCTCAAAGTGGTGGATACATTTGATGGATCATTTTAGCCTTCAAACTGACAAAAATAATGATCAGACTCATAGAGCAGCCGTAATTGATCACTGTAGATCACTATAGATGGAGAAACATCCATGCAGTTCTTAATGCGCATTGCAATCTGTAGATTTCAATGTTGCCTTTACGCAATGTAAGAAATCTACATTATACAAAAAGTCTTCGTCCTCCGAAAAAGTTTTACAATATAGACCATCTTATTAGTAATAGTAACACAAACCCTTCAGACTTTATCAAACCGTAATCTTTGCTATTGTTCTTAGTACACAGTCTGACAAATTTAAGAAATCCGTCGTTAAAATTGATAACACAACAGACTTCGAGCGCAATATATGATATGTGATATACCAAGGTATCCCTCCCACCCTACGGTATAAGTGTTATGAGCCATTTTAGAGGCAACTACCTCTACCTCTGGTATAATGGCCCACGTTGAAATCTCTTAGTTTGGCCAGCCGGCAATACTGGTATTTCGACTATGTGACATACAGGCGTACCACACCCCTTTTAACCCTTTGCTGACTAACTCGTTCGGGTCTAGGGCATAAGTGCTATAGGCCATTTTAAAGGCAATAACTACCTCTTCCTCTGGTATAATGGCCCACGTGGAGAAGTCTTTAGTTTGGCCAGCCGGCAATAGTTTATTTCGACTTCGTGATATACCAGGGTACCCCCTTACCCTTTGCTGACTAACTCGTACGGGTCTAGGGCATAAGTGCCATAGGCCATTTTGAAGGCAATAACTACCTCTTCCTCTGGTATAATGGCCCACGTGGAGAAGTCTTTAGTTTGGCCAGCCGGCAATAGTTTATTTCGACTTCGTTGTAAACAGGCGTACCACCTCCCCCTTTTAACCCTCTGCTGACAAACTCGTACGGGTCTAGGGCATAAGTGCTATAGGCCATTTTAAAGGCAATAACTACCTCTTCCTCTGGTATAATGGCCCACGTGGAGAAGTCTTTAGTTTGGCCAGCCGGCAATAGTTTATTTCGACTTCGTGATATACCAGGGTACCCCTTTACCCTTTGCTGACTAACTCGTACGGGTCTAGGGCATAAGTGCCATAGGCCATTTTGAAGGCAATAACTACCTCTTCCTCTGGTATAATGGCCCACGTGGAGAAGTCTTTAGTTTGGCCAGCCGGCAATAGTTTATTTCGACTTCGTTGTAAACAGGCGTACCACCTCCCCTTTAACCCTCTGCTGACAAACTCGTACGGGTCTAGGGCATAAGTGCTATAGGCCATTTTAAAGGCAATAACTACCTCTTCCTCTGGTATAATGGCCCACGTGGAGAAGTCTTTAGTTTGGCCAGCCGGCAATAGTTTATTTCGACTTCGTGATATACCAGGGTACCCCTTTACCCTTTGCTGACTAACTCGTACGGGTCTAGGGCATAAGTGCCATAGGCCATTTTGAAGGCAATAACTACCTCTTCCTCTGGTATAATGGCCCACGTGGAGAAGTCTTTAGTTTGGCCAGCCGGCAATAGTTTATTTCGACTTCGTTGTAAACAGGCGTACCACCTCCCCCTTTTAACCCTCTGCTGACAAACTCGTACGGGTCTAGGGCATAAGTGCTATAGGCCATTTTAAAGGCAATAACTACCTCTTCCTCTGGTATAATGGCCCACGTGGAGAAGTCTTTAGTTTGGCCAGCCGGCAATAGTTTATTTCGACTTCGTGATATACCAGGGTACCCCTTTACCCTTTGCTGACTAACTCGTACGGGTCTAGGGCATAAGTGCCATAGGCCATTTTGAAGGCAATAACTACCTCTTCCTCTGGTATAATGGCCCACGTGGAGAAGTCTTTAGTTTGGCCAGCCGGCAATAGTTTATTTCGACTTCGTTGTAAACAGGCGTACCACCTCCCCCTTTTAACCCTCTGCTGACAAACTCGTACGGGTCTAGGGCATAAGTGCTATAGGCCATTTTAAAGGCAATAACTACCTCTTCCTCTGGTATAATGGCCCACGTGGAGAAGTCTTTAGTTTGGCCAGCCGGCAATAGTTTATTTCGACTTCGTGATATACCAGGGTACCCCTTTACCCTTTGCTGACTAACTCGTACGGGTCTAGGGCATAAGTGCCATAGGCCATTTTGAAGGCAATAACTACCTCTTCCTCTGGTATAATGGCCCACGTGGAGAAGTCTTTAGTTTGGCCAGCCGGCAATAGTTTATTTCGACTTCGTTGTAAACAGGCGTACCACCTCCCCCTTTTAACCCTCTGCTGACAAACTCGTACGGGTCTAGGGCATAAGTGCTATAGGCCATTTTAAAGGCAATAACTACCTCTTCCTCTGGTATAATGGCCCACGTGGAGAAGTCTTTAGTTTGGCCAGCCGGCAATAGTTTATTTCGACTTCGTGATATACCAGGGTACCCCTTTACCCTTTGCTGACTAACTCGTACGGGTCTAGGGCATAAGTGCCATAGGCCATTTTGAAGGCAATAACTACCTCTTCCTCTGGTATAATGGCCCACGTGGAGAAGTCTTTAGTTTGGCCAGCCGGCAATAGTTTATTTCGACTTCGTTGTAAACAGGCGTACCACCTCCCCCTTTTAACCCTCTGCTGACAAACTCGTACGGGTCTAGGGCATAAGTGCTATAGGCCATTTTAAAGGCAATAACTACCTCTTCCTCTGGTATAATGGCCCACGTGGAGAAGTCTTTAGTTTGGCCAGCCGGCAATAGTTTATTTCGACTTCGTGATATACCAGGGTACCCCTTTACCCTTTGCTGACTAACTCGTACGGGTCTAGGGCATAAGTGCCATAGGCCATTTTGAAGGCAATAACTACCTCTTCCTCTGGTATAATGGCCCACGTGGAGAAGTCTTTAGTTTGGCCAGCCGGCAATAGTTTATTTCGACTTCGTTGTAAACAGGCGTACCACCTCCCCCTTTTAACCCTCTGCTGACAAACTCGTACGGGTCTAGGGCATAAGTGCTATAGGCCATTTTAAAGGCAATAACTACCTCTTCCTCTGGTATAATGGCCCACGTGGAGAAGTCTTTAGTTTGGCCAGCCGGCAATAGTTTATTTCGACTTCGTGATATACCAGGGTACCCCTTTACCCTTTGCTGACTAACTCGTACGGGTCTAGGGCATAAGTGCCATAGGCCATTTTGAAGGCAATAACTACCTCTTCCTCTGGTATAATGGCCCACGTGGAGAAGTCTTTAGTTTGGCCAGCCGGCAATAGTTTATTTCGACTTCGTTGTAAACAGGCGTACCACCTCCCCTTTAACCCTCTGCTGACAAACTCGTACGGGTCTAGGGCATAAGTGCTATAGGCCATTTTAAAGGCAATAACTACCTCTTCCTCTGGTATAATGGCCCACGTGGAGAAGTCTTTAGTTTGGCCAGCCGGCAATAGTTTATTTCGACTTCGTGATATACCAGGGTACCCCTTTACCCTTTGCTGACTAACTCGTACGGGTCTAGGGCATAAGTGCCATAGGCCATTTTGAAGGCAATAACTACCTCTTCCTCTGGTATAATGGCCCACGTGGAGAAGTCTTTAGTTTGGCCAGCCGGCAATAGTTTATTTCGACTTCGTTGTAAACAGGCGTACCACCTCCCCCTTTTAACCCTCTGCTGACAAACTCGTACGGGTCTAGGGCATAAGTGCTATAGGCCATTTTAAAGGCAATAACTACCTCTTCCTCTGGTATAATGGCCCACGTGGAGAAGTCTTTAGTTTGGCCAGCCGGCAATAGTTTATTTCGACTTCGTGATATACCAGGGTACCCCTTTACCCTTTGCTGACTAACTCGTACGGGTCTAGGGCATAAGTGCCATAGGCCATTTTGAAGGCAATAACTACCTCTTCCTCTGGTATAATGGCCCACGTGGAGAAGTCTTTAGTTTGGCCAGCCGGCAATAGTTTATTTCGACTTCGTTGTAAACAGGCGTACCACCTCCCCCTTTTAACCCTCTGCTGACAAACTCGTACGGGTCTAGGGCATAAGTGCTATAGGCCATTTTAAAGGCAATAACTACCTCTTCCTCTGGTATAATGGCCCACGTGGAGAAGTCTTTAGTTTGGCCAGCCGGCAATAGTTTATTTCGACTTCGTGATATACCAGGGTACCCCTTTACCCTTTGCTGACTAACTCGTACGGGTCTAGGGCATAAGTGCCATAGGCCATTTTGAAGGCAATAACTACCTCTTCCTCTGGTATAATGGCCCACGTGGAGAAGTCTTTAGTTTGGCCAGCCGGCAATAGTTTATTTCGACTTCGTTGTAAACAGGCGTACCACCTCCCCCTTTTAACCCTCTGCTGACAAACTCGTACGGGTCTAGGGCATAAGTGCTATAGGCCATTTTAAAGGCAATAACTACCTCTTCCTCTGGTATAATGGCCCACGTGGAGAAGTCTTTAGTTTGGCCAGCCGGCAATAGTTTATTTCGACTTCGTGATATACCAGGGTACCCCTTTACCCTTTGCTGACTAACTCGTACGGGTCTAGGGCATAAGTGCCATAGGCCATTTTGAAGGCAATAACTACCTCTTCCTCTGGTATAATGGCCCACGTGGAGAAGTCTTTAGTTTGGCCAGCCGGCAATAGTTTATTTCGACTTCGTTGTAAACAGGCGTACCACCTCCCCTTTAACCCTCTGCTGACAAACTCGTACGGGTCTAGGGCATAAGTGCTATAGGCCATTTTAAAGGCAATAACTACCTCTTCCTCTGGTATAATGGCCCACGTGGAGAAGTCTTTAGTTTGGCCAGCCGGCAATAGTTTATTTCGACTTCGTGATATACCAGGGTACCCCTTTACCCTTTGCTGACTAACTCGTACGGGTCTAGGGCATAAGTGCCATAGGCCATTTTGAAGGCAATAACTACCTCTTCCTCTGGTATAATGGCCCACGTGGAGAAGTCTTTAGTTTGGCCAGCCGGCAATAGTTTATTTCGACTTCGTTGTAAACAGGCGTACCACCTCCCCTTTAACCCTCTGCTGACAAACTCGTACGGGTCTAGGGCATAAGTGCTATAGGCCATTTTAAAGGCAATAACTACCTCTTCCTCTGGTATAATGGCCCACGTGGAGAAGTCTTTAGTTTGGCCAGCCGGCAATAGTTTATTTCGACTTCGTGATATACCAGGGTACCCCTTTACCCTTTGCTGACTAACTCGTACGGGTCTAGGGCATAAGTGCCATAGGCCATTTTGAAGGCAATAACTACCTCTTCCTCTGGTATAATGGCCCACGTGGAGAAGTCTTTAGTTTGGCCAGCCGGCAATAGTTTATTTCGACTTCGTTGTAAACAGGCGTACCACCTCCCCTTTAACCCTCTGCTGACAAACTCGTACGGGTCTAGGGCATAAGTGCTATAGGCCATTTTAAAGGCAATAACTACCTCTTCCTCTGGTATAATGGCCCACGTGGAGAAGTCTTTAGTTTGGCCAGCCGGCAATAGTTTATTTCGACTTCGTGATATACCAGGGTACCCCTTTACCCTTTGCTGACTAACTCGTACGGGTCTAGGGCATAAGTGCCATAGGCCATTTTGAAGGCAATAACTACCTCTTCCTCTGGTATAATGGCCCACGTGGAGAAGTCTTTAGTTTGGCCAGCCGGCAATAGTTTATTTCGACTTCGTTGTAAACAGGCGTACCACCTCCCCCTTTTAACCCTCTGCTGACAAACTCGTACGGGTCTAGGGCATAAGTGCTATAGGCCATTTTAAAGGCAATAACTACCTCTTCCTCTGGTATAATGGCCCACGTGGAGAAGTCTTTAGTTTGGCCAGCCGGCAATAGTTTATTTCGACTTCGTGATATACCAGGGTACCCCTTTACCCTTTGCTGACTAACTCGTACGGGTCTAGGGCATAAGTGCCATAGGCCATTTTGAAGGCAATAACTACCTCTTCCTCTGGTATAATGGCCCACGTGGAGAAGTCTTTAGTTTGGCCAGCCGGCAATAGTTTATTTCGACTTCGTTGTAAACAGGCGTACCACCTCCCCTTTTAACCCTCTGCTGACAAACTCGTACGGGTCTAGGGCATAAGTGCTATAGGCCATTTTAAAGGCAATAACTACCTCTTCCTCTGGTATAATGGCCCACGTGGAGAAGTCTTTAGTTTGGCCAGCCGGCAATAGTTTATTTCGACTTCGTGATATACCAGGGTACCCCTTTACCCTTTGCTGACTAACTCGTACGGGTCTAGGGCATAAGTGCCATAGGCCATTTTGAAGGCAATAACTACCTCTTCCTCTGGTATAATGGCCCACGTGGAGAAGTCTTTAGTTTGGCCAGCCGGCAATAGTTTATTTCGACTTCGTTGTAAACAGGCGTACCACCTCCCCTTTAACCCTCTGCTGACAAACTCGTACGGGTCTAGGGCATAAGTGCTATAGGCCATTTTAAAGGCAATAACTACCTCTCTTCCTCTGGTATAATGGCCCACGTGGAGAAGTCTTTAGTTTGGCCAGCCGGCAATAGTTTATTTCGACTTCGTGATATACCAGGGTACCCCTTTACCCTTTGCTGACTAACTCGTACGGGTCTAGGGCATAAGTGCCATAGGCCATTTTGAAGGCAATAACTACCTCTTCCTCTGGTATAATGGCCCACGTGGAGAAGTCTTTAGTTTGGCCAGCCGGCAATAGTTTATTTCGACTTCGTTGTAAACAGGCGTACCACCTCCCCCTTTTAACCCTCTGCTGACAAACTCGTACGGGTCTAGGGCATAAGTGCTATAGGCCATTTTAAAGGCAATAACTACCTCTTCCTCTGGTATAATGGCCCACGTGGAGAAGTCTTTAGTTTGGCCAGCCGGCAATAGTTTATTTCGACTTCGTGATATACCAGGGTACCCCTTTACCCTTTGCTGACTAACTCGTACGGGTCTAGGGCATAAGTGCCATAGGCCATTTTGAAGGCAATAACTACCTCTTCCTCTGGTATAATGGCCCACGTGGAGAAGTCTTTAGTTTGGCCAGCCGGCAATAGTTTATTTCGACTTCGTTGTAAACAGGCGTACCACCTCCCCTTTAACCCTCTGCTGACAAACTCGTACGGGTCTAGGGCATAAGTGCTATAGGCCATTTTAAAGGCAATAACTACCTCTTCCTCTGGTATAATGGCCCACGTGGAGAAGTCTTTAGTTTGGCCAGCCGGCAATAGTTTATTTCGACTTCGTGATATACCAGGGTACCCCTTTACCCTTTGCTGACTAACTCGTACGGGTCTAGGGCATAAGTGCCATAGGCCATTTTGAAGGCAATAACTACCTCTTCCTCTGGTATAATGGCCCACGTGGAGAAGTCTTTAGTTTGGCCAGCCGGCAATAGTTTATTTCGACTTCGTTGTAAACAGGCGTACCACCTCCCCCTTTTAACCCTCTGCTGACAAACTCGTACGGGTCTAGGGCATAAGTGCTATAGGCCATTTTAAAGGCAATAACTACCTCTTCCTCTGGTATAATGGCCCACGTGGAGAAGTCTTTAGTTTGGCCAGCCGGCAATAGTTTATTTCGACTTCGTGATATACCAGGGTACCCCTTTACCCTTTGCTGACTAACTCGTACGGGTCTAGGGCATAAGTGCCATAGGCCATTTTGAAGGCAATAACTACCTCTTCCTCTGGTATAATGGCCCACGTGGAGAAGTCTTTAGTTTGGCCAGCCGGCAATAGTTTATTTCGACTTCGTTGTAAACAGGCGTACCACCTCCCCCTTTTAACCCTCTGCTGACAAACTCGTACGGGTCTAGGGCATAAGTGCTATAGGCCATTTTAAAGGCAATAACTACCTCTTCCTCTGGTATAATGGCCCACGTGGAGAAGTCTTTAGTTTGGCCAGCCGGCAATAGTTTATTTCGACTTCGTGATATACCAGGGTACCCCTTTACCCTTTGCTGACTAACTCGTACGGGTCTAGGGCATAAGTGCCATAGGCCATTTTGAAGGCAATAACTACCTCTTCCTCTGGTATAATGGCCCACGTGGAGAAGTCTTTAGTTTGGCCAGCCGGCAATAGTTTATTTCGACTTCGTTGTAAACAGGCGTACCACCTCCCCCTTTTAACCCTCTGCTGACAAACTCGTACGGGTCTAGGGCATAAGTGCTATAGGCCATTTTAAAGGCAATAACTACCTCTTCCTCTGGTATAATGGCCCACGTGGAGAAGTCTTTAGTTTGGCCAGCCGGCAATAGTTTATTTCGACTTCGTGATATACCAGGGTACCCCTTTACCCTTTGCTGACTAACTCGTACGGGTCTAGGGCATAAGTGCCATAGGCCATTTTGAAGGCAATAACTACCTCTTCCTCTGGTATAATGGCCCACGTGGAGAAGTCTTTAGTTTGGCCAGCCGGCAATAGTTTATTTCGACTTCGTTGTAAACAGGCGTACCACCTCCCCCTTTTAACCCTCTGCTGACAAACTCGTACGGGTCTAGGGCATAAGTGCTATAGGCCATTTTAAAGGCAATAACTACCTCTTCCTCTGGTATAATGGCCCACGTGGAGAAGTCTTTAGTTTGGCCAGCCGGCAATAGTTTATTTCGACTTCGTGATATACCAGGGTACCCCTTTACCCTTTGCTGACTAACTCGTACGGGTCTAGGGCATAAGTGCCATAGGCCATTTAAGTGCCATAGGCCATTTTGAAGGCAATAACTACCTCTTCCTCTGGTATAATGGCCCACGTGGAGAAGTCTTTAGTTTGGCCAGCCGGCAATAGTTTATTTCGACTTCGTTGTAAACAGGCGTACCACCTCCCCCTTTTAACCCTCTGCTGACAAACTCGTACGGGTCTAGGGCATAAGTGCTATAGGCCATTTTAAAGGCAATAACTACCTCTTCCTCTGGTATAATGGCCCACGTGGAGAAGTCTTTAGTTTGGCCAGCCGGCAATAGTTTATTTCGACTTCGTGATATACCAGGGTACCCCTTTACCCTTTGCTGACTAACTCGTACGGGTCTAGGGCATAAGTGCCATAGGCCATTTTGAAGGCAATAACTACCTCTTCCTCTGGTATAATGGCCCACGTGGAGAAGTCTTTAGTTTGGCCAGCCGGCAATAGTTTATTTCGACTTCGTTGTAAACAGGCGTACCACCTCCCCTTTAACCCTCTGCTGACAAACTCGTACGGGTCTAGGGCATAAGTGCTATAGGCCATTTTAAAGGCAATAACTACCTCTTCCTCTGGTATAATGGCCCACGTGGAGAAGTCTTTAGTTTGGCCAGCCGGCAATAGTTTATTTCGACTTCGTGATATACCAGGGTACCCCTTTACCCTTTGCTGACTAACTCGTACGGGTCTAGGGCATAAGTGCCATAGGCCATTTTGAAGGCAATAACTACCTCTTCCTCTGGTATAATGGCCCACGTGGAGAAGTCTTTAGTTTGGCCAGCCGGCAATAGTTTATTTCGACTTCGTTGTAAACAGGCGTACCACCTCCCCCTTTTAACCCTCTGCTGACAAACTCGTACGGGTCTAGGGCATAAGTGCTATAGGCCATTTTAAAGGCAATAACTACCTCTTCCTCTGGTATAATGGCCCACGTGGAGAAGTCTTTAGTTTGGCCAGCCGGCAATAGTTTATTTCGACTTCGTGATATACCAGGGTACCCCTTTACCCTTTGCTGACTAACTCGTACGGGTCTAGGGCATAAGTGCCATAGGCCATTTTGAAGGCAATAACTACCTCTTCCTCTGGTATAATGGCCCACGTGGAGAAGTCTTTAGTTTGGCCAGCCGGCAATAGTTTATTTCGACTTCGTTGTAAACAGGCGTACCACCTCCCCTTTAACCCTCTGCTGACAAACTCGTACGGGTCTAGGGCATAAGTGCTATAGGCCATTTTAAAGGCAATAACTACCTCTTCCTCTGGTATAATGGCCCACGTGGAGAAGTCTTTAGTTTGGCCAGCCGGCAATAGTTTATTTCGACTTCGTGATATACCAGGGTACCCCTTTACCCTTTGCTGACTAACTCGTACGGGTCTAGGGCATAAGTGCCATAGGCCATTTTGAAGGCAATAACTACCTCTTCCTCTGGTATAATGGCCCACGTGGAGAAGTCTTTAGTTTGGCCAGCCGGCAATAGTTTATTTCGACTTCGTTGTAAACAGGCGTACCACCTCCCCCTTTTAACCCTCTGCTGACAAACTCGTACGGGTCTAGGGCATAAGTGCTATAGGCCATTTTAAAGGCAATAACTACCTCTTCCTCTGGTATAATGGCCCACGTGGAGAAGTCTTTAGTTTGGCCAGCCGGCAATAGTTTATTTCGACTTCGTGATATACCAGGGTACCCCTTTACCCTTTGCTGACTAACTCGTACGGGTCTAGGGCATAAGTGCCATAGGCCATTTTGAAGGCAATAACTACCTCTTCCTCTGGTATAATGGCCCACGTGGAGAAGTCTTTAGTTTGGCCAGCCGGCAATAGTTTATTTCGACTTCGTTGTAAACAGGCGTACCACCTCCCCTTTAACCCTCTGCTGACAAACTCGTACGGGTCTAGGGCATAAGTGCTATAGGCCATTTTAAAGGCAATAACTACCTCTTCCTCTGGTATAATGGCCCACGTGGAGAAGTCTTTAGTTTGGCCAGCCGGCAATAGTTTATTTCGACTTCGTGATATACCAGGGTACCCCTTTACCCTTTGCTGACTAACTCGTACGGGTCTAGGGCATAAGTGCCATAGGCCATTTTGAAGGCAATAACTACCTCTTCCTCTGGTATAATGGCCCACGTGGAGAAGTCTTTAGTTTGGCCAGCCGGCAATAGTTTATTTCGACTTCGTTGTAAACAGGCGTACCACCTCCCCTTTAACCCTCTGCTGACAAACTCGTACGGGTCTAGGGCATAAGTGCTATAGGCCATTTTAAAGGCAATAACTACCTCTTCCTCTGGTATAATGGCCCACGTGGAGAAGTCTTTAGTTTGGCCAGCCGGCAATAGTTTATTTCGACTTCGTGATATACCAGGGTACCCCTTTACCCTTTGCTGACTAACTCGTACGGGTCTAGGGCATAAGTGCCATAGGCCATTTTGAAGGCAATAACTACCTCTTCCTCTGGTATAATGGCCCACGTGGAGAAGTCTTTAGTTTGGCCAGCCGGCAATAGTTTATTTCGACTTCGTTGTAAACAGGCGTACCACCTCCCCTTTAACCCTCTGCTGACAAACTCGTACGGGTCTAGGGCATAAGTGCTATAGGCCATTTTAAAGGCAATAACTACCTCTTCCTCTGGTATAATGGCCCACGTGGAGAAGTCTTTAGTTTGGCCAGCCGGCAATAGTTTATTTCGACTTCGTGATATACCAGGGTACCCCTTTACCCTTTGCTGACTAACTCGTACGGGTCTAGGGCATAAGTGCCATAGGCCATTTTGAAGGCAATAACTACCTCTTCCTCTGGTATAATGGCCCACGTGGAGAAGTCTTTAGTTTGGCCAGCCGGCAATAGTTTATTTCGACTTCGTTGTAAACAGGCGTACCACCTCCCCCTTTTAACCCTCTGCTGACAAACTCGTACGGGTCTAGGGCATAAGTGCTATAGGCCATTTTAAAGGCAATAACTACCTCTTCCTCTGGTATAATGGCCCACGTGGAGAAGTCTTTAGTTTGGCCAGCCGGCAATAGTTTATTTCGACTTCGTGATATACCAGGGTACCCCTTTACCCTTTGCTGACTAACTCGTACGGGTCTAGGGCATAAGTGCCATAGGCCATTTTGAAGGCAATAACTACCTCTTCCTCTGGTATAATGGCCCACGTGGAGAAGTCTTTAGTTTGGCCAGCCGGCAATAGTTTATTTCGACTTCGTTGTAAACAGGCGTACCACCTCCCCCTTTTAACCCTCTGCTGACAAACTCGTACGGGTCTAGGGCATAAGTGCTATAGGCCATTTTAAAGGCAATAACTACCTCTTCCTCTGGTATAATGGCCCACGTGGAGAAGTCTTTAGTTTGGCCAGCCGGCAATAGTTTATTTCGACTTCGTGATATACCAGGGTACCCCTTTACCCTTTGCTGACTAACTCGTACGGGTCTAGGGCATAAGTGCCATAGGCCATTTTGAAGGCAATAACTACCTCTTCCTCTGGTATAATGGCCCACGTGGAGAAGTCTTTAGTTTGGCCAGCCGGCAATAGTTTATTTCGACTTCGTTGTAAACAGGCGTACCACCTCCCCCTTTTAACCCTCTGCTGACAAACTCGTACGGGTCTAGGGCATAAGTGCTATAGGCCATTTTAAAGGCAATAACTACCTCTTCCTCTGGTATAATGGCCCACGTGGAGAAGTCTTTAGTTTGGCCAGCCGGCAATAGTTTATTTCGACTTCGTGATATACCAGGGTACCCCTTTACCCTTTGCTGACTAACTCGTACGGGTCTAGGGCATAAGTGCCATAGGCCATTTTGAAGGCAATAACTACCTCTTCCTCTGGTATAATGGCCCACGTGGAGAAGTCTTTAGTTTGGCCAGCCGGCAATAGTTTATTTCGACTTCGTTGTAAACAGGCGTACCACCTCCCCCTTTTAACCCTCTGCTGACAAACTCGTACGGGTCTAGGGCATAAGTGCTATAGGCCATTTTAAAGGCAATAACTACCTCTTCCTCTGGTATAATGGCCCACGTGGAGAAGTCTTTAGTTTGGCCAGCCGGCAATAGTTTATTTCGACTTCGTGATATACCAGGGTACCCCTTTACCCTTTGCTGACTAACTCGTACGGGTCTAGGGCATAAGTGCCATAGGCCATTTTGAAGGCAATAACTACCTCTTCCTCTGGTATAATGGCCCACGTGGAGAAGTCTTTAGTTTGGCCAGCCGGCAATAGTTTATTTCGACTTCGTTGTAAACAGGCGTACCACCTCCCCCTTTTAACCCTCTGCTGACAAACTCGTACGGGTCTAGGGCATAAGTGCTATAGGCCATTTTAAAGGCAATAACTACCTCTTCCTCTGGTATAATGGCCCACGTGGAGAAGTCTTTAGTTTGGCCAGCCGGCAATAGTTTATTTCGACTTCGTGATATACCAGGGTACCCCTTTACCCTTTGCTGACTAACTCGTACGGGTCTAGGGCATAAGTGCCATAGGCCATTTTGAAGGCAATAACTACCTCTTCCTCTGGTATAATGGCCCACGTGGAGAAGTCTTTAGTTTGGCCAGCCGGCAATAGTTTATTTCGACTTCGTTGTAAACAGGCGTACCACCTCCCCTTTAACCCTCTGCTGACAAACTCGTACGGGTCTAGGGCATAAGTGCTATAGGCCATTTTAAAGGCAATAACTACCTCTTCCTCTGGTATAATGGCCCACGTGGAGAAGTCTTTAGTTTGGCCAGCCGGCAATAGTTTATTTCGACTTCGTGATATACCAGGGTACCCCTTTACCCTTTGCTGACTAACTCGTACGGGTCTAGGGCATAAGTGCCATAGGCCATTTTGAAGGCAATAACTACCTCTTCCTCTGGTATAATGGCCCACGTGGAGAAGTCTTTAGTTTGGCCAGCCGGCAATAGTTTATTTCGACTTCGTTGTAAACAGGCGTACCACCTCCCCCTTTTAACCCTCTGCTGACAAACTCGTACGGGTCTAGGGCATAAGTGCTATAGGCCATTTTAAAGGCAATAACTACCTCTTCCTCTGGTATAATGGCCCACGTGGAGAAGTCTTTAGTTTGGCCAGCCGGCAATAGTTTATTTCGACTTCGTGATATACCAGGGTACCCCTTTACCCTTTGCTGACTAACTCGTACGGGTCTAGGGCATAAGTGCCATAGGCCATTTTGAAGGCAATAACTACCTCTTCCTCTGGTATAATGGCCCACGTGGAGAAGTCTTTAGTTTGGCCAGCCGGCAATAGTTTATTTCGACTTCGTTGTAAACAGGCGTACCACCTCCCCCTTTTAACCCTCTGCTGACAAACTCGTACGGGTCTAGGGCATAAGTGCTATAGGCCATTTTAAAGGCAATAACTACCTCTTCCTCTGGTATAATGGCCCACGTGGAGAAGTCTTTAGTTTGGCCAGCCGGCAATAGTTTATTTCGACTTCGTGATATACCAGGGTACCCCTTTACCCTTTGCTGACTAACTCGTACGGGTCTAGGGCATAAGTGCCATAGGCCATTTTGAAGGCAATAACTACCTCTTCCTCTGGTATAATGGCCCACGTGGAGAAGTCTTTAGTTTGGCCAGCCGGCAATAGTTTATTTCGACTTCGTTGTAAACAGGCGTACCACCTCCCCCTTTTAACCCTCTGCTGACAAACTCGTACGGGTCTAGGGCATAAGTGCTATAGGCCATTTTAAAGGCAATAACTACCTCTTCCTCTGGTATAATGGCCCACGTGGAGAAGTCTTTAGTTTGGCCAGCCGGCAATAGTTTATTTCGACTTCGTGATATACCAGGGTACCCCTTTACCCTTTGCTGACTAACTCGTACGGGTCTAGGGCATAAGTGCCATAGGCCATTTTGAAGGCAATAACTACCTCTTCCTCTGGTATAATGGCCCACGTGGAGAAGTCTTTAGTTTGGCCAGCCGGCAATAGTTTATTTCGACTTCGTTGTAAACAGGCGTACCACCTCCCCCTTTTAACCCTCTGCTGACAAACTCGTACGGGTCTAGGGCATAAGTGCTATAGGCCATTTTAAAGGCAATAACTACCTCTTCCTCTGGTATAATGGCCCACGTGGAGAAGTCTTTAGTTTGGCCAGCCGGCAATAGTTTATTTCGACTTCGTGATATACCAGGGTACCCCTTTACCCTTTGCTGACTAACTCGTACGGGTCTAGGGCATAAGTGCCATAGGCCATTTTGAAGGCAATAACTACCTCTTCCTCTGGTATAATGGCCCACGTGGAGAAGTCTTTAGTTTGGCCAGCCGGCAATAGTTTATTTCGACTTCGTTGTAAACAGGCGTACCACCTCCCCTTTAACCCTCTGCTGACAAACTCGTACGGGTCTAGGGCATAAGTGCTATAGGCCATTTTAAAGGCAATAACTACCTCTTCCTCTGGTATAATGGCCCACGTGGAGAAGTCTTTAGTTTGGCCAGCCGGCAATAGTTTATTTCGACTTCGTGATATACCAGGGTACCCCTTTACCCTTTGCTGACTAACTCGTACGGGTCTAGGGCATAAGTGCCATAGGCCATTTTGAAGGCAATAACTACCTCTTCCTCTGGTATAATGGCCCACGTGGAGAAGTCTTTAGTTTGGCCAGCCGGCAATAGTTTATTTCGACTTCGTTGTAAACAGGCGTACCACCTCCCCCTTTTAACCCTCTGCTGACAAACTCGTACGGGTCTAGGGCATAAGTGCTATAGGCCATTTTAAAGGCAATAACTACCTCTTCCTCTGGTATAATGGCCCACGTGGAGAAGTCTTTAGTTTGGCCAGCCGGCAATAGTTTATTTCGACTTCGTGATATACCAGGGTACCCCTTTACCCTTTGCTGACTAACTCGTACGGGTCTAGGGCATAAGTGCCATAGGCCATTTTGAAGGCAATAACTACCTCTTCCTCTGGTATAATGGCCCACGTGGAGAAGTCTTTAGTTTGGCCAGCCGGCAATAGTTTATTTCGACTTCGTTGTAAACAGGCGTACCACCTCCCCTTTAACCCTCTGCTGACAAACTCGTACGGGTCTAGGGCATAAGTGCTATAGGCCATTTTAAAGGCAATAACTACCTCTTCCTCTGGTATAATGGCCCACGTGGAGAAGTCTTTAGTTTGGCCAGCCGGCAATAGTTTATTTCGACTTCGTGATATACCAGGGTACCCCTTTACCCTTTGCTGACTAACTCGTACGGGTCTAGGGCATAAGTGCCATAGGCCATTTTGAAGGCAATAACTACCTCTTCCTCTGGTATAATGGCCCACGTGGAGAAGTCTTTAGTTTGGCCAGCCGGCAATAGTTTATTTCGACTTCGTTGTAAACAGGCGTACCACCTCCCCCTTTTAACCCTCTGCTGACAAACTCGTACGGGTCTAGGGCATAAGTGCTATAGGCCATTTTAAAGGCAATAACTACCTCTTCCTCTGGTATAATGGCCCACGTGGAGAAGTCTTTAGTTTGGCCAGCCGGCAATAGTTTATTTCGACTTCGTGATATACCAGGGTACCCCTTTACCCTTTGCTGACTAACTCGTACGGGTCTAGGGCATAAGTGCCATAGGCCATTTTGAAGGCAATAACTACCTCTTCCTCTGGTATAATGGCCCACGTGGAGAAGTCTTTAGTTTGGCCAGCCGGCAATAGTTTATTTCGACTTCGTTGTAAACAGGCGTACCACCTCCCCCTTTTAACCCTCTGCTGACAAACTCGTACGGGTCTAGGGCATAAGTGCTATAGGCCATTTTAAAGGCAATAACTACCTCTTCCTCTGGTATAATGGCCCACGTGGAGAAGTCTTTAGTTTGGCCAGCCGGCAATAGTTTATTTCGACTTCGTGATATACCAGGGTACCCCTTTACCCTTTGCTGACTAACTCGTACGGGTCTAGGGCATAAGTGCCATAGGCCATTTTGAAGGCAATAACTACCTCTTCCTCTGGTATAATGGCCCACGTGGAGAAGTCTTTAGTTTGGCCAGCCGGCAATAGTTTATTTCGACTTCGTTGTAAACAGGCGTACCACCTCCCCTTTAACCCTCTGCTGACAAACTCGTACGGGTCTAGGGCATAAGTGCTATAGGCCATTTTAAAGGCAATAACTACCTCTTCCTCTGGTATAATGGCCCACGTGGAGAAGTCTTTAGTTTGGCCAGCCGGCAATAGTTTATTTCGACTTCGTGATATACCAGGGTACCCCTTTACCCTTTGCTGACTAACTCGTACGGGTCTAGGGCATAAGTGCCATAGGCCATTTTGAAGGCAATAACTACCTCTTCCTCTGGTATAATGGCCCACGTGGAGAAGTCTTTAGTTTGGCCAGCCGGCAATAGTTTATTTCGACTTCGTTGTAAACAGGCGTACCACCTCCCCCTTTTAACCCTCTGCTGACAAACTCGTACGGGTCTAGGGCATAAGTGCTATAGGCCATTTTAAAGGCAATAACTACCTCTTCCTCTGGTATAATGGCCCACGTGGAGAAGTCTTTAGTTTGGCCAGCCGGCAATAGTTTATTTCGACTTCGTGATATACCAGGGTACCCCTTTACCCTTTGCTGACTAACTCGTACGGGTCTAGGGCATAAGTGCCATAGGCCATTTTGAAGGCAATAACTACCTCTTCCTCTGGTATAATGGCCCACGTGGAGAAGTCTTTAGTTTGGCCAGCCGGCAATAGTTTATTTCGACTTCGTTGTAAACAGGCGTACCACCTCCCCTTTAACCCTCTGCTGACAAACTCGTACGGGTCTAGGGCATAAGTGCTATAGGCCATTTTAAAGGCAATAACTACCTCTTCCTCTGGTATAATGGCCCACGTGGAGAAGTCTTTAGTTTGGCCAGCCGGCAATAGTTTATTTCGACTTCGTGATATACCAGGGTACCCCTTTACCCTTTGCTGACTAACTCGTACGGGTCTAGGGCATAAGTGCCATAGGCCATTTTGAAGGCAATAACTACCTCTTCCTCTGGTATAATGGCCCACGTGGAGAAGTCTTTAGTTTGGCCAGCCGGCAATAGTTTATTTCGACTTCGTTGTAAACAGGCGTACCACCTCCCCTTTAACCCTCTGCTGACAAACTCGTACGGGTCTAGGGCATAAGTGCTATAGGCCATTTTAAAGGCAATAACTACCTCTTCCTCTGGTATAATGGCCCACGTGGAGAAGTCTTTAGTTTGGCCAGCCGGCAATAGTTTATTTCGACTTCGTGATATACCAGGGTACCCCTTTACCCTTTGCTGACTAACTCGTACGGGTCTAGGGCATAAGTGCCATAGGCCATTTTGAAGGCAATAACTACCTCTTCCTCTGGTATAATGGCCCACGTGGAGAAGTCTTTAGTTTGGCCAGCCGGCAATAGTTTATTTCGACTTCGTTGTAAACAGGCGTACCACCTCCCCCTTTTAACCCTCTGCTGACAAACTCGTACGGGTCTAGGGCATAAGTGCTATAGGCCATTTTAAAGGCAATAACTACCTCTTCCTCTGGTATAATGGCCCACGTGGAGAAGTCTTTAGTTTGGCCAGCCGGCAATAGTTTATTTCGACTTCGTGATATACCAGGGTACCCCTTTACCCTTTGCTGACTAACTCGTACGGGTCTAGGGCATAAGTGCCATAGGCCATTTTGAAGGCAATAACTACCTCTTCCTCTGGTATAATGGCCCACGTGGAGAAGTCTTTAGTTTGGCCAGCCGGCAATAGTTTATTTCGACTTCGTTGTAAACAGGCGTACCACCTCCCCCTTTTAACCCTCTGCTGACAAACTCGTACGGGTCTAGGGCATAAGTGCTATAGGCCATTTTAAAGGCAATAACTACCTCTTCCTCTGGTATAATGGCCCACGTGGAGAAGTCTTTAGTTTGGCCAGCCGGCAATAGTTTATTTCGACTTCGTGATATACCAGGGTACCCCTTTACCCTTTGCTGACTAACTCGTACGGGTCTAGGGCATAAGTGCCATAGGCCATTTTGAAGGCAATAACTACCTCTTCCTCTGGTATAATGGCCCACGTGGAGAAGTCTTTAGTTTGGCCAGCCGGCAATAGTTTATTTCGACTTCGTTGTAAACAGGCGTACCACCTCCCCTTTAACCCTCTGCTGACAAACTCGTACGGGTCTAGGGCATAAGTGCTATAGGCCATTTTAAAGGCAATAACTACCTCTTCCTCTGGTATAATGGCCCACGTGGAGAAGTCTTTAGTTTGGCCAGCCGGCAATAGTTTATTTCGACTTCGTGATATACCAGGGTACCCCTTTACCCTTTGCTGACTAACTCGTACGGGTCTAGGGCATAAGTGCCATAGGCCATTTTGAAGGCAATAACTACCTCTTCCTCTGGTATAATGGCCCACGTGGAGAAGTCTTTAGTTTGGCCAGCCGGCAATAGTTTATTTCGACTTCGTTGTAAACAGGCGTACCACCTCCCCTTTAACCCTCTGCTGACAAACTCGTACGGGTCTAGGGCATAAGTGCTATAGGCCATTTTAAAGGCAATAACTACCTCTTCCTCTGGTATAATGGCCCACGTGGAGAAGTCTTTAGTTTGGCCAGCCGGCAATAGTTTATTTCGACTTCGTGATATACCAGGGTACCCCTTTACCCTTTGCTGACTAACTCGTACGGGTCTAGGGCATAAGTGCCATAGGCCATTTTGAAGGCAATAACTACCTCTTCCTCTGGTATAATGGCCCACGTGGAGAAGTCTTTAGTTTGGCCAGCCGGCAATAGTTTATTTCGACTTCGTTGTAAACAGGCGTACCACCTCCCCCTTTTAACCCTCTGCTGACAAACTCGTACGGGTCTAGGGCATAAGTGCTATAGGCCATTTTAAAGGCAATAACTACCTCTTCCTCTGGTATAATGGCCCACGTGGAGAAGTCTTTAGTTTGGCCAGCCGGCAATAGTTTATTTCGACTTCGTGATATACCAGGGTACCCCTTTACCCTTTGCTGACTAACTCGTACGGGTCTAGGGCATAAGTGCCATAGGCCATTTTGAAGGCAATAACTACCTCTTCCTCTGGTATAATGGCCCACGTGGAGAAGTCTTTAGTTTGGCCAGCCGGCAATAGTTTATTTCGACTTCGTTGTAAACAGGCGTACCACCTCCCCCTTTTAACCCTCTGCTGACAAACTCGTACGGGTCTAGGGCATAAGTGCTATAGGCCATTTTAAAGGCAATAACTACCTCTTCCTCTGGTATAATGGCCCACGTGGAGAAGTCTTTAGTTTGGCCAGCCGGCAATAGTTTATTTCGACTTCGTGATATACCAGGGTACCCCTTTACCCTTTGCTGACTAACTCGTACGGGTCTAGGGCATAAGTGCCATAGGCCATTTTGAAGGCAATAACTACCTCTTCCTCTGGTATAATGGCCCACGTGGAGAAGTCTTTAGTTTGGCCAGCCGGCAATAGTTTATTTCGACTTCGTTGTAAACAGGCGTACCACCTCCCCTTTAACCCTCTGCTGACAAACTCGTACGGGTCTAGGGCATAAGTGCTATAGGCCATTTTAAAGGCAATAACTACCTCTTCCTCTGGTATAATGGCCCACGTGGAGAAGTCTTTAGTTTGGCCAGCCGGCAATAGTTTATTTCGACTTCGTGATATACCAGGGTACCCCTTTACCCTTTGCTGACTAACTCGTACGGGTCTAGGGCATAAGTGCCATAGGCCATTTTGAAGGCAATAACTACCTCTTCCTCTGGTATAATGGCCCACGTGGAGAAGTCTTTAGTTTGGCCAGCCGGCAATAGTTTATTTCGACTTCGTTGTAAACAGGCGTACCACCTCCCCCTTTTAACCCTCTGCTGACAAACTCGTACGGGTCTAGGGCATAAGTGCTATAGGCCATTTTAAAGGCAATAACTACCTCTTCCTCTGGTATAATGGCCCACGTGGAGAAGTCTTTAGTTTGGCCAGCCGGCAATAGTTTATTTCGACTTCGTGATATACCAGGGTACCCCTTTACCCTTTGCTGACTAACTCGTACGGGTCTAGGGCATAAGTGCCATAGGCCATTTTGAAGGCAATAACTACCTCTTCCTCTGGTATAATGGCCCACGTGGAGAAGTCTTTAGTTTGGCCAGCCGGCAATAGTTTATTTCGACTTCGTTGTAAACAGGCGTACCACCTCCCCCTTTTAACCCTCTGCTGACAAACTCGTACGGGTCTAGGGCATAAGTGCTATAGGCCATTTTAAAGGCAATAACTACCTCTTCCTCTGGTATAATGGCCCACGTGGAGAAGTCTTTAGTTTGGCCAGCCGGCAATAGTTTATTTCGACTTCGTGATATACCAGGGTACCCCTTTACCCTTTGCTGACTAACTCGTACGGGTCTAGGGCATAAGTGCCATAGGCCATTTTGAAGGCAATAACTACCTCTTCCTCTGGTATAATGGCCCACGTGGAGAAGTCTTTAGTTTGGCCAGCCGGCAATAGTTTATTTCGACTTCGTTGTAAACAGGCGTACCACCTCCCCTTTAACCCTCTGCTGACAAACTCGTACGGGTCTAGGGCATAAGTGCTATAGGCCATTTTAAAGGCAATAACTACCTCTTCCTCTGGTATAATGGCCCACGTGGAGAAGTCTTTAGTTTGGCCAGCCGGCAATAGTTTATTTCGACTTCGTGATATACCAGGGTACCCCTTTACCCTTTGCTGACTAACTCGTACGGGTCTAGGGCATAAGTGCCATAGGCCATTTTGAAGGCAATAACTACCTCTTCCTCTGGTATAATGGCCCACGTGGAGAAGTCTTTAGTTTGGCCAGCCGGCAATAGTTTATTTCGACTTCGTTGTAAACAGGCGTACCACCTCCCCCTTTTAACCCTCTGCTGACAAACTCGTACGGGTCTAGGGCATAAGTGCTATAGGCCATTTTAAAGGCAATAACTACCTCTTCCTCTGGTATAATGGCCCACGTGGAGAAGTCTTTAGTTTGGCCAGCCGGCAATAGTTTATTTCGACTTCGTGATATACCAGGGTACCCCTTTACCCTTTGCTGACTAACTCGTACGGGTCTAGGGCATAAGTGCCATAGGCCATTTTGAAGGCAATAACTACCTCTTCCTCTGGTATAATGGCCCACGTGGAGAAGTCTTTAGTTTGGCCAGCCGGCAATAGTTTATTTCGACTTCGTTGTAAACAGGCGTACCACCTCCCCCTTTTAACCCTCTGCTGACAAACTCGTACGGGTCTAGGGCATAAGTGCTATAGGCCATTTTAAAGGCAATAACTACCTCTTCCTCTGGTATAATGGCCCACGTGGAGAAGTCTTTAGTTTGGCCAGCCGGCAATAGTTTATTTCGACTTCGTGATATACCAGGGTACCCCTTTACCCTTTGCTGACTAACTCGTACGGGTCTAGGGCATAAGTGCCATAGGCCATTTTGAAGGCAATAACTACCTCTTCCTCTGGTATAATGGCCCACGTGGAGAAGTCTTTAGTTTGGCCAGCCGGCAATAGTTTATTTCGACTTCGTTGTAAACAGGCGTACCACCTCCCCCTTTTAACCCTCTGCTGACAAACTCGTACGGGTCTAGGGCATAAGTGCTATAGGCCATTTTAAAGGCAATAACTACCTCTTCCTCTGGTATAATGGCCCACGTGGAGAAGTCTTTAGTTTGGCCAGCCGGCAATAGTTTATTTCGACTTCGTGATATACCAGGGTACCCCTTTACCCTTTGCTGACTAACTCGTACGGGTCTAGGGCATAAGTGCCATAGGCCATTTTGAAGGCAATAACTACCTCTTCCTCTGGTATAATGGCCCACGTGGAGAAGTCTTTAGTTTGGCCAGCCGGCAATAGTTTATTTCGACTTCGTTGTAAACAGGCGTACCACCTCCCCTTTAACCCTCTGCTGACAAACTCGTACGGGTCTAGGGCATAAGTGCTATAGGCCATTTTAAAGGCAATAACTACCTCTTCCTCTGGTATAATGGCCCACGTGGAGAAGTCTTTAGTTTGGCCAGCCGGCAATAGTTTATTTCGACTTCGTGATATACCAGGGTACCCCTTTACCCTTTGCTGACTAACTCGTACGGGTCTAGGGCATAAGTGCCATAGGCCATTTTGAAGGCAATAACTACCTCTTCCTCTGGTATAATGGCCCACGTGGAGAAGTCTTTAGTTTGGCCAGCCGGCAATAGTTTATTTCGACTTCGTTGTAAACAGGCGTACCACCTCCCCCTTTTAACCCTTTGCTGATTAACTCGTACGGATCTAGGGCATAAGTGCTATAAGCCATTTTAAAGGCAATAACTACCTCTTCCTCTGGTATAATGGCCCACGTGGAGAAGCCTTTAGTTCGGCCAGCCGGCTATAATTTATTTCGACTTCGTGATATACCAGGGTACCCCCACCCCCTTACCCTTTGCTGAATAACTCGTACGGGTCTAGGGCATAAGTGCTATAGGCCATTTTAAAGGCAATAACTACCTCTTCCTCTGGTATAATGGCCCACGTGGAGAAGTCTTTAGTTTGGCCAGCCGGCAATAGTTTATTTCGACTTCGTTGTAAACAGGCGTACCACCTCCCCTTTAACCCTCTGCTGACAAACTCGTACGGGTCTAGGGCATAGGCCATTTTAAAGGCAATAACTACCCGTACGGGTCTAGGGCATTAGTAATATATATAGGCTATAATGCCTACCTCTGAATGGAATGGTCTGATAATGTCGAGATTAATGACTCTGATTGATCTCCGTAATTTTGAAAAAAAAAATATATGTTGTTTAAGTTGTAACTGATAGTTTTTATTTGTTCTGTTCTTTTTTTCAATTAAATACAAAATTAATATTCTTGTCTTTCTGATCTGATACAATGGAAGATATACGATCGTATGTTTGGTATGTTTTACTTTTGAGGTGGGACTATATTTGTAGACAACGAACAGATTATGGAAAGCCCATATGACAATTAATTCCCTTTAATTCCTTTCTTTCAGTGTACGTGTAAATTATATTTGTTAATTTACTAATGTCAAACTTTAAAGTCAAAGATGATAACTATTTATACGAACCGTATTTATATGGATTGTTTGAGTATATGTCCCAGTTTGAAGATGCATATGTCATCGCTTTTGTTCAATCTCTTTATTTACAGGAATCGCAAATTTCTATATTTTATTTAATCATACTTTTATTTATAATTGTAGTTTCAGTTTACATTATTTCACTAATTGCAAGATTTCAATGAATTGTTTCTTGGTTTTATTTACTTTCATTTCAAATGACGCGGACCTTGCAGAAGACACCTATTGATTTAAGATTTGATATTGCTATAAACAACATAACCACATTGGATAATTACAGCATAAAATTATATTATTGTAATAATCTATTAATTATCCACACCACTTCATCGAACGCGGTCTCATCTCATGAATATTATTGACGGCTAGCCTCATGAATATTAACGCCGGCTAGCTTCACACTAGTCAGTTAATGTTTTGATAACGTCAAAATACATTCTGATATGTAGAAGTTTTTTTTATAATCAACCAAAGCACTTGAAAACACATTATTTTTTTATCTTGTTTTCCTACGAAAACGTGTTTACATTTCACTTCAATCGATAGATGGTTTCAAATTCCAAAACATCAATCTGATTTTTGATTGGTTAACTTTCCTTTAAGTATTAAATCAGACAAATTTTCAGCAAAGATTATGATATACTCCCTAACGGGCTGTCGTGTAAACACTATTAGATCACCTCATCAGAAATACACGTGCATTCAATATTCTCTACTCTGCATGTTGCCAGATATCATATGTCTACATATATTATAGATTCAGTGGAAGTTCTTTCGTGACGTTGTAGAGGTCGGAATTTTACCTTGAAGGCAGTGGTAAGTGCCCTTTTAGTTTCTCTCCTTGTTCTTCTAATAGAAAATGCAACTTATATACGCGCTTTTGATAAACCAACATAAAAAACTTGATAATATTTGAAGTGTTATTGCACGTGAATTTTATCTGTGTCCATGCACTTTTCACCTCTATACCACCTGATGGATTGAATAAATTGTTACATAATTTTAGTTTCGTGCATCTGTTATGTTTCTGCTTTTGATAAAATATCCCAAAAGATGACATCAATATTATTAATCTAAGCAGTGATAAGTCTCTCTCTCTCTCTCTCTCTCTCTCTCTCTCTCTCTCTCTCTCTCTCTCTCTCTCTCTCTCTCTCTCTCTCTCTAAAAAAACACACGCACAACACACAATGTAAATCATTTCAAATATTGATACGGACAGTCGTTATTTAAATTGATTCTTTCTGAAGACAAATTATGTTCTTGTACCAAAATCTAAGATTGCAACTTCGTCTGGCACAATTGACCTTTTTTTACACTCGTTTGGTGTGGATGCTCCCCAAAGTTTTGTGTGTATGTCACTTTTTAAATTTTAAGTTTCAAGCTTGGGTATGGTATAAAAAAAATGAGATTCGAGCACAGTTAAATTGGAGACATACGGTTTGACTGTATTCGCCTCTTTCACATTGTGTTGGCTCTCTTCCGATCTAAGCTATTTTTGGGAGATTTTAACGTCTTTCTTTGTCGTAAATATTGTTATTAGATACACAAAGTCAATGACTACCGTTCGACAGTGTGAGTACATGGTCTCCACTGGATTTGTCACACTTTTCTTAGTCACTTGGAGAACATTTCCTGTATGTCAACAGTAAATATATGATATTGTTTTAATATCATATATATGACTAATTTGACATAACGGAGACATTATTGTTTTGATACATTTGCTTATTCCATTTTTTTATTATTCTTTTTTATTTCCTTCATTCTGTATGGTCATTTTTTATAAATTATACGTCTGCTAATGGCGGAAAATTAACATTTATACCTTAGTGATTTAATGAACAATAAATTAGTTGGAGGTGTTTTATTGATATCTGCAGAACCTCTAGTTTTATAATTATGATAATTACACCAATACGCAATAAAACATTATGATATTTGACCGTTACGGCTGGCACCAATTATGTCCTTGGATCTGTGAAGTACATTAGCACCTGATAGTGATTACAGATAATAATCATAGGAGATAAGATAAATAACGCTGCAGGCACACTATCTGTATTATTGGATTATTCCCAGATTGGGGGCGGTTGTTTTTTGCTTTCCCTTGAAGATTTTGGCTGTTACGGAAAGCTTTCATAAAAAGTACCCCATGTTGTCATTTCATGTGTACGCTAGGAATTATTATCAATAACGTAAAAAGGTTCAACGAGCCTTAAACAACAACGAAAATACAGAAAATGAGGTATATCAAATTATATTAAAAACACATGTATTCAAATATAAATTATGAAATTCTACTTCAAGTTTACCATGTTTACTTGAATACTTTTAATCAAGGCTAAATATATTAATATTGTAGTACATATGTACTGATATAGTATAATGGTAATTTTCTGGGGGTATTTTGTTTTGCTTTTGATATTTGTTGTTGTTCTTTTGTTCTTGTTTTATTGTCGTTTTTGTTGGTTTTTTTTTTTTTTTTTTTTTTGGGGCAAATATACAGATAGAACACCTATATGTTCTGTTGATTGTTTCATTTGTCCATGTTTGTACAGTTTAAACAATCAAAATATAATTAACACCAATCGGAGTGAGATCAGAGCTGTCAACATGGTAAGCCTCTCCTGCTATACCTGCCTCGCCCGTCTCCTGCTATACCTGCCTCGCCCGTCTCCTGCTATACCTGCTTCGCCCGTCTCCTGCTATACCTGCCTAGGCCGTCTCCTGCTATACCTGCCTCGCCCCTCTCCTGCTATACCTGCCTCGCCAGTCTCCTGCTTTACCTGCCTCGCCCGTCATACGATTCGAAGCAATTTACAGTGGTCATGATCAAATTCTTCTTCTTCTTCTTTAAGTTTAAGTTAATTAAGCCAGGTTAATGAAAAAAATTGTTATAAATGTAAGATAGCTCATAGGGAACGTGTGATCTATGACATATACAAATAAAAAGATGTGGTATCACTATGATTGCCAATGAGACAACTCTCCACCAGAGACCAAATGACATAGAAGTTAACAACAGTTACTATCGCACGTTCAGATGTCCCCAATAATTTGAGTAACTAAGGCACTGTAATGATCGACCGATTTCTGAAATCTTCAGGCCGTAGAACTTGTAAAGTGTAAACAACATTTTATCTGGGTTGAGCATGGTGCAAGAATATTTGAAATATTTATTAAAATACGTGTTTTTGACAAAATGTGTTTTACTGAAAATTAAACTTAATCGTAATCTCTTTTCCTTGTTTGTTGCCAATTTTGTGTCGTGTTACTTGCATATGTTTGCTTGCCAAGATTCCGTGCAGTACAAGTCTCGTCATGCATAAATCAATGTATGCGACCTTCAACGATTTTTGTTTGCTTTTGTTAGAAACAAATGGACGAAAAGAAAGATTTTAACTAATTAGTTTGTTTCAAGTCAGTATTTTCATGCTTTCTTCATCTTCTGATAAATATCAAGAATAACAGATGCAAAATGTAAAATTCTTCAAGATCTTTGATAAACCATGCAATATATAAAAAAATATCCTATAATGTCGATTTTTGTCTAAACGCATCTGATATTTGAAGATGATAAACAAAACAAGGTTAATGTCTTTGTTTCATAAGGAGTAACAGAAAGCCGAAATATATATTACAGATAAGGAAAATTTTATCGTGGTTGTAAGTTTTTATTCATGATAAGACATGTTTGTACTTTATAGTAGGCCATTTTAAAGTTCGCTTCATAATCAAAAACTTCTTTTTCAATGTACTATAACTACTTTCAATAGTCATATATACTAATTACTTAATGTATTGCACCTGTCCCAAGTCAGGAAGGAACCGTAAGCCTTTGTTAGTCTTGTGTGCTTTTTTTATTTTTATTTTGGATCATTTGTATGTTTCGTAGTTAGTGCGGGGTCCATTTCGCTGAACTAGTATACATTATTTTTAGAGGCCAGCTGTAGCTCGCCTCCTGGTTAGGTATTTTCTCGCTGCGTTGACGACCCACTGGTGGCATTGAGCTGTTTTCCTCTCTTTGGTCGGGTTGTTGTCTTTTTGACAAATTTCCCGTTTCCATTCTCTATTCTATTAATTACTTAATAATAATAATAATAAAACTTTACCAGTTTTGTTTTTCATAAATGCTTTGCTATTATCACACTAATGTTTGGACAGTTTGATTCTTTTTATCACACTGAGCCGTTATTGATAATGGTCAATGTTATAAATTCATGGTGCTGATAACAAGATGTTTAGTATTGGTATATCATGAATACACAGTTTGACCTTTCAACAACCGTTAACTGTTTTGCACTCCCACCACTTTTTTTTTAAATCAGAAGCGAGTGAGATAAAATGAACAAAAGAAGGATTATGTCTTTGCTAAATCCATGATCCATGTTCAAAGATAAAAAGTTTCATGCCAATTTTTGTACAGAGTAAAACATCTTCCATTGTTCAATTTAGATAACTGAAATCGAGTAAAGACACTATATACTTTTTATATCACGATTCAGTTGTTTCGCCGTGTAACTTGTCCGTACCCAAACATTTACTGAAATGCTGTTGTATAACAACTCTAATTTCGATTCAACGTGGACCTTAACGGAAATTCGGCAAAACAACCATCACAAACGCTCAACTTTGATACATCTATAAGGACTTTTACTATTTATTTCAATTATGATCCTACACGACAGTTAATCGCCGTTTTATATCATATTGAGATCCTTGCTTTACTTAAGGTGAAACTATCTGATTATCTTTATATAAATCAGTGATTCGACATCTAGGACAATTTACGGCAAGACGCAGAAACTGTTTTAGAGGTCCAATAAAATTACTTGGATCAAAATCAAAATTTGAAATTGATAGTTGGGAATGAAAACAGAAACAGAAAATAATCCCTGGCATGGTTTCTAGCAAATAATGTTTTGACCAGCCTAAACCAAAGTAGATCGAATCGACAGCTTAACCTGAAACTCTAATACGCATTCTTGTCTCTGGTCTTGAATCTATACAACCAGGGTCAATAAAGAACAGTCAGTTATTATATACAAAAAAGTGCCCCTATTCTATATAAAAATAAGGAGATGAGGTATGATTGCTATTGAGACAACTATCAACTAAAGTTCAAATAAAGTGGATGTAAGCAATTATAGGCAACCGTACGGCCTCCAACAATGAGAAAAACCCATACAGTATAGTCGTCTATAAAAGGCCCCGACATGAAAAATATGAAACAATTCAATTGAGAAAACTAACGGCTTAATTTATAACAAAACAATTTATGTATGTTTTTACTTTAAGTTATGAGCCACCAGAGTAATAGTATAATTTATTTTGGTTAGGTGTAACCTCGATGTTACGTAAGTTCTACGTCAATATAAGATGATTTTATCTCGTTTTATCCTTCAATCAGTAATAATCGAGTACACTTATCAAAATGTTAAAGAGTTGGCATCTTACATGCAATAAAATATGTCTACTTCTAGATTCCAATTAAAGGTGAAAATAGTTGAATTGAAAGTCAACGATCTGTATGCGATAGAAGAAGACCTTTTTTCAACTATCTGTCTGTTTTACTCAGAAAAAAAATTGTTTGTGTGCTTTTTCATGTCGTCACTTTACGTCATAAAATATACCTTGATTTGTTTGCATTTCCACGCTCAAAACTTAGAAATCAAACATTTACTCTATTGTAATCTATGATAGATAAATTGATTACCTAAAACTAAATTGTAAAAAAAAATATTACATTAGAATAGTTATTTGCTTGGATGTAGACGTTTTAGAAGGATACACAGGTTGAACAGTGAGATTTACGTTTATTTGACAAAGCATACAAAAGTTTATTGCTACAATACGTTTGGCAACAGATTTAGAGGTCCACATTCCTATTTGCTCCATTAATTTTTCCTTTTTTAACCATATACCAGTATTCAAGATGAATGACACTGAAATATATGTTTATAGTTGCGTCGCAAACTTAAGTTTCTAACCTTGAACAAAATAAACACAACTGATATTTTCTACAGACATCAAGATGGTTTAACAATTATATATAAACATATCTGATAATCTGCCAGTCATTGAAGTTGGCAAGACTTAAAAGAAAAGAGATATATCTGTTTGTGATATACTTGAAGACAATTGGCCTTTGTACATCTAGAAACATGATATAGAAATATTGTTTGCTAACTGGAATTACTTTCACTCGTATAATTTTCACCAAAGAAGTATTTTAACTAATTTGTCTGGTCATGTAACTTTGTTCCATTTATTTTGTATACATTATATGTGACAGCGCAGATTTTCAAATGGTCTTTAATACATCAAACATTCTGTAGGTTAATGATGCATGAGATCTATTTTGCATATTTTAGTTCTTATACGGACCTAAAATTACGTTTGCTCTGGCGGATATATCCAACAAAGCGTGAACAGCCAAAATAAAAATAAGGAGATGTGACATCTATCAAGACGTGGAAAAGTTGAAAGCCATCTATTTTGGATACTGGTAAAATTTGCATTCAACCCATGTATATTGTCTTTCTCGTATACACATGATGCAAAATTTCGCAATATAGTATCAAAATACCATCAACAGCAACATCGTGCTGAATTGCATTCTGATTTTATCGCGAAATTTGTAAAACAATTGACAAAAAGTATTGAGTATATGATATGAAAACTCTTTACTATTCAAGCTCAAGTAGAATTTTACAACTTTTTTATTTTGATCTTGTGAGTGAAATATATACAGGTTTACTTGGCCCTATCCTTTTTGGTTCAAATTCTGTAAAGAGCCATCGACTTATTATGCTCTCATGTTGTTCATACCAGGTGTAGAAAACGATATAATTGCAATATTTTTTATATATGTTACTAATAAGAAATCATTTGTGAGTGAGAATTTAACTCTGTTTATTATCAGATATAACATAACCAGGGATTGTAATGCATTAACCACTGAACTGATTGTATTTATCTATGATCTAATGTGACGTAAAGATCAGAACTTTTTGCACTCTCTGGTTTCTAATTACGGATTCATTAATTAACCCCTGTTATGTCCAATTACAAAAGCCGTCATAGTGCACTGTAAAAATGGTGTTTAGAGTCTAAACATAATCCTAAACGCGAATTTTGTTCTCACTTGAGCACATGTTTAACCCTAAACATGTTCTTCTTTTTGTACATGTTTAGGTCTAGAACACCATAATACTGTCCCCTAAGAACATGTTTAACCCTCTAGAACATGTTTAGCCTCTATGTGTTCCTTTCCTAAACATTTAAAACCTCCGTCATGTTCCAATCCTAAACATGGTTAGGCTCCATCATGTTCCAATCCTAAACATGTTTAGCCTCCTTTAAGTTCCCATCCTAAACATGTTTAGCGGGCATATTTGTGTTGAAGTACTGGTAGGAAATACTTAAGTGATATGATTAAATCCCATCAATCTTCAAAGACCATACAATAACTCCAATTATAACATCTCCAAAACTGATCTAATGTCGGTGTCTAACATTACATTGGAATCTTTGGATGTGCAAGCAGTCGCAACCTGAAACAGATTAAAACAATCCACAAAGTATCATGTATAAAATACCTCAATTTCAATTGTACAGAAAGTGTTGATACACGCGTGTCATTTTCTGTCTGATTGCTTTAATACCCTATACAAATTTCATATACTTTATTACAAGAATTATAATAAAATGTGATGTATTTCACCCTTTAAGATATATGTAGTTTTGATATGTAAAGTGGGAAGACGTAAATGGGTTCAGTACCTTATTGATGTGAAATATTTGTTTAAATATAATTATACAATACGTTTATTTCGATTCCTTTTATAAATAAATAATTTAAAAAAAAAAAACCGTGAATCCATATGTGAAGATTTAAAACAAATTCAAAATAGTATGCCTCCCCCTTTTTGTCGATATTGTATCGAACCTTGTGGTGTCCGAAATTTTCTGTAAGGACACCCTCTAGCTTCACCTAAGTACATTGTAATAGACAATAATATTAGATAATACTTATCTGAGATTTCCGTTGTCGCTTTTTGAACCTTTCATGGCATGGATTGTTGATCTTCTGCATCCCAGAATTTCAATTTTTCAAACGCATGATTATTTGCGAACGCGCCAACTATGCTTCCTATTTATTGTTTGTTGTGTTCTGAACCTAAACATGTTTAGGCACATGTCATGTTTAGCTTATTGTTACATCTAACTTCAAGTGTCTTGTGTTCTAACCCTAAACATGTTTAGAGTAATATCACGTTTAACATTGAAGTGTTTAGGATAGGAACACAATCCTAACCATGTTTAGATCTAAACATGTGCTCAAAGTGTTCTATCTCTAAACTCCTTTTTTACAGTGTATATGTAACTTCCCGTTACTTTCAAAATTTTCAGTATAATTATCTTTATTTTATTCGAAACATCTTAATTTTTACATTATGTTTTTAATTCACTGTTTAATGTAAAAAAATATTAACATCTGTTCATCAGAGAATGTTTGAAGATGTTACAGCTTCGTTGGCAGTGCGTGGTTTCAAAACTTTTTGTCAGTTGATCTTTTTTTATTGACAAATTGTAAATTCTTTAAATGTTTTTCTCTGTGTTGTCTGCAGAATGTGCCAGTTTAAAACTTCAACGCAAGGTTTGATTTAAAGCCGATATTCAGTAAAAAGGCTGCAAAACACAAGTTTTCGGTAAACTATGCAAATCGACTACATAACAATATATATATATATATACAAAAGTCATGCAAACAATCAATGTAATGCATGGTAAGGTAGTAAATGTCAAATAAAAAAACATAGTTTTAAGTCTGAAAACATGACATTTTAATTTGAAACAATAAGCACAGTAGCTAATGGCAATTAAAAATAGCAAAACAAATCAAACACTTTAACAAACTAAAAAAAACCACAAGCTTTATATCTAAAGCACTTTAAATATTCATTACACCGGCATAAGCTGTTATTTGGATCCAATGTTTGTACCAGTTTTTAAAATGTTTGAAAGATATTTCAACGCGATAGTGGTTAGGTATCTAATTCTGTGCAGCGATAAACGAACGATTTCAAACCTTACCTAGTTGGTTTGACTCGTAGGATTACTGCTGTTTCCTGTGATCTAAAACTATTGTTCTGAATTTTAATATCAAATAAATCATGTAGATAACTTGGAATGTTTTATTATTCTTATGCCCCCGCCGTAGGCAACTGGGGCATTGAGAATTACCCTTGACCATCCGTCCGTCCGTCTTTCCGTCCGTCCCATTTTCGTTTCTGCACTCTGACTTTAGTTTGCTTCATTTTAATGAAACTCATACACGATGCTAAGAACCACTACACACAGACAGATTTCGAATTTGGGTTGTAAGACATTTACCGTTCTAGAGTTATGCCCCTTTTTAACTTGGACATTTGCAAAATTTGAGCGGGGGCATTCGTGTCCTCAGGTACATTCTTCTTTTATTTTTAAATGTTTCAATAACAGTGATTTTTGTTCTCTTAATATCAAAGACAATTTAGATTTTTCCAGTAGAAGAATCTTCATTTAGTTACAGAAATGTAGTGTTTATCTACAAATGTCAAAGATCATTGAAGAACTCAATGCAACTATCAAGTTAAAAAAATAAAGATAATTAATTGTTGTGTTTACTCTTAATATTTCAAATGATTGTTGTCTTATATACATCCACCCCATATCCCGATTTCCCTGTTTTTCAAAAACGTTCTCTAAATTTTACTTTATCTGGAATTTTCTATGAAACAATAGTCATACAAAGACCAAGATTAGTTTTGTGTCAAATTTGTCTGAAGGAGATTAACTTAGTTTAAAACAAATAGATTAAAGGTATTGTTGTGGACCGATTATTGACCTCTAGATGCCATTTTGACTATTAGTTAAGTTTTGGGTTGTTGTCTCATTGACGTTATCCATCACCTCCTCATTCCATACATGTACAAGCTTATTTAAGATAAAGGACACACAAATAAACTATCAATACGTAAAATAAGAGATTTCGTGCACGGGTGATTACTAGGGTGTTATATAAGCCAATACATCCATCTCCCCGCGCTTTTTAAAAGAAATTCAATAAAGTAGATGTATATGATTTGTGAGATTAAATATGAGTAGGATATGGGAAGGAAATTAAACCTTCAAAGCCTTACGGCTTATTCAAATAAGGACACACATTCATCACATCCTTGATGTTTGGATGAGGGTCCATTATGTATCATAAAGGCTTTACCGTGTATAATGTGAATCTTTAAAGATTGTACAAATCATATCGGCTAGAAATGAAAAAATCATTCAAAATAAACATTTATTAATGAAAATAATTCCAAAGTCATACAAGACTTAAACCACTGAAAATGTCTATCAATTCAATCCCATATTATACAATTAACAGTTCAAAACAATTGTCCATTTCACCAATGCATCTAGATGATCCCTCTTGAAATCGATGATCAGTACCAAATCCTGTGATTGCTGTAATATAAATATTAAGTTTCTTATAGTCTTTTATGACAACACTGTATTTGAAAAGGAGACTGAACAATCTCTTTCATAAAATCGAAAGAAAGTTTTTGCATTTAGTTCTTTTATAAGCATTGTCTTTTCCAGCATTTAAAAGTATCAAATTTTGAGAACAAATCTTTGTCCTTTTTAGATAAGTTTTCTGACACACTCTTCAGTTATCTATACTAAGATGTCTTAGTCACCTTACTCTTTATAACACCTTCATGCACCCAAAGACAAATTGCTTTTATCTGCTACTTTTCGCCTTTCATTTGATTTAGATAACTACTTGTCATAATCAATTCTCTGTACTTAAAATCTGACTATGATGAACAGACGTATTTCTTCCGCAGTTAGGTAGCAATTTCTGTCGCCTTAGAAAACATCAGGCGCAATCACTAGGAATATAATGTAAACATAACTGTTAGCACGTATCTGGATTTGTTTTACAGGGCTACCAATAGCTGCCGCTACCAGGAAACAGCAGATGAAATGGATGTGTAAATAAACATTAAAACAACTTACTGATTCCTGGGGATAAACATGGGCCGTGGAAACCAGTTTACCGTCACACTTACAGGTGGTAGCCCATGGGGATTTCGGTTGTTTGGTGGAGAAAGTTTCCCGCTTCAAGTAGCTAAGGTAAGAATATAGAAAAAATACGTTTTTATTTTACGTATGCGAAACATTGTTTTCATGTATAATGTCAATAATAACTATTGTGCATGAATATCATTTGATGCTGTTGGTGAAAGCGATGGACATTTTTGCAAACCGATTACAGAAAAAAAATCTGTCAGTTATAATGTCAAAATATATTGCGTTTTCCCGTATTATTAACCCTTTTGAGCAAAAATGGCATCCGTTGTAGCCCCATTGTAGTAAAATGCTATGTTCATCGGATAGCACTTTCGCTAGACTGTCTGTTACCCATGATCACCACAGGGTAGAAGTATTCTTAGTATTTGGTGTACAAGGAAGAGTCCTCACTGGTCTCTTTGTCTAGACTTTTTCCATTTGGCACTTGCAGTCATTGAACATTTTCTTCTGATAATGTGAGTTTACTATTAATAATTGCATTAAATTGTATTTCTAAATTAAATATACCAAAAACTAAGGTTAAAACACCCTCTGACACGGTTGACCTCAGACGGCTTTCTGTTTAGACCCTTTTTGCAGTTGATATTACAAAACGTTACATATTATTTGCTTCCTTTTACAAATATTTTAGGAAGTTTCGAAAATGTACAAAACATGTTAATGGGTGTGATCCCTGTTTATTGACGTACCTATTTACAGGTATATTTTAATAAAAAGCCAATGAAAAACTAAGGCACACCCAAGCTAGAATGGGTAATGATGTCAGAGCTAAATTTTATATAGGAACTTTTGAATATTTTGCCATGAAATAATTCATTATTTTTTATGAATATTATGTAACTGTCTTAAAAAAGGGATATAAAACAGCTGTACACAGCATATCAAAATAAGCATAATATCTAGAAACATATGTAATAAATCCATGTCACAGTCGGTGGTTTATAATAAGACTTACATCGTATATATGTTACCGAAAGAATGTTGCAATTGTTTGTTTCCATGGCAACCGTAAATAAAAGCATGATGATATCATTGTCAGAGAAAACAATGTTTTGCTAGGCATGCTGAAATTTGACTTCAAGAACTTTGTTTTTATTTCGAATGTCATGTTCAACCATTTTGATTAATTACTAAAATTACGCAATGTCATTCGACTAGAACTTATGGTAAATGTACGTGTTTACTCTTCTCTATGGTCAATCATTGTACGTCCAGGGGACGATAGCTTCAGAAAGCACGTATCAGATATAATTATGATTCTCAAGATCTTTTGATATTTTCGGTTTGTTTCTATTAAATTATTACAGAATAATTATATTTGTTATAATCTGTCAATTAAAGATAGATTAGACTAGTTCTCATATTGTGTGATAAATGCACGTTAAATTGTGTTTGCTTTCATTGTGTTGGTGAATGTGCGTTGTTAATTAAATTTTGGTCATTGAATAATTGTATACAGCTATACTGTATCGGTCTTTAGTAGTTTTTGATGGACCTGTCGATCTCAACCTACATCCTCGATCAATTTTTATTTCTTTGGTTATAAAAAAGATCATATCGACAATGCAAACTCTTTAAGCGAATTTAATTCCATCTGATTTATACTGTTTTGCGATAATCCTTTTCAGTGTTTGTGCCTTAAAGTTTATATGATTTGGCTTTCCAAAACTTAGGTCTCAAACGTATTTGAGGACGTTTGTTTAAGAAAGAAATACTAAGCATGACAAACAGAGTAGCTGGCTGTACGGTATGTGGTTTTCTCATTGCTGAAAGGCGTACGCCGGAATACCTATACTTACATATATCTTCGTCATTAAGACTTTGGTGGGTATGGTTAAATTATGTGAGAGATAGTTATTGCAACAAATGTCTTGGAGGTAAAGGGTGTGGTTAAGATGTCATGTTCGTTAGCATTACACGTAAATTGTATTGCTGAAAGTGTATGGCCCTCAATACTGTTGGAAATACTCGTTTCATGTCTGTGTGTAGACTTACTAATTCCTCTTTCTTTTAACACTTGAAGATGTCTCTAGTTGGGGCGCTTCAGAACTTGTAATAAAGTGCGTGTGTTTCTACATTGTTGAATACCTAGACACGTATCTCAGTTTACTTATGTTGTTTGGTTTCTATCTGATTGAGGTTTATCCAACATCACCTTTGATTCATATACCGTATGAAAGTAAATGAGGTGAAACTTAATTAAAATGTTACTTAAATAACTGAAGCATGTAAATAAGTCCAAAGATAAGAAAACCTCTCTTCTTAGGTTTAAAGGTAAAACATTGAATGGTTCCAGGTACTAGTATGTTTTTTTTAAGTATGATACTGTTGCTTTTACTAGAAACCAATCTAAACTGCGTTCAAAGAGTTTGTTACTGAAACTTGTACCCCGAGATTTTAAAAGATGACTAAAACCTTTAAATTTTAGACCACGATTAATTTACAGAGCTGTCATTATATATAGGGGTAGGGGCGGGGTGTTTCAGTTCCTTTACTAATCAAAATTCGAACGGATATGAGAAACTTATATATTGCAGTCGTTGGCTGAATTGTGTAATAATTTTTATCTCCATGCCAGGTTAGAAAGAAGAGTAAAGCTGACTTGTCAGGTCTTCAGGAAGAAGACGTTATCATAAGCATTAATGGAATTTCTATGGCGGGAAAATCGCACCAAGATGCCATGTTCATTGTTGACAATGCCGGGGACTCGCTAACATTTGAAATGTCCAGGTATGAAAGTAAAGTCAGCTAAAGTATAGTAATACAACAACTCAATATATTTCGCATGGCAGTTTTTCCAGAATAAGTGTATATATCTTAATATGCAGTTATAATTTCAAAAAAGAATTAATTTACATTTGTACCGAGACTGCATTTCCTTCGGGCAAAGTTAAACTTATGCGGTTTTGGCTGTTTTAGGTGTTAACCCTTGCATTTTTATACGCGCAAACATTTTACATTGTTTTTGCTATCCATACTTAATCAATATCGTATTTCATGAAGGTATTTCTAGAAACACGTGTTGTGTGCGCACTGAAATCTAATCAGAAGTTTTACTACCATTTGGTCGGTACCACTGCTTCTGGATTTAAGTCTCAGAGTTTAGATTAGTACTTAGTGCTTCGTTATTGGCATGATTTTTTTGTTGGAGTTGTGGGGTTATAATTGCAGAAAAAAGCTTGTTTTGACATTCTTTTTTCTCCAGCTTTTATATAATCAGTACCAAACTTATACTCCCTTCTCAATAATTAAATATAGGACCTTTTAAAAAGGGAATCTTCGTTATATTTACTAGTGAATGTCTTTGTTTTCTTGAAGGAACGGACCTACAAATGTCAGTCAGCCAGCACCAGTTGTCAATGGTCATGACTCACTATTAACAAACGACAGAAATCCAACAAATCTGAGAGTAAGCCCAGTATCGTTCACTCCAAAGAGATCACCAAGTCCTTACCAACAGGAAAATAACAGAGTTCTAACGCCAAATCCAAATTTGGCAGTGAGCCATGTCGGCGCCAAAAGGTCTCCAAGTCCTAATTTTAAGCCTAATCCAATCGGTAATAAAAGATCGCCAAGTCCGTATCAACCAAAAGTTGTGGAATCAGCATATACCACCAGAGAAGGGGATACCACTAGACATGTTCAAACTAGACAATTTAAAGATAATTCACCAGATGGACGACAAACAAGATCGGTTTTTCAGCAGAGACAAGTTATAACGCAGGTTCCAAAATTCCACCCAAAACAAGTAACAACACCAACTTCACCAAATGTTTGGCAACCACCACAAAGGTTTTCAGATTCCAAAGAAAACATATCACCAGTCAGGGTACCAAACTTTAGTGTCAGAAATATAAAGGAAACAATTAGCTCACCATCGCCATCTAAGTCTGGTCCAGCTGTTCCTCCAAAACCATTACAAGAGAGAAAGAATTTTGATAAAAATGTGCATGCATTTGATCTACGAGACAGACAGTATATTCCGGATCCATGCATGTTCAGTCATGACTACCATTTTCCAGAGGTTCAATTAGTAGATGATGACGACGACGACATAATCGATACTCATCCACATGAAGATGAATTTCATCACCACCATCATCATCATTTACCAGTTTTTGCACCAAAGGTAGAAATTAGCTATGATGATTTTGTAAATGAACAGAATATGTATAACGAGGATGAAAGATATGATCGAAATAACCTACCACCCCTAGACCTACGAAGGGTAACAAGTCTGCCAGAAAGCGAGGCTACTGGACCAGAAACCCCGGATACAGAATCGACTGGCGCCACAACACGAAAAAGTAAGTTTCCATACATCATCATTGCAGTAAATACTTTTGAAAATCTGGGTTTAATGCATTTTCGTAGAAACTTTCTGCCAATTTGTTATATACATGTACTCCGATTTTATTCAAATTTTCTGATTAAAATTTAGAGTTAAAATGTCTTGTCAAAGATGTCAGTTTTTTATTATTGAACAGTATAGGAACACATACCCATGCGCATTTTTTTTTATCAACATACTATCCATGCTATTTCTGAGGATAGTAGCCACTGGACGTTAAGCAACCAACAATCAATCAATCTGATGATAGTTAATTTACTCTACCGCTACATTGGATATTCGGAGAGCGTTTCAACAGGTACATCCCCCGGTTTATAACCTCCTTGGTAACCTTAACAAAAATTTATGTTTTACGATTGCAAAATGTGAAACGGTGTCGTTTAGATTTTCTGTTGTATACGTATAGATATTGACTTGGTAAGTTGGTAAAGTATGTTTGATTTTCATTTAAACATATTTTATTTGTTATTACATATAACAAAAAGGATCACCCACAAGTTATCACAACTTAGATAGTCCTCTCCTAAATATAATAAGTTATAATATATAAATATAAAGACATGCAACAACAACATTAAATAATTATAGATTTGTACAATAGTTATAAAAAAAAGAAGAAAGTTCACAATTTCCCAAAAAGATAAACAACAGTCCTACGTCAAATAGCTTATTCATCGACATACTTAACTATATCAGTTAAAAAAAAAGAAAAAGAAAAATATCTTTCTAAAGGTCAAAACGTTCACTTTTCAGAATAAAATGCAAGACTTCTTTAATTAAAGATGTATTTTGACTGAGAGTTAAATTTTCGTTTCCATTTAGTAAAGTACCAAGGTCTAAAGACGGGACAAAAAGTAGTTTGATGTCCCAAAGGGGTTGGCTACTTACAAAGTTTTAACAGTTTTTTTTAAACTAAAATTGTGACTAAGCAAACTTCCTCACACTAAATAAAAATGAATAAAAACTTTGATAGTTGAGTGCTTTCGGATAGTGGTGTGTAGTAAGCTTTTCAATTCTGCTGATTTACATCAAATTCACTTGGTGTTTACACTCTTGAGACGATAAAACATTTCGAAAGACATTTCTACTTAAAAAATAATCTGAAGTTGGACATATGTATATAAAGCGCCTAGAAAATCAACCTAACAATGTTAGAGTAGATCTGATTCTTTACTTCCTCCCCGACCAGGGCTTTAACCTTGTCCTTTCAATTCTTACTTCTACGGCAACACCGTATATATACCCTACATTCATACAGTCTTCAAATTAATAGGTAGAGCAATAATTTCAAGGAATGGTGTATTTTTTAAATTCTTGACCCTAATGTAAATGCATGTATTCATTTTCTCACTCATACTGCTGCAATGTTGCTTGTGTAGTCGGTTTCCATTTACCGAAATCAAATTATCAATAAAGGAGCAAAATACAATGTCTACCGGAACAAAAGCGTATAACTGTAATGTACCTGAACAAGTGTCGACATCAATCTTGATTTAACATCGGCAAATGTCAGCAAATCAATGTGTCGACAACAATAAAATTAACATTTCGAGTTCGTAAAGAGTAACCAGAAATAGTAAGGATGTTCGCTTCTCAGGATATTTTGTAACTTGTGTTTTTCTTTGGTAGTATAAGCAGACTTACCCATTAGTCCATATATTTCTCGATACTTACTTTTTTTTAACTTCTCCAAAAATACCTCTGATAAATAGTTTGACAATTTTTCTTAATTACCGCTTCGGTGGTCTCGTGGTTGCGTTTTCGCCTCGAGTGCGGGAGGTCGTGGGTTTGAACCCCGGCAATGTCAAACAAAGACTTTAAAATTGGTATTTGCTTCTCCGGTATGCACGCGGCATTAAGGAGTAAAAGTAAGGACTGATCGGCTCGGAGTTAGAATAATGTGTCCGGGTAAGGTTCTTCCTGCAGACTTGTAAAATAGCACGTTAAAATCCGACTCAGCGTGTCGGTCTAGTACAAAGCAGGGTTTATATTCATATTACAGTAACATGTTCTCGTCCTGAATATGCATATTAATTAATTAATTAGCAGCCATCCATCATCATCATATTTGTATACAGTTTAATAAACTGTTCATAATGGCTGATATTTTTGTTCGAGCATATTGTTTTTCTTAAATTGTTTAACATTTCATACCGATATAACATGTTACTTTTATTATTCTTCCTTAGTTTATTTATTTTGAATTTACATTGTATCATAGGTCAAATTTATTTGTTCAGTGTATGTTCAATGGTGTTAATATGTCCTTTGATTGAGTTAAGCTATTTCAGTTGATATTTTATAGTGTGTTTTTCTATGTTGTGATGTTACACTATTGTTTCAGAAAAAGGGTGAAGGTTTGGTACCATTAAAACGTTTAAACCTGCTGCATTTGTTTGCACCTGTCCTAAGTCAGGAATCTGATGTTCAGTAGTTGTCGTTTGTTGATGTGGTTCATAAGTGTTTCTCGTTTCTCGTTTTATATAGATTAGACCGTTGGTTTTCCCGTTTGAATGGTTTTACACTAGTAATTTTGGGGCCCTTTATAGCTTACTGTTCGGTGTGAGCCTAGGCTCCGTGTTGAAGACCGTACTTTGACCTATAATGGTTTACATTTATAAATTTTGACTTGGATGGAGAGTTGTCTCATTGGCACTCATACCACATCTACTTATATCTATATAAGAGCAATCTTTTCCCCGCCAAAATTCATAATTGCTTAAATGTCTTTATCCGAAACAGTCACACAAGACCATCTTTATTGATTCATAATTCAAATGTAATCATACATTTTCTATTGAAAAGGTGTACTTAAAAAAATGTTATCTTGAATTTTAGCACCGAACATCCTCAATTTGAGATGACAAGAAATCAAATACAATTCTTCTATTCCTCAGTTTAATCCACATTTTTCTTCTCATATTCATAGATGTTCATATACAAAACCGTAAATATATCAGACCATGGAAGTATTATATTGATATGAATATAATACTTCCATGATCAGACAGTGAAGAACCAAGGTTAAAAAACAGTTTCAATGAAATTCCTAAACATGTAATCCAATTTGTATACATACATGTATTATATATGGTCCGTTTTAAGATAGCAATCAAAAGATATATAGACCATTTACCAGAATAAAATGCGTTATCTTGTCAAACCATGTACAACGTTGTAATACCGAATTGTATTGTCAGTAACTGACTATCGACTAACGTCAGGAAATAATTAGGTAAAACATGAAACAATGGTTACAAGGACAAAGGCATCAGGGGCTCGTTAGAGGAATTTAGTGTAAGCTACAAGTATTCAAATTTTCCTTTCATAGAACTTCATACTCTAAAACCCGAGCTGTATCTTATGTCCCTTAGCGTTCCCATATTGCATATTTTTCTGTAATCTCAGATGTAATTAGTTACGGGGGAAATTCTTACATTTCATTTGTTTGTTATAAAGATCAAAAGAATGCACAATTATCAGCGTGTAGATCATCATATTTACAAAACAATGCATGAGAGCTATGATTATGTATAAAGCAGACACTTTATATTGCAGACATTAATTATAAAACAAATAATTGATATCTTTGCAGTCATTGTAACAGTTTATTAAAATGAATCTTTCATATGAATAACGATACAATATTAAATATTTTGGTGCTGCTCATTTTATTATTTATCCCAATTTTTATTATGTCTTATAATAAAAAAAAAATGTCAACTTTTCAGAGAAAATGTACTCAGATTCTGCCTTCTTTGACGATCCTGAAGCTAATTATCCAACTATCGAGGAACAGATGTCGCTATGTAAGAGAATTGCCCAATCATTGACGTCGGCTGCTAATCGGAAGGCACGTGGTGCCAAGATGTTTGCAAAACGCAGACGAAAATCAACGAAGTGGATACACGACGAAGGAACTTCATCTGCAGGGGACATTGCTGACCTTCACGACCTGGATAGCGAATTTTACCAACACGACGGGGGAGCCAAGCCGTTGTTTACCTTTCGTATACCTAATATTAAAAACAGGCTTGCTATTCCAGATCCAGACGCACACAAGATGAGTTTAAGTCAAAATGAATACGAAAGATTGCGATTGAATAAGAAGAGATGCGAGCATCGTGTTGTGTCTCCAAGCACATGTCATAGTCTTGTTGCGGACCTTCAGTCTCCGAAAAATAGAGGAGCAAAACTATTTCAAAAACGTCAAGCGAGGTCAGAAAAATGGGTCATCGATGAAAGCAATGCTCGGCGACCTGATGTTGTTCAACATACCCGACTCGAATCTATGTTATCTCCAAAACCGTCAAAGTCCCCATGGGAAGCAGCAATGGAAAATCCTCTTGGAAGTGTGGAAGGAGCATTTCACCATCTGGATCACCGTGAAAATTTAAAACAAATAAACAGAAATTTACAAAATGTGACACCATTCTCTCCTCAGCCTGTTTCTGTTCCGTATTACACTCCCGAAGTGAGAACAAAACTTGATAATCAAAATGACTTGGAGATACTACAAGGCGAAGACTTCAACAGAAAGGCCAGGGGATGGTGTCCAGTTCGTGAAACAAAACGTAAGTTTGTTGTTATCTATAATAGTTAATATCGCTTTTCATTTTGTATATTTAACAATGAGTGAGTATTTCTGGTGTGTGAATTTCTGATTACTTATCAATATAAAGTTCTTGCAAATGGTTTTGTTTAATTTATACTAGTGCATGTTGGTTGCACACATTGCATAACGTTTGTTGACATATAATATTGATAAAATTTAACTGCAATGAAACTTTTTTGAAAAAATTTCCTTTTTCTTTCTTGAATGACAACAATAAAAGTAAATTTATCATCAATATTTTTTTAATGGAATAAGTAAGTTTTGTGCTTTGCGTGGCTTTTATTTTGATAATAATGACTTTGGTTTGTTGAATATGTTTGTTCACTTACTGCAACCTAGCTTAGAATGCGTTGTTTTCTTTTGCTTTCAGCAACAATTCTGTAAGTATTAATTATGATCATCTGGTATTAATTAACACAAAATAACTAATGCAATTTACCAATCAATGTAACCTCCTCCATCGACCAAAAAGCCAAAAGAAACATTAATTATACCTACTATATTCATTACCTCTCCAAAGAAAACATATACCGAAAATCACTTTGCATGAAAATTCTTGACATCTCAAATGATCATATCTTTTGCAATGAATCCAGTATTAGTGTTAAAGATCAAAGCACTGTGAGCGCTATGAAGCAGCTAATCGGGTAGACCTTTCAGTTTATATATGTGGATTTCATACCTTTACTAAAAAGCATCACATTGATACATTCTGCAGATGTCAAATCACCAATATAATCATCCTGGTTTGGAAATTATGTAAATAGGGTACCGTTTAAAAAATATTTGAAAAAAATAAATAATAAGTTTTGTAAGTTAATCAGTGATAATTATTTACATCTAACTTGTAGTTGTATATTGTTTACATTATTATCAAAACGATGTCAAAACGCTTTTTTTAACATAGGCTTTTTAAATCACATGCAGGCACTTGGGGAATGAACCCCCTCTCTCTTTACATTATTTTGTAAATATAAATACTCTTTAATATTTGAACAATATTTGAACATAATTTCAATCATTTGATGTATTCTTGCTCTTATCAATGCAATTGTACAATAAAACTGATTAGTTTTATATGACGCCCCTGTAATATTTCCCACTATAATAGAGTGGCATCATAGAAAAAATAATGTTATTGTAAAATCTCAAGCATAACAGCAAGAACACATTTAATAATAAACATAAGTTAAAATATTGAGGAATATTTACTTTAAAAATATAAATTAAAACACAAAAAAAAATAAAATAAGTCAAAAAGGGGATCCATTTTCCCCAAGCGCCTGTGTTTCAAATGACGAAAGTTGCAATTTACTAGAATGTTCAGAAACGCAATGAAATTTTGTGTAAAGACTAACAAACAACACATGAAGGCCGTACGGTTGCCTATAATTGCTTACATCCACTTTATTTGAACTTGGTGGATAGTTGTCTCATTGGAAATCATACCTCATCTCCTTATTTTTATAGAAGACCCATTGTATATGTGGTGTCAGTTAGGTTTAATTTGAGGTTAAACAACTTTAAGAAAATTAAATGACAACCATTGGTTGAAAAAACATGAAAACGAATTGGTCGTATTACGTTTTAGTGTGTTAAGTATTATTTCTGTGAACTCTGCATTAAATATAAAAAAAGTATGAACCTAACCAAAATCCGAATGCATGCTAAAATCCTCAACACTCTCCCTCGTCCAATCAAACGTCTTTAATGTCCAACTTGATGACACAAAAAAAACAAATACAGAAGACATATGCCTAAAGACAAACAAACTTCTTTGCAGGCAATTCTAAATAATCAAGAGCGGCGACTTTAATCTATTGTTGGTCGAGGTGAGCATCTGAGACACCCAGTCCCCAACCATTTTCATATATGTTGAACATAAAAATAAATATCTTACCATATTGTGGTCAAAGAAATAGACCTACAACAATAACATATGAAGCAGGCACACATTGGGATTTCCAAATTAAGTAGGCTTACATTTAAATCCATGACCAAATTATGAATTCTTTACTGTAAATTCTTTAAGTAAGCTCAAAACTGCAATTTGACATAGTTTGGCCAATATTGAGTATACACAAAAATAAATTCCAAAACAAGCACTAATTTCATTGATAAAGTAATATATTATCTTTCAGATACGCAAATTAATTCAGTTTTGTTGAAGATGTCCCCGATGTATAAGCTTATACAAACATGTAAACTTTGTAATTTTGTATCACAGTCTTCAATAGCGAATTAGCAATAATTAACGCTCAATAACATTGAATTATTTTGGATATGTGTATCATGTTGACATTTTTTTTTAAAATATACTTCATAGACTCTTTTATTTTCAAATTCCAGTAGATTTTAACAAGTTTGATTGAATTTGAATCCGATAGGGTAAACAAATACGGTAATATTGGCTCCATCTCTTCCCCAACTATGTCATTATTCCTTCTTTTCTTTTGGTTTCTATGCTCTTAACGTTTCATATAGTAAATTTATTCAAGAAAAACGCGTTGTGCATGCGCTCGTACATCATATCATACGGTTTCACTAATAATGGATCTCGATATACTCCTACTGGTGAACTTTCAGTTCCCGATGGGAACTACAAGCCCAGAAGCCAGTGTTTTTGTTTTGGTATGATTTTAACGGCATATTCTGTCTGAAAATGTGCAGTTCTGACATAAAAAAAATGTAATTGTGCTAAAGAATTAGGTTGCAACCCTTTCCGGGCAAAATTGACCTTCGACTGTTCTGTTCATGCTCTTTTGGTTTATACACTTAATATTTTTTGTTTTCCAATTTAAACATTTGGTCTTCTTCGTACCTGGTATATATTATTCTAGAAACACGTGCATGGTGTTGTGTGCACCGAAATCATATCATACGTTATTCCAGAAACACGTGCATGGTATTGTGTGCGACGAAATCATATCATACGTTTTAAATGTTATCATAATTTTGACGTGTTATATTTTTGGGTTCCCTTTATATATGAAAGCAATCGTAGGATTTTATATCACATCTGGAAAGAGGAATTTTAGCTTATTTTATGAATATCATATCGTTGTCTTCATGTGCTTAGCTTTTTAGGTCACCTGGCATTAATGGCCAAATGAGCTATTGCCATGACTTGGCGTTCATCGTCGTCGTCATAAACCTTTTAAAAATAAATCTCCTCTGAAACTACTGATCCAAATGTTATCAAATTTACCTAAATGTTCCTCTTGGAATTTCATTTAAAACTATATCCGGGGTTCGATCCATCAATAAACATGGCCACTGTTGATAAAAATAGAACATTGGGATAAATTGCAGTTTGTGGCTTATATCTATAAAAAAAAACCTGTCTCAAGTAATTAAAGGATGAAAATAATAAACATGCCAAGGTCTATCTCCTATGGAATTTTCAGAAAAAAAATCGCACGCCTCTCTTTTAGAGTTACATTCCGTGAAATTTCATTTTTACCAAACTTTGCAGCTTTTGGTTTTTATCTTGAAAACTATTATAAATAGAGAAAAACTTAAATAGGTTAAATGGCCAGAACAATTAGATCTACAAATAAGTAAAAATGGTCAATTGACCCCTGATATGAGTTATTGGCCTTGAATTTTTACCCTTTTTGCATTTTTTGGTGAAGCTATAGTAGATAAAGATCAGTCAAATAACAAAAATCGTCAATTGACCCATTATAGGAGTTATTGTCGTATAGTCCTGGAAGGGTGGTTTTTGTATTCATTTGTTCAGCTCTTTTTGCAGAAAGTATAGCAGGAAGAGGCAATCTTTATATAGTAAAAATGCTTAGCAAAATATGATTTACAAATAAGAAAACATAATCGAAATCGTCTTTTGGCTATTTATAGGAGTAATTGCCCTTTAAAGGCGATTTCTACCCACCTAGCGTTTTTTGCAGAAACTATAATAGATAGAGAAAAAATTGAAACGGGGAAATGTTTAGCAAAATAAGAACTATACTTTACCAATGTTTTAACATAGCTAAAATCGTCAATCTACCCCTTATAGGAGTTATTGTCCTTAAAGACGATTTTACTCATGTTTGCATGTTTTGCAGGAAATATGATAGATAAAGAGAAATTATAAATAGTCAAAATGTTAAGCAAAATAAGTCAACATTGCGGGAAGTGTCAGTTGACCCTTTATTGGAGAAACAAATGCCCTTTGTCAATTATCTTCAAAACTATGGTAGATCATAGTTAAAAACTGTCGAAAGCAAAAACGATCAGCAATGCAAGATATAAATATGCAAGAAGACGGAAATCACTGGATGACTCCTATAGTATAGGTTATTGGCCTTGTATGAATATAAAATCAAGGAGATGTAGTATGATTGCCAATGAGACAACTATCCACCAAAGTTCAAATGAAGTGAATGTAAGCAATTATAAATTTGTTTTTTTTTTTTAGTTTTTGCTCATTATCTCGATAGGTAGAAACTACAAACAGCAAAATCTTGACAGGTGAGCGAATCGGGCACTTGTAACCCCCTTTTCCCTTGTTATTATCAAAATCGGGTGTATATCCTAGTTGTAAATGGCGCTGTTATTCATAGAAACTATACATTCAGTAAACTCATCATGACATAGATATCAATCAGTGACGCTCGAATCAAAAAGTTATAAAAGCCAAATAAATTACGAAGTTGAAGAGCACTTAGAACCCAAAATTCAGCTAAGATGATCTAAAGAGGGTAAAAAGACCATCCTAGGTCAGCTTTGGCTGATGAAGTTGAATAAAAGCACAAGGTATGGCAAAGTTTGTGCACTATAGTTGCCATACATTTCAAAACTAATCGAATCCAAGACACATTTTGGTAATAATTGTTTAAAGTGTAAGTAGTGCGGACTTCGATCACATTATCATTTTTAGGTCTTAAAAATAATTTTCTTTTTTTCTGCCTCTCAACATTGCCTAACTTTTATGCCTACCCTAACATATTGTATGGACGTTTTTGGTAAAGAGCCGTGAAAGCCCAGACTTTTTTGGTTAAACACCTCCAATTTCAGAACGTTTCCCTGTATATTTAAATATATATATTTAGACCCCTCTACCAAGAAATTAGTTTTGCATGTACACGTATAAAAATTGCGGTTTTTATCCAACACAACCATAGGTTTGAACGTTGTTTTCAATTCAGACTTGTTTATATTTTTTCGTTTGGGCTTGTATTATATTTGCCTTCGGGTTTATATAATCCGTTCATCCTATTTCAACTCTTTGAAATTCAATAGTCTATCCTAAATTGAGGTAAATTGTATGGCTTTCCAAGTACCGTTTCGATTCCTAACATCACTGAAGAGACATTAATTGTCGAAATCCGGATATGGTGTACAAAAACCTTTTGTTTGCGGTATATCATCTTTTCCGCAAGTTTATTGTTTTCTGTTTAGTATTAAATTTATAATTAAGATCCATTTATTACATCGGTGATCCGTTTATTTGGCAATCGCCATGGCAGTCAACAGGGTTTAAGAACATCCGTTGTTCGACCTGCTAGTCAAATGCGTTTTGTTAAAATATACTTTTTCCCTTTTTTGGTCTTTTGGAAAATGTTGTTTGTGCTGTATTTAGACCCCTGTATATAGGTAGAGTTTTAGAATTCGATATGTAGCTGTGTATTAGGAAGTGGCATGTAGTAAAGTAACATTTACTGACCAGAGTCATGTAGTAAAGTAACATTTACTGACCAGTGTCATGTAGTGAAGTATGATTACTGACCAGTGTCATGTAGTAAAGTAACATTTATTGACACGTGTCATTCTTATTTTTCATTACGTTTCTTTTTAGTGAAAGAACAACTAGACCATATTCATTGATATTTTATGTAATTACATTTATTACTTTCAAGAGTTCTTAACAAATTGGCACACATGGTTAATCTTATCTGCTCTAATTTTGTTTCTCCAAATAGCAGAATTTTGGTAGTCCAAGTAATTCTTGCAGAATTAAATTTCAAACCATTATAAAAATGCGACTGTTGTTTAAAACATTTCCTATAAACATGACTTATACAATACTACAATGACACTGATATCAGAAACAAGTTGGAATATACCAAATTTTGACTTGCATGCTTAGAAACTATGTACAGATTAAAGCAAGACAACCTTCGTCAAAAAACATTCACATATGGAGTTGATTTTGTGTTTATCTATATAGCCTGAGATGTATGTTAATTTAGCCAACATGTTTCATAAAATTAGACTATTCTTTACAACAAAAATCAATCGAAGAAGGTCACAATCAAGTTATTAATCAACCTTGAGTTAATATTTACGTTTTAAAACACGTTCTTTAAAAGTTGTGAACAAAATTAGTATCATAAACAATTTTGTTGATGATTCCATCTTTCCCTTTACCACAATATGTTGGTAATTTATCATACATGAGGTACATCGTCAAAAACCTCTACAAATTTAATATTGCACTGTCTATGAGTATAAATAAATATATATACGTCTAAAAAGTGTACAAAACAACACCAATATTAAAAAAAGAAACAGTAAATACAGGTATCAATAAATATTTCGGATAACAGATATCCTTCATCAGTATGATGTAAAATGAATCTTACCAATTTATTTTGATTTTACTAAAACAATCTTAATACAAATTGAGAACCGAACCACGCTTGTATAATTCTAAAATTTCAAAGTTCACGAAAATTTAATATTTACAACAAAGGCTGTGTATTTATGTTTCCAAAATGAAACTAACACATCCAGCTACGGTTGTTTGCAGTGCGCGATTTGAACTACACCTTTTCATTGATCCCATTTGGTGCAAACGTTTTTTGTTTTCTTATCCAAAATCTTTCCCGATTGATTTTCCCCTCCCAAGACCTAGCAGTGTTGTGGTTGCGGCAGAATCTACGGGTTAAATACCGTTTGCGGGGCATTTTTGAAGGGTTTGTAAGTGGCCAGTTGATAGACAAAATGTATGTTCCTATTCAACATACCGTTATTTCTCAACATTTTCCGCCCTTCATCGCGGTCGACCCACTTTTCAGAACCGACTTATTGGATTTATTTTTTATTTCTTGTTGTCCTGAATATGCATGAGATATTTGTCACTGAACGTTAATCAAACGGCTATCAATCAATCCTAAAATAATTGTACAATTTTTAATTACTAGTATTTTATTGATGAGGACAATTTTGTTTCATTTTTAGGTACAGAAACCTCGACGTATACGCAGGAAGAGAGTTACCCGCAACGGACTTCTAGACAAGAACCACCACCACCACCCCCATTGCCTACGAAAACGGATAATTACAATAGAAAAATTCGTGCTTGGAACACTGGACCCCAACAAACCAGTACTTCAAGAAAAACTCAAAAATCCGTTAAACGTGTGACGACTGAAAATAATTACGGTACATATCCAGGTCGTAATCAAAAGAGAACGGATTATAATTACAATTACCAAACGACAACTGATGGAATACCGGGAAGTAGTGATTTGTGAAAGAAAACTCATATTCCTATTTTTGGTTTTTAAATATAATCGGTTTTCTAACCAGTTTTCCGAACGAATTTTTTCCGGATAATATAAACAGTTATCAGTTTGTGATATTCTGAAAGACTGTGTGAGTGACGTTTTATAACAGATTAGTTTTATATAATAGCACTTGTGTATATATCGACAAATTGTTCTGACTGATTTTTTTTTTCTTTTTGTTATGTTACCATGGAAACTTAAGCATTCCCTCTGATCTTCATCATTAGCTTCCAGCTACCTCTCACTGATCTCTGTTATCAAATTTGTTACTTATCTGCTGTCTTGCCAAGCAGACGATCTTCGTATTGCATTATGGGTTATGTCACAGGTAATCTCGCGATATCTCGTAGCCGCATTGCAGCAATCATATTGGTTTACATGGAAACCTAATTTGGGGTTGAGCCATCAGAACGAATCCTTGTATCTTATCTGTGTATTCTTTTGATACATTATGTTATTACTGAGTGCAATCATCATAAGTCTTGACAATTCTGTCAAAATAAACACTTGTACATGATTAATTCATTAATGAAGTTGACTAGCAGCTATAAATATAATAACATCCAATAATTGAAATAGCGAGTCGCTAATAGCATGACTAGATGACAAATTTCCCACGAAATTATTTACTTTTATAAATTTTGGTTATTTGAAATTGATTGTGTTATAGATTACTTTAAATATTTTAAGAGCAAAGATGTTGATTAGAAAACAAAATTGATGGGTTGAATTAAATATCTCCAATTTGAAAGTGAATTTATTGTTACATCGAAAGCAGATCAGATCAGAAACTAAACATCAAGCTTTGTCATGTTTTTCATCAAAATATTTCACCCTAACACTAATTCAAGTGACATCAAAATGGCTAAGAACTGGCTGTTTTGATAAGTATTAATCCCTCATAAGTTCAAGTCTACAGCCGTGTACCTATAGTTTCGGATTATAACGGTGTATCGATAGGTACTGCAGGCCTATAGACTAGAAATTTAGGAATGTTTTGTAATTTCCATTTTTAGAAATTATACTTAATAGCAAAAGTTGCAAGTTACATTAGTCTATGCGATATCAGTTATGTACACATACGTGTGAAAGTACGAAAATCTGTTATATTATGAGTGTAGCCCTTGTTCAAAACAAGTTCTTAAATAAATTTGACAGTTGTTTTGTGCAGTTAGTTTTTTGTACTATGAACAATAGTAACTCTGTTTTAAATTCAGTAGTTAAAACAATTACTAAAAAACTGAACACGGCAAATTCATTAGCCATTGCTATTCATCAAATTGCATAGACATATAAACATGCCAATGGACAAAGAACACTACAATAATTATGATCCAAAGACAACTTCAACATTCAGGATTCTCCAACCGAAAATTACCACTTAAAGCATTTGGTTCATGTCTTGTTCCTTACATGAACAACACGACGGATGCCACATGTGGGGCAGTATCTGCTTACCCTTCCGGAGCAACTGAGATCACTCCCGGTTTTGTTGGGGTTCGTGTTGCTCTGTCTTTAGTTTTCTCTGTTGTGTTTTGTATTCTGTTGTTTGTCTTTTCGTCTTTTTTCTTTTTAAGCCATGGCGTTGTCACTTCATTTTCGACTTATGAGTTTGAATGTCCCTTTGGTATCTTTCTCCTTTCTTTTTTCGTGACCCGTTGGTAGCCATTCTTGTATGAATATCTGTAAATTAAAAGTAAACGAGACAGCAACCAGACAACAAAGGTATTTTTTCTGAACTATAAGAAAGCTAAGAACAAAATATTTTTGATGATCAACTATTATATCACTCTTGTAAAAATCGTCAAATTAAATCTAGGAAAAGGGTAATTTTTCATTGTAACAATTTGAACATACAATTATGACACCCTGAAACTGTGATTGATAAAAAACACACGATACCAAAGCCAATAATCATGAACAAACATCCATATACCAGACTGAATAAAAAAAGTTACATGATTTTTATATAAAATTAGCAACAAGACGGGATGCGAACAATCGAGCTGAAATGTCTTGCCCTTCCGAAGCACCTGAGTTCATCCGGTTTTTATTGAGGTTCGTGTTCCCAAATCTTTATAGTTTTCTATAAAGTATGTTGTAAACTTTTTTATTCCCCCGCCATAGTCAATGGGGGCATTAAGTGTTTCCCTTGACCTTCCGTCCGTCCCATTTTCGTTTCCGCACTCTTAACTTAAGTTTGCCTCAATTTTATGAAACTCATACACAATGCGCAACACCATAACACACAGACAGAGTTCGAATTTGGGTTGTGAGTCATTTACCGTTCTAGAGTTATGCCCCTTTTTAACTTGGAAAAATTGCAAAGCTTGAGCGGGGGCATTCATGTTTTCATACATATTCTTATTTTATTTCTACTTACTTTTTGGCAGTTTTTGCCATAGTGTCTATTGTCTTTCATCGACTTAATTTTTTTAATGCCCCTTGTTATATTCTCCCTTTAGATTTTTGATAGTATGGCCTTCAACCCTTGATAACAACCGGGTTAACGTATATATAAAATATAACAAAATAATAAAACATTGAATATTTCACACAAGTTCACAAATGTATTAAATGGGGGAACAAACAAAAATGATGAGTATGCCTTCTATGTTAACTGAGTCCAATTGTTTTCTCATCCATCCTCGATCGCTACCGTGATCTCGGGTAGATTAGAAACTTATCGTCACATATATCATATCAGGATTAACCACACATTGATGTGTTTGAAATATTTATACGGTACTCAACTAGTTAAGCAGCAAAGAAGACCAAGGAAAGTAAAGAAATGATAGCTACTATAAACTATAGCAGTGTTCTTTGAATATTCGGAATATAAACTACAAAAATGTATGGTGATGGGCAATATGACAGATGTCCTCATAACCGAATCCTGGAAATGTACAATTTGACAAATATCCTGTATACCGATACTTTATAATGGACAATAAGACAAAAATCCTGTATACCGTATCGTGTGTATGAACAATATGACATATATCATGTAAACCAAATCCTATAAACGGATAATACATGTATAACAAATATCACTGTATGCCGTATCCTACTTATGCACAATGTGACAGATATCATGTACACCAAATCATATAAAAGGACTATCCGACAAATATCATTGTATATCGTATCCTAGATATGGAAAGTATGACAAATATCCTGGATACCAAATCCTAGTTATGAACAAATTGATATCACTTTTACGGACAATATGACAGATATTCTATATGAGTCATTGCGATGGTCAATATCACAGATATCCTATATGAGTCATTACAATTGTCAATATGACATATATCCTATAAGAGTCATTGCTATGATCAATATGACATATATCCTATATGAGTCATTGCAATTGTCAATATGACAGATATCCTATAAGAGTTATTGCTATGGTCAATATGACATATATCCTATATGAGTCATTGCAATTGTCAATATGACAGATATCCTATATGAGTTATTGCTATGGTCAATATGACATATATCCTATATGAGTCATTGCAATGGTCAATATGACAGATATCTTGTATACCGAATTCTATTAATGGATGAAATCACAGATATCTGATACGAAATCATAGTTATAAAAAATGCGACAGACATCTTGTTATTAAATCCTCCTTGTTGACAATTTTACAGCTATCCTGTTTATTAAATTCTTATCACAGAAAAAGATGTCCTTTACATCGAAACTAATAAATGAATAATAATATGACGTATCGCGTATCGCGTATACCAACTCATAGTTAAGGACCACACGACAGATGCAAGGGATACCAACTCCTTATAATGGACACTATAACGGATATTCAGTATACCGACTCCTAGTAATGGATGATATGACTGATATCCAAAATACCGACTCTTTGTAATCGACAATAATACTGATATCCAGTATATAGACTCCTAGTAATGGATAATATGACTGATATCCAGACTACCGACTCTTTATAATCGACAATATGACTGATATCCAGTATAGCGATTTATTGTTATGGATGATATGACTGATATCTAGAATACCGACTCTTTCTAATCGACAATATTCACTGATATCCAGTATATAGACTCTTAGTAATAGATGATATGACTAATATCCAGAATACCGACTCTTTGTTATCAACAATATGACAGATATCCAGTATAGACTCTCTGAAATCGACAATTTGACCAATATCTAGTATATAGACTCCTAGTGATGGATGATATGACTGATATCCAGAATATCGACTATTTTTAATCTATAATATGACTGATATCCAGTAAATTGACTCCTAGTTATGGATGATATGATTGATATCCAGAATACCGACATTTAGTAATCGACACTATGACTGATATCCTGAATACCGATTCTTAGTAATCAACAACATGACTATTACTCAGTATACCGACTCCTAGTCATGGACAATATATCTATAATATGACAGATATCCAGCATACGGGCTCCTAGTAAAGGATAATATACCAAATATCATTTATACCAAATCCTAGTAAAAGACAGTATGACTAATATCCAATATACCGACGCTTAGTTATGGCCGATATGATAGATATCCTGTATAATATATCCTAGTGAAAACCATTTGTCATATATCCTGTGTATGAAAGCTATAGTAAAACAAAGAACAATGCGACTAATTTCCTGTTTACCTAACACTATAGTTATAGAAAAAAAATACAAATATATTTTATATCATATCCTTGTAATGGACAAAATGACAGATATCCTGTAAACAAAAAATTACTAATGGACAATATGACATGATTCCTGTATAACAATACTAGTTATAGACTAAGATAGATGTATTTTAATCAGATCCTACTTATATACGATGTAACAGATATCTTGATAACAGAATCCTAGTAATGGACAATTTGACATTAATTCTGCATGTTAACTCCTAATTTTGGAAAATCAGACAGATTAATACTTGTATACCAAAACTCAGAAAGGGTTACTTTATCATATCCTGTAGGCAAACCCCTAGTAATAGTTTTCCAACTCCTACTAATAGGCAATATAACTGATATCCAATATATCGATTCCTAGTAATGAATAATATGACTGATATCAAGTGTACCGACTCCTACTAATGAGCAATATGACTGATATCCAGTGTACCGACTCCTAGTAATAGACAATATGACTTATATACATTGCATTGACTCCTACCAACGAGCAATATGACTTATATCCAGAGTACCGACTCCTAGTAATGGACAATATGACTAATATACAGTGCATTGACTCCTAAAAATGAGCAATATGACTTATATCCAGAGTACCGACTCCTAGTAATGGACAATATGACTTATATCAAGTGTATTGACTCCTACAAATGAGCAATATGACTTATATCCAGAGTATCGACTCCTAGTAATAGACAATGTGACTGATATCCAGTGTACCGACTCCTACCAATGAGCAATATGACTTATATCCAGAGTACCGACTCCTAGTAATGGACAATATGACTTATATCCAGAGTACCGACTCCTAGTAATGGACAATATGACTTATATCAAGTGTATTGACTCCTACAAATGGAAAAAAAATATCACTATTGTAAGGCGACCTATAGTTGTTAACATTTACTTTTTTAGTCTCCGGTGGATATCAGCTGTCTCATTGGCAATTATACCACATCCCCTTATTTTATATAGAAGTAATTTCCATTACCAGGGGACAGTTACGCCATTTTGTGTGTGTTCTTCGTTAAAATATCGGTACGCCTTATGAAAGAATCACTAGATTGATTGATTGTTGTTTGCCTAATGTCCAGTGGAAAATATTTCATCAATGTTTATGACGATAACAAATTAACAATAAATACAATAGGCAGGTAAAGCAACCAACAATCAAATAACCAATAGATAGGTCCTGTAAGGTAGGAATCAATATTGGCGGGAAATTTGTACTGCAATATGGTTAATGAGAGGAACATACGACAGGCTACTTACGGATCTCTCAGAGAGTTGTTGCATGGGTTCTTTAACTTTTACAAGCGTAGGACTCTCTACAAGAGGCACCAGATTGAACGTCGATCCCCGTTCTGATCCGACTTGGCCGGTATTTATACATCTCGTACAGCCATATGGACGGCCCACTTTAGCAAGAATTTCACTGCCTGATTCTTAAAACATACTACGTATGTGTATCGTGACCATCATCGATGGGAGATGGAATCATATGCGTTCTTAATCAGAGTTCACAATTGAAAAGACGTTGAAAAGAGAGTAGAAAAATATATCCCACTAATGTTATCGAATATCCATAAATCATTTCAGGAATTCCAAAAATTTTCTCATATGATTTTCGCTTTTTTTTTTTATTTGTAATCTAGTAACATATTTGTATGCTCCGTCATCGATGGTCACATCAATTTGAAACTTAGCACATACGTGAAAATGCGAGTGGGGCACAGTGTCCTATAAGCAAATATTCTAGTTTTATACCTAAACAAAAATGCATATGCAATGATGCAAATATATTTTACTTTAAATAGAAACAAATATGTGATAAAAGTAGATCTAGTCAATAAATCGCTCTACTTATCACTACTTTTCTACACTTTACACAAGCATTCCCCATTTAAAACTAAAAGACAAATTGCTTTGTTCGTAAAAAAGAATGGCCAACGTAGATACTAGTATCTTGTCAAGAAGGGATAAATCGTACTTTGTAAAAAAATCACTCTAATTCAAACAAAAAATTCTCTGAAACTGACATTATCAAGATACTTGATTTCTTGATTGGCAACATATTTGTACATACCCATGGGAACCAACTGTGCTCCTCTTCTTGCCGACTTGTTCCTTTATTCATATGAGACTGACTTCATACAGGGGCTTCTTAGGAAGAATGAAAAGAAGCTAGGATTATCCTTTAAATTCACTTTCTGGTATATAGATGATGTCTTCTCACTAAATAATTCAAAGTTAGGTGGCTTTGTTGAACGCATCTTTCCCATCGAACCTGAAATAAAGGATACAACAGATACAGATAAATCTGCCTCATATCTTGACTTACATCTAGAAATTGACAATTGAGGGTCGGTTGAGAACAAAACATTAAGACAAAGGAGATGATTTCAGCTTCCCAATTGAGAACTTTTCATTTCTATGTAGCAACATTCCAGCAGCGCCTGCATATGGGGTATATATATATCTTCCAGTTGATACGATATTCCAGGGCTTGCGTTTCCTATTACGATGTCCTTGATAGTGGGTTGCTGCTCACAACGAAGCTATTAAACTAAGAGTTCCAAGTGGTGAAGTTGAAATCATCCCTTCGAAAATTTTACGAACACCATCACGAGTTGGTTGACCGTTATGGAATATCTGTTTCACAGATGACAACGGATATGTTCCAATTGTCGTTACCACAATCCCATCCTCTTTTTCCCGAATGTGACCTACCGAATTAGACTTATCACAGAGTTTGTACTTACATGAGCAACACGACGGGTGCCACTTGTGGAGCAGGAGCGGTTTACCTTTCCGGGCTCCTGAGATCACCCCTGGATTTTGGTGGGGTTCGTGTTGCTCATTCTTTAGTGTTCTATGTTGTGTTTTGTATACTGTTGTTTGTCTTTTGGTCTTTTTCTTTTCTGACTTATGAACTTGAATGTCCCTTTGGTATCTTTCGCCTATCTTTTCCGCACCCGAGATCACCCCCGGATTTTGTTGGGGTTCGTGTTGCTCATTCTTTAGTGTTCTATATTGTGTTTTGTATACTGTTGTTTGTCTTTTGGTCTTTTTCTTTTTTTGACTTATGAACTTGAATGTCCCTTTTGTATCTTTCGCCTATCTTTTCCGCACCTGAGATCACCCCCGGATTTTGGTTGGGTTCGTGTTGCTCAGTCTTTATTGTTCTATGTTTTGTTGCTCAGTCTTTGGTGTTCTATGTAGTGTTGCTCAGTCTTTAGTGTTCTATGTAGTGTTGCTCATTCGTTAGTGTTCTATGTTGTGTTTTGTATACTGTTGTTTGTCTTTTAGTCTTTTTCTTTTTTTGACTTATGAACTTGAATGTCCCTTTTGTATCTTTCGCCTATCTCTTCCGCACCTGAGATCACCCCCGGATTTTGGTGGGGTTCGTGTTGCTCAGTCTTTAGTGTTCTATGTAGTGTTGCTCAGTCTTTAGTGTTCTATGTAGTGTTGCTCAGTCTTTAGTGTTCTATGTTGTGTTTTGTATACTGTTATTTGTCTATTGGTCTTTTCTTTTTTTTAACTTATGAATTTTAATGTCCCTTTGGTATCTTTCGCCTATCTTTTCCGCACCTGAGATCACCCCCGGATTTTGGTGGGGTTCGTGTTGCTCAGTCTTTAGTGTTCTATGTAGTGTTGCTCAGTCTTTAGTGTTTTATGTAGTGTTGCTCATTCTTTAGTGTTCTATATTGTGTTTTGTATACTGTTGTTTGTCTTTTGGTCTTTTTCTTTTTTTGACTTATGAACTTGAATGTCCCTTTTGTATCTTTCGCCTATCTTTTCCGCACCTGAGATCACCCCCGGATTTTGGCGGGGTTCGTGTTGCTCAGTCTTTAGTGTTCTATGTAGTGTTGCTCAGTCTTTAGTGTTCTATGTAGTGTTGCTTAGTCTTTAGTGTTCTATGTAGTGTTGCTCAGTCTTTAGTGTTCTATGTAGTGTTGCTCAGTCTTTAGTGTTCTATGTAGTGTTGCTCAGTCTTTAGTGTTCTATGTAGTGTTGCTCAGTCTTTAGTGTTCTATGTTGTGTTTTGAATACTGTTATTTGTCTGTTGGTCTTTTTCTTTTTTTTAACTTATGAATTTTAATGTCCCTTTGGTATCTTTCGCCTATCTTTTCCAAAGTTTTCTATAAAAAAAATTAAAATACTCTTAAATGCATAATGATTACCTTATTTCTTTTCCCTTTCACGATGCTTTAGGGCCTCCAGTTTCCTCATCTTTCTTTAGACTATGTTAAAATTTTAAATCAAGAATCAAAAATATAAATAGATTTCGTATTTGAATTTTTATTTGAGTTGAACTTTTATGATATCGGTTTTCCCTTGCAGTGTAAATTTTCCTCGTCATGATAGCAAACAGTTAGAACCAAAAGAATTAACTTTATTTTCAAGTCGAAATATTTGCAAATTTAAAGTGATTTATTTAAAACGTTAAAATATTGAAGTTTTTACTAATAACTAATCTTAAGACCTCTACTTGTTGATATTAACTGGAAGTTTACCTCCTTGCAATTCAACACTTAATATCTTCTGAAGAAGTCAATGTTTAATCCTATTCTTTTTTAAATTGACTGTGAATGCTTACTTTTTAAACTCTTTTAAACTCTAAATTTTGTCCTTTTTTCAAAATCAAAAGGTTGACTTTGAAATTCTTTAAATTTTTGCCTTCGAAATGTCTATTCTGTTGTTGTTGCCGGAAACTGTACGAAGGTTTGAAATTTTGGAATTAAGTAAAGACAGTATGTCCCATTTTTATAAAGCACAGGCGCGAGGAAGATTCAACATTTCTTATGCAATAAACCAACTTCTGATTTTTCAAAATTATTAATGATGCTAAATATTTTCCGGTAAACAAGTGATAGAAAGTTTCAATGTTTAATCAATCAAAGAAATTCCCATAAAATATAACCAATAAAACATTTTAAAACATGAATTTGTAAAAACGATTTTATTCAGTTTTGATAGCTTTTCACTTTTACCACTAAGTTATAAAATTTAATTGTTTATTAATTAAATCTGATAGGTCATTTGATCTTAAATTCAAATTTATTAACCAGGTAACAAATTATTACTTGTGATTTATTTTCTGTACATTTGCATAATTGTTAATTATCATTATTTTCTAAAATTGATTATTTTTTATTGATTAATATTCCAAACTAATTACGTTCTTTTATGTTTTCTAATTGGTAACCATTGTTTTCCAATTATCAATTACAAAGTGCTTGACTCCTAGCTAGAAGCGTGTATTGGGTATTTAACTTAATTTATGTTGTTTTAAGGTCAAGCTAACTCAAAAGATGGAATGTTTAATACAAAGAGATAAAAGAAGTCTCGAAAACCAATGAATTGACAGCATTTCTCGGAGCTTGGTCTTTATTGTTTGATTTTTTGCATAAATATGACGACGATCTCAGTCGAGTTATCAGTAATTCTAAACCTCTATTCCGAATTATTCTACAAGATAACAAGATGGCAGACATGCATTCCGTTTGGCTCAACTTACCCAGACCGACACCATTACCATTCGAGATCACCAGAAATACGACAGTAGAAGAGATGCTGGGATTGTCAAACATCTTACCAGTCAAGATTACTACTACCGACCAGCAAAATCAACCAATGATATCAGTCGCAGGGACTGTAAAACAATCCGTCTTAGCTTCTGAAACTTACCACCCTGTCTTCAGCATAATCTGCAATCCATCCTACGACAGTACAGAGAGGAAGTCAGAACTTCTGGAGAGCCGACTCCATTCGTACGAGATAAGCTTCCCAACAGAGGTCGATGCTCTATTTACAGAATATTACAACATAACTGCCGACATAGAGATGAAGAGACTTACTGCAGTCATGGAGTCTTCACCACAGTACCACTGTCGTATAAATCAGTTATTCAACCACCAACGTCAAATACTCATGTATAGAATAGACAGAAAGCTTAGCAGTCTTGTCAAACCTGCGACTCATCATAATCAATCTACACTGAACTCCAAAAACTTCATGGTACTGCGAGACTGGTTCAACCAACATAGCCACTATCCTTACCCATCAAGGGAACAGATTAAGAAAATGTCGAAAATTTCCAACATTAAGATGCAAGACGTCAAAGTTTGGTTTGCATGTGAAAGAATACGCCAGTCGTCAGCAGCCATAAGAAAACGTGCAGACAAGTTCTAAACTGACTTTATACAAACTCATATATTATGATTTTATGTTGTAGTGCTAATTTTTAAACTAAAAAAACAATATTTTTGTAACATTTCCATACAGTTTATTTGTCAAAAATGTTTTGTCGATTATGTATAGTGCTTATAAAGATTGAAGTTTTATTTAATTGTACTAGTTTTATTTAAACTCCATAATATACATAAGAGCGACATTATTACACATACGTTGAACATAAGCCGCAGCTTTGTTGTTTCCTGTATGGACTGGCAATTCCATCCGACTTTCCGTGGACATCATGGTTAAACATTCCAAAGCAAAAAAAACATAATTACAACACATGCAGACAGTTGCTGTACTGAAATACATGTATTTTTATGATGTTATATTTTGTTGTACAAAAATATAAGTTTGTGACAAAGAATAAGCTTGAAAAAAGCAATTATCAATCAATACGAATACATGAAAAAAAACGTAAGCGTTTCAACAATACATATTTTATATTCAATATATATAATTTTTTTAACAAATGGAAGACAAACGATATTAAACGTTTTGTGCGACAATATGATAAAAATACAGATTAAAAATGATATACAAACACTGTCGAATAATATATATTTTATTTGTGCTATCTTTACAAACAATAAGAAAGGCGAAACAAGCAAAAGACGACTAACGAGATTCTGAACGAGTAGGTTAAGAGAGTATCTAATACTCAGTGAATTTCACTCTATATTTCCACCTCGGTCTTTGTCATACTTGCCAACTGCAGTAATTGAAACAACTTATATCAACTTTTCGGAGAAAGTCTCGATTTCGAAGAAACTTTGAAATTTGGTCTAATAAACAATGATAAAAACAAACCCCGACTGTGCGTTTGGTTAATGCACCCGGATATAAGCGCAGAGTATATATATAATATAACGACGTACTGACTGTCGTTTTACATTTGAAATTTTTTTAACATCAATACGGTTTATTTGGTGGTCTCAAATTTCATCAGACTGTTAAGAAAAATGAGTAGTGTTCAACTCAGGGGTGGGAACAGAATGACTGGCAATTAACTGTATTATTATGAAAAAGCAAACCCTGACTCTTAGTTGTAGTTTGATTTAGAGTAAAAGTTCTAGTTGAAGTTTGGTTAATGCATCCGGATATAAGCGCAGAATATATATAACATAACGACGTACTGTCTGTCGTATTATATTCGAATCTTTTTTAAACATCAGTACGGTTTGGTCTCAAATATCATTACACTGTTAAGAATAAATGAGTAGTGTTTAACAAAGGGTGGGGACAGAACGACTGGCAAATAACTGTATTATTCGTGACTGTACAGTCAATTTTATTTGAAAATTATAAATCTGATCTCGGCCTAATAGTTCCACGAATTTGTGATCTAAAACATAACAAAGCTATACACATGAGAGAATGGTATGTTGCTGTTTTCTTTAAGGAAAATTTATAATTCCAAAATAAGAATTGTATTTTTGTCATAGAATCTGAAGATGACTATATGATTCGAATTCGAAGTACAAGTTTAAAATATTCGTAACAGATTCAGCAAAAAATTATGTCTTGACTGTGGTAGTTGTGTACAGTCTTTAAGTAAAATGTTGACTGCCAAAAAATGAGTTCATTTATATGAAAAATACAAAGAAAATCAAATTTGCTTCAGGTGTTAAATCTTAATCATTATAAAAAGGTTCCGTCTAAGTTTCATAAAATACTATAAAGTTTTGACAACGTAATTAATGTTTAAAAAAATAACCACAGACTAAACTAAAAATATGACGACTCCGACGATACTACAACTGACGTCGGAAGGAGGACCGCTATGTCTCGCTTTCTCTAAATTCTAACTCTTTACGATATATCAGTGGAATCCAACCGTAGATTGTTAATTAAGAGAACATCATGAACTCATATTATATGTAACCCCTACTGATAGTTTCTTTGTTCTTTTTATTCTTGGTCAAATTTTGACTTGTTCAAATATAAAAACAAGTTGCTTTCTTTAAAAAAAAAAAAAAGCAATACGTGAACCCGAGACCGCTGACTGATCACCAAAATATTGTTGCTGATTTTTTTTTTTTTTTTTTGCTTTTGATTTGAAATAATTAATTGTGAGAAGAATAAGATAATGATGATGTTAAATTTAAACACCTTTTTTTGAAAATATGTAATTGTGTGTAGATTCTTGCAAAAGTCACTTTTGGATTTTAGTTATAAATAGAAAAGTGTATACAGCTACCGTTTGAATTTACCTTTTAAGGCTTGATTATTTTATTTATTACTTGGGAGTGTACATAATTTTTTCTCCGTGTTTAAAAATACACAAAGTTCTAATCAAATTGTAATTCCCAGTTTCTGAAAACCGGATGTCTAAAGCAAATTGCTATATAAATTTTAGCACTCAGTTTGCTTTATAATCGGGATGCATTTATTCTATTTTTCATATATTCCTGTTTTTTCTGTATGCCTTCAATTATTCTTATACTCATCATTGAAGCTGTCTGTACTCATGATACAGGTGGTATAGAGAAATAGAAAGTCCAATTGCCATGTGAAGTGTAATTCTGTGTCACACAATTTATAAGAAGTTTTCGTATTTTGTTCTTGAAAGTAACACACCAGCTTCATGTGAACCTCTTATATACTGACAACTATTTTGGTCTAATAAAACATCTCAAATTTTAAGGAATTTCTGAAGTAACTAAAATCAATCAAAATATTTTACAGGAAAAACTTAGTTTTGAAGAATATTTTGTTTTCAGAAGTTTTATGAATACATGAACATGCTCTCAATGGAACCAACTTATATAAAAAGATCTGTTTGGTAAAAGTCAATAAACTAATCAGATACCAGGATTAAGATTTTGTACACCACACGCGCGTTTCGTCTTTAGAAGATTAATCAGTGACGCTTGAATCTATTCCTTGGGTAGAAAATCCGTAAGGTTTATAATAGGACAGTCCCTCAAAAATAACAGAAATGAGATACAACTAGAGGTCAGAATACCTTAATGAAGACCATGCTTCAAAGTCACATGTCAGGCATCTACTCCGTGTCCTGAATTTAGTAAAGAAATGCGAAAATTCAAGAGACTCCTAGTAATGAATGATCTGACTGATATCCAGAATACTGACTCTTTGTAATCAACAATATGACAGATATTAAGTATATCGACTCTTTGAAATCGACAATTTGACCAATATACAGTATATCGACTCTTAGTAATGGATGATATGACTGATATCCAGAATACCGACTCTTTGTAATCCACAATATGACTGATATCCAGTATATCGACTCCTAGTGATGGATGATATGACTGATATCCAGAATACCGACTCTTTTTAATCGACAATATGACAGATATCCAGTATATCTACTCATTGAAATCGACAATTTGACCAATATCAAGTATATCGACTCCTAGTAATAGATGATATGACTGATATCCAGAATATCGATTCCTTGTAATCGATCATATGACTGATATCCAGTATATCACTTCCTAGTGGTAGATGATATGACTAATTTCCAGAATATCGACTCTTTGTAATCGACAATATGACAGATATCCAGTATATCAATTCCTTGCTATGGATGATATAACTGATATCCAGAATACCAACTCTTTGTAATCGACAATATGACTGATATCCAGTATATCGATTCCTTGCTATGGATGCTATAACTGATATCCAGAATATCGACTCTTTGTAATCGATCATATGACTGATATCCAGTATATCGACTCTTTAAAATCGACAATTTGACCAATATCCAGTATATCGACTCTTTGAAATCGACAATTTGACCAATATCCAGTATATCGACTCCTAGTTTTGGATGATATGACTGATATCCAGAATACCGACTCTTTGTAATGGACAATATGACTGATATCCAGTATATAGACTCTTAGTAATGGTTGATATGACTGATATCCAGAATACCGAGTCTTTTTAATCGACAATATGACTGATATTCAGTATATCGACTCCTAGTGATGGATGATATGACTGATATCCAGAATATCGGCTATTTTTAATCTATAATATGACTGATATCCAGTATATTGACTCCTTGTAATGGATGATATGACTGATATCCAGTAAACCGACTCTTAGTAATCAATGATATGACTGATATCCAGAATACCAATTCCTAGTAATGGATTATATGACTGATATCAGAATACCGACTCTCTGTAATCGACAATATGACATATATTTAGTATATCGACTCTTTTTAATTGACAATATGACAGATATCCAGTGTATCGACTCCAACAAGAAGACTATTACTCAGTATACCGACTCCTAGTTATGGACAATATGTCTATAATATGACAGATACCTAGCATACGGGCTCCTAGTAAAGGATAATATACCAAAAATCATGTATACCAAATCCTAGTAAAAGAAAGTATGACTGATATCCAATATACCGACGCTTAGTTATGGCCGATATGATAGATATCCTGTATAATATATCCTTGTTAAAACCATTTGTCATATATTCTGTGTATGAAAGCTATAATAAAACAAAGAACAATACGACTAATTTCCTGTTTACCTACCACTATAGTTATAGAAAAAAATTACAAATATATTTTATATCATATCCTTGTAATGGACAAAATGACAGATATCCTGTATACAAAAAATTACTAATGGACAATATGACATGATTCCTGTATATAAAAATACTAGTTATGGACTTAGATAGATATATTTTAATCAGATCCTTCTTATATACGATGTAACAGATATCTTGATAGCAGAATCCTAGTAATGGACAATTTGACATTAATTCTGCATGTTAACTCCTAATTTTGGAAAATCAGACAGATTTATACTTGTATACCAAAACTCAGAAAGGGTTACTTTATCATATCCTGTATGCAAACCCCTAGTAATATTTTCCAACTCCTTCTTATAGGCAATATAACTGATATCCAATATATCGATTCCTAGTAATGAATAATATGACTGATATCCAGTGTACCGACTCCTACTATTGAGCAATATGACTGATATCCAGTGTACCGACTCCTAGTAATAGACAATATGACTTATATCCAGAGTACCGACTCCTAGTAATGGACAATATGACTTATATCAAGTGCATTGACTCCTACCAAGGAGCAATATGACTTATATCTAGAGTACCGACTCCTAGTAATGGACAATATGACTTATATACAGTGCATTGACTCCTACAAATGGAAAAAAATATCACTATCGTACGGCGACCTATAGTTGTTAAAATTTACTTTTTTAGTCTCCGGTGGATATCAGCTGTCTCATTGGCAATTATACCACATCCCCTTATTTTATATAGAAGTAATTTCCATTATCAGGGGACTGTTACGCCATTTTGTGTGTGTTCTTCGTTAACATATCGGTACGCCTTATGAAAGAATCACTAGATTAATTGATTGTTGTTTGCCTAATGTCCAGTGGAAAATATTTCATCAATGTGTATGACGATAACAAATTAACAATAAACACAATAGCTTTAGGTAGGTAAAGCAACCAACAATCAAATAATCAATAGGTAGGTCCTGTAAGGTAGGAGTCATTAGTGGCGGGAAATTTGTACTGCAATGGTAAATGAGAAGAACATACGACAGGCTACTTACGGACCTCTCAGAGAGTTGTTGCAAGAGTTCTCTAACTTTAGCAAGCGTATAACTCTCTGTACACGAGGCATCGGATTAAACATCCCCGTTCTGATCGGACTTGGCTGCGTATTTATAAATCCCGTACAGCCTACGGACGGACCACTTTAGCAAGAATTTCACTGCCTGATTCTTAAAACATACTACGTATGTGTATCGTGATCATCATCGTTGGGAAATGGCTTCATATGCGTTCTTAATCAGAGTTCACGACAATTGAAAAGACGTTGAAAAAGAGAATAGAAAAATATATCCCACTAATGTTATCGAATATCCATAAATCATTTCAGGAATTCCAAAAATTTTCTCATATGATTTTCGCTTTTTTTTATTTTGTAATCTAGTACTAAAAGTAACATATTTGTATGCCCCGTCATCGATGGTCACATCAACTTGAAACTTAGCACATACGTGAAAATGCGAGTGGGGCACAGTGTCCTATAAGCAAATATTCTAGTTTTATACCTAAACAAAAATGCATATGCAATGATGCAAATATATTTTACTTTAAATAGAAACAAATATGTGATAAAGTAGATCTAGTTAATAAATCGCTCTACTTATCACTACTTTTCTACGCTTTACACAAGCATTCCCCATTCAAAACTAAAAGACAAATTGAAGAGTAGGTCATGCTTTGTTCGTAAAAAAGAATGGCCAACGTAGATACTAGTATCTTGTCAAGAAGGGATAAATCGTACTTTGTAAAAAATCACTCTAATTCAAACAAAAAATTCTCTGAAACTGACATTATCAAGATGCTTGATTTCTTGATTGACAACATATTTGTTACGTGTAGGGGCGTGTTTTCAACAAACCATCGACATTCCCATGGGAACCAACTGTGCTCCTCTTCTTGCCGACTTGTTCCTTTATTCATATGAGACTGACTTCATACAGGGGCTTCTTAGGAAGAATGAAAAGAAGCTAGGATTATCCTTTAAATTCACTTTCTGGTATATAGATGATGTCTTCTCACTAAATAATTCAAAGTTAGGTGGCTTTGTTGAACGCATCTTTCCCATCGAACCTGAAATAAAGGATACAACAGATACAGATAAATCTGCCTCATATCTTGACTTACATCTAGAAATTGACAATGAGGGTCGGTTGAGAACAAAACATTAAGACAAAGGAGATGATTTCAGCTTCCCAATCGTGAACTTTCCATTTCTATGTAGCAACATTCCAGCAGCGCCTGCATATGGGGTATATATATCTCCCAGTTGATACGATATTCCAGGGCTTGCGTTTCCTATCATGATTTCCTTGATAGAGGGTTGCTGCTCACAAGGAAGCTATTAAACTAAGAGTTCCAAGTGGTGAAGTTGAAATCATCCCTTCGAAAATTTTACGAACACCATCACGAGTTGGTTGACCGTTATGGAATATCTGTTTCACAGATGACAACGGATATGTTCCAATTATCGTTACCACAATCCCATCCTCCTTTTTCCCGAATGTGATTTACCGAATTAGACTTATCACAGAGTTTGTACTTACATGAGCAACACGACGGGTGCCACTTGTGGAGCAGGAGCGGTTTACCTTTCCGGGCTCCTGAGATCACCCCTGGATTTTGGTGGGGTTCGTGTTGCTCATTCTTTAGTGTTCTATGTTGTGTTTTGTATACTGTTGTTTGTCTTTTGGTCTTTTTCTTTTTTTGACTTATGAATTTGAATGTCCCTTTTGTATCTTTCGCCTATCTTTTCTGCACCTGAGATCACCCCCGCATTTTGGTGGGGTTTGTGTTGCTCATTCTTTAGTGTTCTATATCGTGTTTTGTATACTGTTGTTTGTCTTTTGGTCTTTTTCTTTTTTTGACTTATGAACTTGAATGTCCCTTTGGTATCTTTCGCCTATCTTTTCCGCACCTGAGATCACCCCCGGATTTTGGCGGGGTTCGTGTTGCTCAGTCTTTAGTGTTCTATGTAGTGTTGCTCAGTCTTTAGTGTTGCTCAGTCTTTAGTGTTGCTCAGTCTTTAGTGTTCTATGTAGTGTTGCTCAGTCTTTAGTGTTCTATGTAGTGTTGCTTAGTCTTTAGTGTTATATGTAGTGTTGCTCAGTCTTTAGTGTTCTATGTAGTGTTGCTCAGTCTTAAGTGTTCTATGTAGTGTTGTTCAGTCTTTAGTGTTCTATATAGTGTTGCTCAGTCTTAAGTATTCTATGTAGTGTTGCTCAGTCTTAAGTGTTCTATGTAGTGTTGCTCAGTCTTTAGTGTTGTATGTAGTGTTGCTCAGTCTTTAGTGTTGTATGTAGTGTTGCTCAGTCTTTAGTGTTGTATGTAGTGTTGCTCAGTCTTTAGTGTTGTATGTAGTGTTGCTCAGTCTTTAGTGTTGTATGTAGTGTTGCTCAGTCTTTAGTATTGTATGTAGTGTTGCTCAGTCTTTAGTGTTCTATGTAGTGTTGCTCAATTTTTGGTGTTATATGTAGTGTTGCTCAGTCTTTAGTGTTCTATGTAGTGTTGCTCAGTCTTTAGTGTTCTATGTAGTGTTGCTCAGTCTTTAGTGTTCTATGTAGTGTTGCTCAGTCTTTAGTGTTCTATGTAGTGTTGCTCAGTCTTTAGTGTTCTATGTAGTGTTGCTCAGTCTTTAGTGTTCTATGTAGTGTTGCTCAGTCTTTAGTGTTCTATGTAGTGTTGCTCAGTCTTTAGTGTTCTATGTTGTGTTTTGTATACTGTTATTTGTCTTTTGGTCTTTTTTTTTAACTTATGAATTTGAATGTCCCTGTGGTATCTTTCGCCTATCTTTTCCAAAGTTTTCTATAAAAAAGAATTAAAATACTCTTAAATGCATAATGATTACCTTATTTTTTCCCTTTCACGATGCTTTAGGGCCTCCAGTTTCCTCATCTTTCTTTAGACTATGTTAAAATTTAAAATCAAGAATCAAAAATATAAATAGATTTCGTATTTGAATTTTTATTTGAGTTGAACTTTGATGATATTGGTTTTCCCTTGCAGTGTAAATTTTCCTCGTAATGATAGCAAACAGTTTATAGAATAAAAAGCATTAACTTTATTTTCAAGTAGAAATATTTGCAAATTTAAAGTGATTTTTTAAAAACGTTTAAATATTGAACTTGTTGATATTAACTGACAGTTTACCTCCTTGCAATTCAACACTTAATATCTTCTGAGGATGTCAATGTTTAATCCTATTTTTTTTTAAATTGACTGTAAATGCTTACTTTTTAAACACTAAACTTTGTCCTTTTTCAAACTCAAAAGGTTGACTTTGAAATTCTTTAAATTTTTGCCTTCGAAATTTCTATTATGTTGTTGTTGCCGGAAACTGTACGAAGGTTTGAAATTTTGGAATTAAGTAAAGACAGTATGTCCCATTTTATAAAGCACAGGCGAGAGGAAGATTCAAAATTTCTAAATATGCAATAAACCAACTTCTGATTTTTCAAAATTATTAATGATGCAAAATATTTTCCGGTAAACAAGTGATAGAAAGATTCAATGTTTAATCAATCAAAGAAGTTCCCATAAAATAAAACCAATAAAACATTTTAAAACATGAATTTGTAAAACGATTTTATTCAGTTTTGATAGCTTTCCACTTTTATCACTAAGTTATAAAAATAATTGTTTATTAATTAAACCTGAGCTTTCCACTTTTATCACTAAGTTATAAAAATTAATTGTTTATTAATTAAACCTGATTGGTCATTTGATCTTAAATTCAAATTTATTAACCAGGTAACAAATTATTACTTGTGATTTATTTTCTGTTCATTTGCATAATTGTTAATTATCATTATTTTCTAAAACTGATTAATTTTTATTGGTTAATATTCCCAACTAATTACGTTCTTTGATGTTTTCTAATTGGTAACCATTGTTTTCCAATTATCAATTACAAAGTGCTTGACTCCTAGCTAGAAGCATGTATTGAGTATTTAACTTAATTTATGTTGTTTTAAGGTCAAGCTAACTCAAAAGATGGAATGTTTAATACAAAGAGATAAAAGAAGTCCCGAAAACCAATGGATTGACAGCATTTCTCGGAGCTTGGTCTCTACTGTTTGTTTTTGTTTCATTCGGGTTGTGAGTCCCGGATCATCACGGTCGTGTTTTTGTAGCACCGCACTGTACTAATTTATTGTTCATTTACACATTTTCAGATTGAGTATCGATTTTATTTTGTTGTATACAAGTAAGATTAATATAATCTTTACAATATTTGATACTAATTTATTTATATAACCTTATTTACAGTATCTATATAGCTATCCTTTGTCTTGTCCACCATTATGGACGAGTCAGAAAATACTCAGTTCCAAACTGAGGATTTTTATAATGCATTGAGTAGTAGTGACCTAGAAACAACTGACAATGAAAGTCAACACTCATGGACAACCCAAGTAAAAACGTAAGAGAGTAGCAACAGGTTCGCCCGCTACCACTCAGAACACCGCAGTTATCAGAGTACCCTCCTCCAAAATGTTCCCAACAAATACTTGCTCATAATAGCTAGTATTAATCCATCCATTAAACTTGGAAGACAAAATCCAATTAAAATTCAAAAGGCTCTATCGGATTCGGTTGGAGTTGCAAAAAATCTAAAGCAACTTGCAAACGGCAATTTACTAATCGAGTGCCAAGATAAACATCAATGGAAAGCGATTCAACAAAGAACCTCCATTGGTGAATGGTCGATTAGGACAAGTTTGCCCAAATCGACTACATCATCAGCTGGAGTGATATACAACGTGCCGCTTGACCTCGACATCGAGGATGAAGACTTAAAATCAGTCATGAAAAGTCAAAAAGTTTGTAAGGCGACACGTCTAACATACTATGACAAAACTAGTAATACAAGAAAACGTCAAGATCAGTCAAACTGATCTTTGATGTACCAATACTACCCCAAACCATAAATATTGGATTTAATACTTACAAAATAAAGCTGTATGTACCAAATCCCATCCAATGTTATAAATGTCAGGGATATGGGCATATGGCAGGTAATTGCAGTAATAAAAGAAAATGTAGGAAATGTGGTGATGACCACCAATCCAACGAATGTAACACTGAATCCCCGAAGTGTGTTAATTGTAAAGGTGACCATCCATCGAATTATAAACTTTGTCCTCAAGGAGCAACAAAAACAAGCTCTCAGGGTAGTTAAAAGAGACAACATCACCTTGCATGAAGCAAATAAACAAGTAAAAGCTAAAGCTAATGCTAATACTAAAGAAAAACCTGTTGTTCAGCAAGAAGTAGTTGAACATACTGATATTAAAAAGTCCAAAAACACCAATATAATAGACCAAGTAATTCCAATTATAAGTGTTGCAATGCTTAACATACTTAAATCCCAAACCCCACCAAGTGAACTAAATTTAGAAAAGTTATTGGTTTCAGATCAATGGCAACCAAACAAATGTTTGGATTTGATTACGATGTTTCGAAAGGTCTCAATTGGCCAATAGAGTAACAACAGAAATGCTATAATGTATTATACAAATCATAAAATAGTAACAGTAGTAATGTTATATGTTCTATCTGTGCTTATAACGGCTAATTTTACTAGTTTACTAATATACAACATCATGTTCAGTATTGTTCATTGGAACTGTCGTGGTATTCACAATAATGCTGGCGAGTATATAGCTATGTCGCAAATAAAGCCTGATATAATTTGCTTCCAGGAAACGTGGTGCAAAATGAACAAGACCATCCACATGTAATAGGTTATAAATTAGCTGATTTTTCTGTACGTAATACTAAATCACATGGAGGTACAGCAATATATGTCAGAGAAAACCTCCCATATCTGAAAAATAATATTGATAGTGATTTAGAAATATCATGTATTAAATTTAATCTTGACAATAATAATATTACACTGGTCAATCTTTATGACACAGCATCAGATACCAAATTACCACAATAAAACAATATATTTGACCAAATAGAGGAAAATTTTTATTATGTGGAGACTTTAATGCCCACCACACTATGTGGGTGGTAAACACAGATACTAAGGGAAGAGAGTTGTTCTCTTTCCTTGAGTATAAAGATATAGTACTTCTTAATGATGGTACAGGTACAAGGTGTAATCCCAGTACATTAGAACTGGCACCTATTGATCTGTCTTTTTGTAGTTCTAGTCTAGCTAGTAAAATAACATGGTCAGTTGACCTCACTAGTTCTTATGGCAGTGACCATCATGTTGTAAATATTAGTTTAAGTCATAAACAAATGCAAACTGGTGAAACTGAATCTGTATATAATTATAAGAAAGCAGACTGGGAGGCATTCTCCAGCAAATGTAATGAACATTTGAGTCCTGACATGATTTCTGACAATATAGAAGAAACATGTTCAAGACTAACAAACAAAATACTCCAAATAGCTGGGGAGTGCATCCCAGTCAAATTAAAAAATAATAAACCTAAAAAACCACAAGTACCATGGTGGACACCTGAATGCACTAAATATGTAAAAGAAAGGAATATTTGTAAAAATCGTGCCCAACATACAGGTCTTGGTACTGATTTCACTACATATAGAGAAAAAGAAAGAGCGTGCAGAAAAACTATTAAAGCTGCACAAGCTATGTATTGGGAGAGCTACTGTAACTCGCTCAATAATGATACTAAATTATCAGATGTATGGAAAAAAGTAAAATCAATGTTGGGTAAAACATATAAAAATTAAATTTACCAAACCTGTTATATAACAACACCAAATATGAATGTACTCAAGACAAAGCTGATATACTTGCTACAAATTATGCCCAAGTCAGTAGTGATGATAATTACTCTAAAAAATTTAAAATTCAGAAACAAGATTTAGAACAAAAGGAGTACTGTAAATTATTACACTATTATAAGGATAACTCTGATAGTTATAATGAACCATATACTATACAAGAATTAAAAGATGCTATCAGTGATACATCCGATACCTCCCCTGGAAAAGATAGAATTACATATTCTATGTTTAAACAATTTACAGACAAATCACTGTCTGTGTTATTACTTTTTATTAATAGGGTATGGTTTTTACAAAAACTCCCAAGTGAATGGAAACATTCTATTATATCACCAGTACTTAAACCTGGAAAAAACCCCACAAACCCACAGTCATATAGACCAATAGCCCTTACATCTAATTTTGTAAAAATAATGGAGAAAATGGTTAATAATAGACTACGGTGGTATCTAGAAAAAAATAATTTCTACACACCAAATCAGAGTGGATTTAGGAAAAATAGAAATACTATGGAACAGATAATTAGAATTGATAATGATATTCACAAAGCATTTCTCAAAAAACATTTTACAGTTGGTGTATTTATAGACTTCCAAAAGGCATTTGATATGCTTTGGAAAAATGGGTTATTAATAAAATGGCTTCACTAGGTATAAGGGTAATATGTTGGGATGGGTAAAGGATTTTCTTAGTGACAGAACAATACAAGTTAAAGTTAATAATACTTACTCTGAAATATTTATAATTCAGAATGGTACACCACAGGGTAGTTGTATAAGTCCTACACTATTTAACATCATGGTGAATGATATATCCAATAATTTAAAGTACTGTGCTATGTCACAGTTTGCTGATGACAGTGCCATATGGTTATCTGGTAAAAGCACTAAATATCTACAAAAAAGAATACAAGAGGATATAGATACAATTAGTACTTGGTGTGATACATGGGGTTTCCTCATATCACAAACAAAAACTGTAGCTATGATATTTAGTAAGAGTAGTTCCCCTTGTATTAAACTTAAACTTGGAGAAACCATATTGTCATTTGTTAAAGAAGTCAAGTTTCTAGGCATGATTTTTGATTCAAAGCTAACATGGTTAAAACATGTACAATATATAGAAAGTAGATGTTCAAGAGTGTTGAACTGCATGAAATTATTAACTGGTACCAAATGGGGTGCAAACTGTTCTACCCTGAGAACAATATATATATCAATGATAAGGTCAAAGATTGATTATGGCTGCGAAGTGTATAACTCAGCCTCCCACTCTGTCAAGAAAAAACTAGATAGTATACAAGCCCAAGCATTAAGAATATGTGCAGGTGCTCATAAAACTGCTAGTATAAGTGGATTACAGACTGAAATTGGTGACCCCCATATGAGTTGAGAAGAAAAGTCTTATTACTAAGTCTTTTTGAATATATTTAGTCTCAATGACACAAACCCAACTAAAAGAGTTTACAAGAAAACGCTATATATGAATTTAATAAGGAAAAATTAAGGAAAATCAAAACCATATTGTGTTACTGCACATGATACTATGAATAAATTTAATGTAGATACTAATACTGTATACAAATGTAAAGAGTTCCCAACTCCACCATGGCATGTTCTAAAACCACAGGTCAGAACTGAACTTACAAAATTATTACTAAAAGGATAGTCCTCACCTCATTAAAAGTGAAGGAAATATCCTCATTGATAACAAGTATAGTCATTTTTTAAAAATATATACAGATGGATCTAAGAATCCAGAAAACAACACAAATGCATGTGCTTTTGTAGTACCAGAACTTAAAGTAAATAAAGGTTTTAAATTGCAAAACCATGTTTCAATATTTATGTGTGAATTGACAGCCATACTTTTATCTTTATATTGGTTAGAAGAATTTCAACCAGAAAATACTGTAATATTTGTAGATTCACTGTCAGCACTACAAGCTATCACAGGAAGTATATTCAAAGTTAAAACACAAATAATATATGACATTCAATATATATATAGTAAACTTTCCAAATTAGGTTTGAATATCCTTTTCGAATGGATACCCAGTCATGTGGGTTTAAGTGGTAATGAAATGGCAGACACAGCAGCTAAAAGGCTCTATCAATAGAGACATGTATAACAAATATACCACTTTACAAAGAAGATATCAAATGTTTATGTAAAATTTACTAAAGAAAATGTGGCAACAATACTGGGAAAATAACACAAAAGTAAACAACTACACACTATTCAAAATAATGTTAACTTTTGTATTACTATACCAAAGAGTACTAGAGAAAGAGAAAGAACTCTATTTAAACTTAGATCAAGTTATATATTTACTAATAAATTCAAATACACAATGGGTAAATGTAATAGTGAACTGTGTGACACATGTTTAGTAGTGGACGACATGCAACACTACCTGTTTAACTGTAGGAAGTACATACCACAAAGACAAAAAATGATGGAAAAGTTTGAATCAACAGGTGTAAAAGATCTCTCATATAAAATTTATTTTCAGGATATTCACAGACACTAATCCCAATATGGGATTATTTAATAAACACGGGTATGCGATAAAAGTAAAATTATACAGAATATCAATATACTAAAAGCTAGCTATATATTTCTAGTTTCTAGTTTAAACTCTGTAAAAATATGCTTATAATTATTTTAATAGGATACTTATGGTCAGGGTGAGAATACCTACAGATATTATCAGTATAGGTAAACAGAAATGAAAACACTTTAGGACTTGTAAATCATTAGTAAAATTACTTTTAAACAAAACATGAAATATTAGTCACTGGACAACAATCCATGGATTTTAACAAGTATGACAAGAAATATCAAATATTCAAAATACTAATTACATTTGTAACAACTGATTAATTGAACTCTTGATAAGAGAAAATCTATGTAAGTAAATGAAAATAAAATTGATTAAATTAATTAGCATTAAGTAGATTTTTTATAATTTTCTTATAAATACATGTACATTGGCACTCATACCACATTTTCCTATATCTGTGATCATATGTAAAATATCATGCCACAGGAGTCTGACATATCTCCCAAAATCATCAATCACAATCACTCTCGTCGGTCCATCCCAAATCAAATTGGGGTCACAAACCTCACAACAAGAATTAACTGCATGTATATATATGTACCTAACTAACACTATGAGGAATGTGATTCAGCTGCTGTCAATGGATAAACTATTGACACCGTAGCTAAAATATTGATAGGGTTATACATGGGGTCGACGGACGAGATGAGTTGTTATTGTGGGATATTTTCTTTAAGGGCACTGCATGGCTTGCCAGAACCCCGGTCCTTGTGATATGATGATTTTAAGAACCAACCAGCACATTTTACAACGACCAAAACAAAGCACCGTGTAAATACTAACCTTGTATTAGTATTATTGTCTATCATTACTATCCACGGCTGCTAAATCATCCGTTTGTACTGGAAAAGGTTTGTTCACAGCCTCCTCGCCGTGTCTGCTTGCAGCACATGGTTACCACGTGGTAGCTTCACGGCTGCAAGTATTTACCTACAATTTATTTCTTTACAGTGCAAGGAAACAACCCCAGTCTAAACGGGCGACACCAAAACAAATAATTTGGTAGATATATATTATTTACCTTTTTTAGTTTTTTCATTTCTAAATATTGGCTTTTTAATAGTTGTAACAGAGCTGGAAGGTATCATTTATCAGTTTATGATTTCTAAAAAAATAGAAACATAACCCCGTTGAATTTGACAATATACACTAAAACTTTTACGAAAGTTTTTTTTTTAAGTAGTACACTAAACTACTACCAAGATAGCACTCTCAGGTATCTATACTGTACATAACTGCAAAACATGAACACTTACAATTTAATACACACAAATATGTTAAAACAATACATTAATAGTATAGATCCTAATTATACATACACGGTAATACTATATATATTTTTTCTTCTATAAAGTAAGTTTAAGAATCTTTTATAATATAAGTTAAGATGCTATCTTTAGTCAAATTCAATATACAGAGAATCACAATTTACCAAGGACGTACGAGCCGCGGTATAATTGTATTAATGTATATACCATGTACGGGAATATGTCAGACCCTTCTAGGATTTGCATATTTGGAAAAGTCAGATATGTCTATCCAAGAGTATTTGATACTTACAGTTTTCATGTATAAACAACAAACACACCTACTTACCAAATCATTTAATATTTATAAACAAAGCAGGCTAAGTTACAAATAACAGAATAATAAGCTCACATAAATTTTTCTTCTTACTATAAATTAACCACAAGATAATTAAGATAATTAAAATACACACCATAGTTCAGATTTAAATATTAAGATTAAATTTAAGAAAAAAAAAAAAAAAAAAAAAAAAACTCACAATTTACTATAATATGAATATATAATACAGGTTAATTCCTAAATAATAATAAATTTTAAAACGTTTATTTGAAATGTTTTATATAAGGTAATCCGGCGCAATACCCGCAAGGGTAGTCGCCATTAAACTCTATTTAGTAGTAGTAGTGGCATAAATATGACGACGATTATCAGTATTCTCTAAACCTCTGTCCCGAATTATTCTACAATAAAACAAGATGGCAGGCATGCATTCCGTATGGCTCAACTTACCCAGACCAACACCATTACCATTCGAGATCACCAGAAATACGACAGTAGAAGAGATGCTGGGAATGCCAAACATCTTACCAGTCAAGATTACTACTACCGACCAGCAAAATCAACCAATGATTTCAGTCGCAGGGACTGTAAAACAATCCGTCTCAGCTTCTGAAACTTACCACCCTGTCTTCAGTATAATCTGCAATCCATCCTACGACAGCACCGAGAGGAAGTCAGAACTTCTGCAGAGCCGACTCCATTCATACGAGATAAGCTTCCCAACAGAGGTCGATGCTCTATTTACAGAATATTACAACATAACTGCCGACATAGAGATGAAGAGACTTACTGCAGTCATGGAGTCTTCACCACAGTACCACTGTCGTATAAATCAATTTTTCAACCACCAACGTCAAATACTAATGTATAGAATAGACAGAGAGCTTAGCAGTCTGGTCAAACCTGCGACTTGTCTTAAACCATTGTCGTGACGTCAGCCTATTCATTTACCGTGGATTCTTTTCTAGAATCAACGCTTCCTAAATCCGTCGCTGAAATGGACTCACCAAATTATATTCAATTGTTTCCTTTGTTTGCGTAATTTCATTAAGTTTGAATTGGCTAATTTACTGATTTCTGTTCACCAATGGAATTAATTTAAAACTTACCTTTAATTTTTGTAATTTCTATATGCCTTCACTGGGAATCGAACCCGTCCTTGAAATCTGACATCAACATATCGACTAAACCTCTCGGCTACCAGTAGGTTACGAATTAAATGTCTATTTTATATATATAAATGAACATATGATATACATCGGTACAACGGACACTCAGGGCTTGTACCCTAATATATACATATTAGGCAAATGTATAGTATAAGTTGGTAGCCGCGAGGTTAACTTGGTTAAGATCAATGAGTTAAAGGTAGGGACTTGTCGGTTTAGGATCGAATCCCTGTATTCTCTTTGTTGTCCCTATTCTCTAGTATTCCTGTTTATTTATTTCTTTTTCTTGTTTTGTATGTAATTGTGGATATTTTTGTAATAATAGCGAGTTTTACCGTTTATTTTGGATTATTATTGGCTATTTCACATATTTGAAACGAAAATGATTACGTTCTATTTGTCCATTTTTGTTTTATAAAATTAATATAGTATGATTTCATCTGTTTTACTACATAATTTTACAAATTTTTATTCGCAAATTCCTATGCGAGAAAATCGTGATGTGTCTAGAATTAGGCTTCGTGTTAGAAATTTCTGTAACATACTTATAATTTATACTTTATGTATGCTCTTTGGTCGGGTTGTTTCTCTTTGACACATTCCCAATTTCCATTCTCAATTTTATTAAAAAAAAGTTCGAATATGTCTTAATTTGTAAATGCATAAAATATTCAGATGCCTGATAATAAGAAGATCTTTAAAGGCAGACGTGTTGTGTTATATTTGTATTTTTTTAACCTTTAATTGTGATATTAGATTTATTAGTGCATCGTTGGACACGATAACAAGGTTATTTAAACTCACTTACAATACCTTCTAATTAAGAATAGGCTTTAATTTTGAAAAGACATTAACACAATAGTTTAAGTTATAGATACAATGGATAAGCGTTGATTCATGAAAACAAACCATTCGCCCTCCGGGCTCATGGTTTCTTTTCAAGAATCAACGCTTATCCATTGTATCTATATAACATAATCAATCTACACTGAACTCAAAAAACTTCATGGTACTGCGAGACTGGTTCAACCAACATAGCCACTATCCTTATCCATCAAGGGAACAGATTAAGAAAATGTCAAAAATTTCCAACATTAAGATGCAAGACGTCAAAGTTTGGTTTGCATGTGAAAGAATACGCCAGTCGTCAGCAGTCATCCGAAAACGTGCAAACAAGTTCTAAACTGACTTTATACAAACTCATATATTATGATTTTTATGTTGTAGTGCTAATTTTTAAACTAAAAAAAACATATTTTTGTAACATTTCTATACAGTCCAAAATGTTTTGTCGATTATGTATAGTGCTAATAAAGATTGAAGTTTTATTTAATTGTACTAGTTTTATTTAAACTCCATAATATACATAAGAGCGACATTCTTACACATACGCTGAACATAAGCCGCAGCTTTGTTGTTTCCTGTATGGACTGGCAATTCCATCCGACTTTCCGTGGACATCATGGTTAAACATTCCAAAGCAAAAAAAAAAAAAATATAATATACAACACAGACAGGTGCTGTACTGAAATACATGTATTTTTATGATGTTATATTTTGTTGTACAATAATATAAGTTTGTGACAAAGAATAAGCTTGAAAAAGGCAATTATTAATCAATACGATTACATGAAAAAAAGATGTAAGCGTTTCAACAATATATTTTATATTCAATATATATAAATTTTTTAACAAATGGAAGACTAACGATATTAAACGTTTTGTGCGACAATATGATCAAAATACAGATTAAAAATGATAAACATACGCTGTTGGACAATATCTATTTTATTTTGCTAACTTTACAAACAATAAGTAAAGCGAAACAATAAGGAAACTTTCAAAACGACTAACGAGAATCTGAGCGATTCTGTTAAGAGGCTATTTAATACTCTAGTGAATTTCACTCTATATTTCCACCTCGGTCATTGCCATACTTGCCGACTGCAGTAATTGAAACGACTTATCAACTTTTTGAAGAAAGTCTCGATTTCGAAGAAACTTTGAAATTTGGTCTAATAGACAATGATAAAAAACAAACCCCGACTGTGCGTTTGGTTAATGCACCCGGATATAAGCGCAGAGTATATATATAATATAACGACGTACTGACTGTCGTTTTACATTTGAAATTTTTTTAACATCAATACGGTTTATTTGGTGGTCTCAAATTTCATCAGACTGTTAAGAAAAATGAGTAGTGTTCAACTCAGGGAGTGGGGACAGAATGACTGGCAATTAACTGTATTATTAGTGTACAGTCAATTTTATTTGAAAATTATAAATCTGATCTCGTTCTAATTGTTTCACGAATTGGTGATCTAAAACATAACAAAGTTATACACATGAAAGGATGGTATGTTGCTGTTTTCTATAAGGAAAATTTATAATTCCAAAATAAGAATTGTATTTTTTGTCATAGAATCTTAAGATGACTATATGATTCGAATTCGAGATATAAGTTTAAAATATTCGTAACAGATTCCGCAAAACATTATGTCTTGACTGTGGTAGTTGTGTACAGTCTTAAAGTAAAATGTCGACTACCAGAAACTGAGTTCATTTATATGAAAAATACAAAGAAAATCAGGCAAATTTGCTTCAGGTGTTAATTCTTAATCATTATAAAAAGGTTCCGTCTAAGTTTCATAAAATACTATAAAGTTTTGACAACGTAATTAATGTTTAAAAAAAAAAAAAAAAAAAAACACAAACTAAACTAAAATATGACGACGCCGACGATATGTTGCAACTGACGTCGGAAGGAGGACCCGCGGCTATGTCTCGCTTTCTCGAAATTCTAACTCTTTAGGATATATCAGTGGAATCCAACCGTAGAATTTGTATTGTTAATTGAGATAACATCATGAACTCATATTATATGTAACCCCTAATGATAGTTTCTTTGTTCTTTTTAATCTTGGTCAAGTTTTGACTTGTTCAAATATAAAAACAAGTTACGTTCTTTAAAAAAAAAAAAGCAATACGTGAACCCGAGACCGCTGACTGGTCACCAAAAATATTCTCCCTGATTTTTTTTGCTTTTGATTTGAAATAATTGATTGTGAGAAGAATAAGATAATGATGGTGTTAAATTTAAACACCTTTTTTTGAAAATATGTTATTGTGTGTAGATTCTTGCAAAAGTCACTTAAAAGCACTTTTGGATTTTACTGTAGTTATAAATAGAAAAGTGTATACAGCTATCGTTTGAATTTACCTTTTAAGGCTTGATAATTTTATTTATTACTTGGGAGTGTACATAATTTTTCTTACCGCGCTGAAGTACGTTCATTATTCATTTTCATTATTCAAAATTCAATAATGAATAATGAAATAGTTCACTATTCACTATTCAATGTTAAGTGATGAATAATGAATAATGAAATAGTTTATGTTTCATTATTCAAGTTGAAGCGGTGAATAGTGAAATGAAAATAAAAAATTGAGGCTGTGACACTATAGCTATATCCCGTATTTCTAAATTAGTCTTTTGGTGTTATCTAACAAATATTCAAATTGATATCAGAAAAATAAAACACTCTTTAAATTTTAATTTGATTTATTTATGTGGTTCCTAGTTTCGGAGGATAAACTAGTGGGTTTTCCTAACTATTTTTAACAGAAATTCCTTGGTTCAATGTATGGACGACCTGAATACCAAAACATATATATATATATATAAATTAAAATACTCTACGTCGTCTTTTTTTATTTTCACTGGACCTTTGCTATTCTTCATCCTCTAATTATAGATATAACAAGTCGATTGTTCAGCAATGACCATTAGAGGGGTTACGGAGGACCTAAATGCCAAAATACGCTTGAAAATTAAGAAATAGCCAATTTTGAATAATGAAATGGATATTTTGAATAATGGAATGGACTGCTGCGACCCTTTAGCCCCTAATTATAGATATATCTTATACCTCATTCGAAAGCTTATTAAGCGAGAAACAAAAGGTATATAGTCAATATGTTCCGCAACGCATATTAGAGGAGTAACGAAGGACCTAAATATCGAAATACGCGTGAACATTAAGAAATAGCTTATTTTGAATAATGGAATGGACTGCTACGACCTTCAGCCCTTAATTACAGAGAAACCTTATACACCATTCGAAAGCTTATCGACAGAGTAACAAAATGGTTATTATCAATATGTGCTGCAATGCCCATTAGAGGGTTACGGAGGACGTAAATGCCAAAATACGCGAGAACATTAAGAAATAGCCAATTTTGAATAATGAAATGGATATTTTGAATAATGGAATGGATTGCTGCAACCCTTCAGCCTCTAATTACAGATATACCTTATACGTCATTCGAAAGCTTATCAATAGAGGAACAAAAGGTATATAGTCAATATATCCCGCAACGCCTATTAGAGGAGTTATGGAGGACGTTAATGTCGAAATACACGTGAACAATAAGAAATAGCTTATTTTGAATAATGGAATGGACTGCTACGACCCTTCAGCCCCTAATTACAGATATACCTTATACACCATTCGAAAGCTTATCAATAGAGGAACAAAATGATTATAATCAATATGTGCCGCAATGCCCATTAGAGGGGTTACGGAGGACCTAAATGCCAAAATACCCGTGAAAATTAAGAAATAACTTATTTTTGAATAATGAAATGAACCTCTGCGATCTTTCATTATTTGAACTTACAATAACTTTTGACCTGTAAACCTCAAAATTTATTTTTATCATAAACCATCTGTATAAAGGACAGGGTACGATAAGGGGCATTTTTGGCCCTTCTCCAAATAAGTTTATATTCATATTATTGATAGCCTTTGAATAGAAACTTGAAAAATAATGATTTGTTTATGTTTTGGTGAATGGATGGTTGTGTGATGTTAATTTTCCATTGTCAATGTCGTCGTCGTCGTCGTTGCCATCGTCCAAAGACATTTGGTTACCAGACAATTACTTCATTATAAGATTGATTGATTGATTGATTGATTGACTGATTCTCTTTATTTCCTCCATTATACTGAAGATTTACATTTTAAACACAAGTATACTAATTACAAGAAATGAACAACATATAAATACAGAATACAATTAAAGCACACACAAAAAAAAAAAAAAATTTACATTTATATGTATATATCTACATGCTACATTTGTTTGATGCAAATATTTTAGTGTCCAAAATTAAACCTATGCTCAGATAATTCACCTTTAAATTTTCCGTACAGATGAAATATATGGATCTCTATGAAATTGTACCAAAAGGTTCCATACCACAAAAGGAAGATTGGGATTGATTTTGGGGGTTATTATCCCTACTGTTTAGGAAATAGCGGCTAAAAAGGAGCCAAAAAGAAGAATGTTTCTTGTCTCAGGACAATTACTTGTGTATAAGTGTATGGATATTTATGAAATTTTATCACAAGGTTTCATACCTCGAAAGGAAGGTTGGGATTGACTTTGGGGGTTATTGTCCGAATTGTTTTAAAATTAAGGACCAAAAAGGAGCAAAAAACAATACTTTTCTAATACTTTGTATAAATTGTTTATTTCTTGACCAAATTCAATAGGGTTTAATTCAAAGTCTTGAATTGTCGGGGTTCTTTAATATGCTGAATATAACCGTGTTTTTAGATTTTGGATTTTGGGCCCCGTTTTTAAATTGGTCCACATTGAGGTTCAAAGGGTCAAAATTTAACTTAGTTTGATTTCAGCGAAAATTGAAATCTTGGGATTCTTTGATACTGAATCTAACTGTGTAATTCAGATTTTGATTTTGGGCCTGGTTTTCAAATATCTTCTGTAACTATTGTAAGACTTCAATGGGATGACCTGCTTTTGATATAACTACTGAGCCAAATTAAACCAAACCAATCATTATTATGGTATCTAATACTATTAATTATGATTTTAGCCTTATTTTACATGATTTCCAAAACAACAGTAGATACAGGTGAGCGACAAAGGCTCTTGAGAGCTTCTAGTTATTACTTTTGGTCCAATTTTAAGTTAGTTCAAATTGGGGTCCAAAATTAAACTTTCTTTGATTTCATCAAAATTGAATTCTTGGGGTTCTTTCATATGCTGAATCTAAACATGTATTCAGATTTTGGATATTGGACCATAACAGGAAATGTTCAATTTCAAATTTTCAAGTTATTTTAAGTCAACATTCATTCTGAGTTAGAAACCTATGCTTTGTCCAATTTTCAATCCCCATCCCAATTCAGAGCTGTATAGCACAATTAATAGAAATTGTTAGTAGATTCATAATTAAAAATACATATAGCATCAAATTTTAATTTTAGAAATTATGAATAAATATAGTTTGAAATTTTCTGTTAATTATTAGATATTTTGAAAATTAATTAAAGGAAAGTTTTATAGATTTTTGAAAGACATTGTATTAATGATAAATATTATTTTGAATTTTTCTTCATTTTTTTTTTTTGGTAAAAGTAAAGGTAAACATCAATTATTATGCAAATGCCAATTAGTAAATTGCACAATATTTATAACGAGTGTGATACAACATCGTTTTCAGTCCAAAATATGAGTGTAAGCGTATCATTACAGCTTTCTGTCACCACAGACTGTTCTCTCGAACTGACATTTACCGTTCAAAACATAGAACTACCTTTAATTTCTGAAAATGACCACTATCCACCGTCGAAAATAAACTGGAAAGTGTGTTATCAGGTCATTAGAGATGCTCTTTCATCCTGCATGTATTGTAAAATTGATGTAAAAGAAATCTGACAAAAATCACTTGATTCCTATTTCATTATCAGAATGTCTGAATATTGTTGATATCCGCATATCACATTTTGAAAATAATTTAGAAATAAAAAAAAGTAAGTTATACACCCATTTCTAGGACTAAAGACAAAATGTAAGTACTCTAAAAGCGTTTTGTGTTCATACCGGCCGACAACTACTAGTATCTATCAATACCTATATTTTGGCATTGCACAAGGTCATGAATTTCTCTGACTGTTAATGATGTCTTTACGCTTAATCCATTGGATGATGGATTTGTACTGATTGATACATTTTTTTATTATTAGTTATTATTGGCTTTGAACTTGCCGTCAGTAATTGCGAGTACTCTCAGGTCTTTACTAAGTGTCTTGTTTGTTGTGGGATGTATAGATACGCTTCCACGTCTGGTTTGTTTTTCGTTAGATGTTTTCTGCATGATGTGTATCGATCTGATGAGTTAAGCCTTTTTCAACTGCTTTTTAGTTTGTATTGTTACACCACTGTCCCAGGGGATGGTTAGCGCCAACAAACTAGTTTAATCCGTTCTATATGTGCCTGTCCCAAGTCAGGATCCTGTAGTTCACTGGTTGTTGTTGGTTCATGTATGTCATATGTTTTCGTAAACTGTTTGGTTATAAATCAGGCCGTTGGTTTTCTCAGTTGATTTGTTTTACATTTTTCCTGTCTAGGCATTTTAGAGCCGACTTTACAGTATGGGTTTTCTCATTGTTCAAGGCCGTACGATTGCCTATAATTGCTTAAATCCACTTCATTTGAACTTTGGTGGATAATTGTCTCAGATGCAATCTTACCACATCTCCTTATTTTTATAAAGCAGCCACCAATGTGGTGGTGGTATGACGTAAATACTACACGGAAGTCCTTAAGAATGAAATTACTCATTTAACTACATTTAAGGCCGTGCGCTCCACACAGCGTCAAATAATCCTAATGGGGATCCGATATAAGCCGCGACTCACGTCCGTTTCTTATCGTGTGGTGCGAGGGGTGTTTTGCATGTCACTACCACCGGTCATCTTAAGCTCTCCTCTGAAAATTTGAAATTCCCTACTATGTATCGGCATCCTAAATTATACAAAATCCGTTTATATTTTGTTTCTTCTAGGCTTCTAGTAAACGTTCTACTGCTAATCTTTCTCGGTTTTAACTAGTTTCCTTACTTCTTTAAAAAACTGGTTATTAATTTTATGATAAAGCATATGAAAAAATGAAATAAACTATTTTGAAGTGTCATTAACTACTAGTATTTGGGTGTTTTGGATACATTAAGTGCTTTTGATGGTCCGTTCAATTCGGTTGACAGTTATAATTTTTCAACTCTATACATTACACTATCACATATAATCGCATCGTAATTGGAGTTTTTTTTTTAATTTTTTATATCAAACAGATGTTTTCTAATTTATTTAAACGGTCCTTTAACAAATATGGTTGAAGAGATTTGTTTGCTAAAACTCATATGAAGCCTTCTTCTTTAATGAAAACGAGAAATATGCTACTTTCCAGTATGTTTTTTTTACTGTGCCTGATTTGGTGGTGTTACATCTTACAAAGTCTATCCTAATTATTTTCCGCTCAAACCGGTGATAGGGGCCGTCTTAAACTTGCAGTGGGGTGAGAGTTTTTTTTTCTTTTACTCCGTTTTGAATGCCTCACTGTGACCTTGAGATGAAGAACAGCAATAATATCGCTGTTCCTTTGCTTTTGTGTGTGTGGTTTTTTAGCTTTGCATGTACTGATTTTGTGTCATGAATAGATAACCCATATTCTTTGTTTGGTGGTGTAACATCTTACAAAGTCTACCTGAATTATTTTACAAAGAATTCCGTTAAAACCGGTGATAGGGACCGTCTTAAACTTGCGAGATTTTTTTTTTTGTTGTTGCTAAGTGTTGAATGCCTCACTGTGACTTTGAGATGAAGAACAGCAATAAAAGAGCTTTTCCTTTGCTTTTTGTGCGTGTTTGTTTTGCTGTGTCATGGATGGATAACCCATATCCTTTATTATTCTATTATATATACATACTGGAACTGTGATGAAATAATTAAAGCTTTAAATTAAATTTTCTTCTTGACAACATATAATAATGTACGTTTCGACAATACAGTTTATCGACACGTTGTAGGAATTCCGATGGTTACCAATTACACCCTTTAATAGCAGACTGGTCAAACTCTGTCTAGATTACATTTAATTTTATAGATCTAAAACCCTTGCATATATTTTTGCTTTTAAAATAATCAAAATTTTCTAATTTTACTGCCGGAATTTACCCAAAAGAAATAAATTGAAATAAATCCAATACAGACAGCAATACTTTTCCTTTCTAGATTTGGATATTTCAGTTTCTCTAAATAAAAATTTCGACAAAAGTGACAATTCAATTTTCCTTTCCCGATTGTTTATTTTCGCCTTTAGCACGGTGGTGTTCTTTCCGCCCTTTTTACGGTGTGTATATGTCACAACTTGTTCGCTATGTCCGTGTCTATAGTCGGGTTTTAGATTTCAAAGAACACAATTTATGTACAATGATAAATAATTAAGTCAGGGATTTCGTCACCAAAAAAAAAAAAAAAAAAAATATAATCTTTAAATTACCAAATTCTTTCATTATAGATACAAACACTTAGTTTTAAAGTTTGGCTGTACCTGTAGAGTTCTTATCTAAAGCGGAATATCACATTCTAATTTTTACGGCGATGTTATTTATACAGCCTGTAAACTTAAATACGATCCATGTAAACTAATTGATCGTTGAACAAATTCATTCTTAAACGTTATCAATTTATCGTAGTAGGAAAATGTTTAAATATTGTTTTTATTGGTATCAACATTAATTTTGTTTTTGAAAAAGTAAAACATAAATAAATGTATATTGCTGTATATGATCCTACATCCAGTCGATACTGTTAACTTATATTTGGGTAATGCACAAGGTCATAGAATTGAGAATGGAAAAGAAGAATGCGTCAAAGAGACAACAACCCGACCAAAGAGCAGAAACCGTTCAAGGCCACCACTGGGTCTTTAACAACGCGAGAACATCCGCACCCAAAGGCGCACTTCAGCTGGCCCTAAACAATAATGTATACATGCATTTCTCAGACTGTTTATGACGTCTTTACACTAAATCTGTTGGATGAATGATTGATATTTCAGTTTTGGATAACATGATTTATTTATTAATGGTAATTGGCTTTGAACTAGCTCTCAGTAACTGTAGGAGTAGTTCCTCCGTAACCCTCTAATGGGCATTGCGGCACATATTGATTATAACCATTTTGTTCCTCTGCCGATAAGCTTTCGAATGGTGTATAAGGTTTCTCTGTAATTAGGAGCTGAAGGTCGTACCAGTCCATTCCATTATTCAAAATATCCATTTCATTATTAATAAACTGTTATCACAGAGATATGTCTCGCCTTTTGTAATTTTGATAATGCAAATGTTGAAATTAAAATAGCAATACTTTAACATGTAAGTTATGCAAATATTCAAAGTCGATGAACCATGACTGAAGGTACATGGCTAAACAATCTCCATGGAATGAGATGTGCCAATGCTAATACAACTGCATACCAAATACCATTGACTTATTATAAGTCGTTCCTTTAAACAAACCTAAACACAAACATTAACTTGTAAACTATGTAAAAGTTTCAAAGTCAATGAACCATGATCAGGGTGGGGCTATATAATCTTCATGGAAACGATACTTGCAAATGCCGATACATTTGCATACCAAATATCATTGACTTAACATTAGCAGTTCATCTTAAACTGATCTAATCACAAACTAATACATGTAAACTAAGCAAAAGTTTCAAAGTCAATAGACCATGACTGAGGGGCGGGGCCAAATATTCTCCATGGTAATGAGATGTGCCAATGCTTATACAACTGCATACCAAATATCATTGACCTACCACTAATGGTTCCCCTTGAACTGACCTAATCACAAACTAATACATGTTAACTTAGCAAAATTTTCAAAGTCTATAGACCATGACTAAGGGGAGCCAAATAATCTCCATGGAAATGAGATATGCCAATGCTTATACAACTGCATACCAAATATCATTGACCTACCACTAGTGGTTCCCCATAAATTGACCTAATCACAAACTAATACATGTAAACTATGAAAAGTTTCAAAGTCAATAGACCTTGACTGAGGGGCGGGCCAAGTAATCTCCATGGTAATGAGATGTGCCAATGCTAGTACAACTGCATACCAAATATCATTGACCTACCACTAGTGGTTCACCATGAACTAGACCTAATCACAAACTAATACATTGTTGACGCCGCCGCCGCCGCCGCCGAAACAGCATACCTAAGTCTCGCTTTTGACTTCGTCAAGGCGAGACAAAATTAACTATTTCTTAATGTTCGCGTATTTTGGCATTTAGGTACTCCGTAACTCCTCTAATGGGCATTGCGGCACATATTGATTATAACCATTTTGTTTCTCTGTCGATAAGCTTTCGAATGGTGTATAAGGTTTCTCTGAAATTATGGGCTGAAGGTCGTAGCAGTCCATTCCATTATTCAAAGTAAGCTATTTCTTATTGTTGACGTTTTTGACATTTAGGTCCTCCGAAACTCCTCTAATATGCGTTGGGTACATATTGATTATATACCTTTTGTTCCTCTATTGATAAGCTTTTGAATGACGTATAAGGTATATCTGCAATTAGGGGCTGAAGGGTCGCAGCAGTCCATTCTATTATTCAAAATATCCATTTCATTATTCAAAATTGGCTATTTCTTAATTTTCACGCGTATTTTGGCATTTAGGTCCTCCGTAACCCCTCTAATGGTCATTGCGCACATATCGTTTATACTCAGTTTATTCCTCTATCAATAAGCTTTAATTTGGTGTATAATTTTTCCTTGTTTAGGGGCTCATGGGTTGCAGCAGTCCATTCCATTATTCAAAATAAGCTATTTCTTAATGTTCACGCGTATTTGATATTTAGGTCCTTCGTTACTCCTCTAATATGCGTTGCAGAACATATTGACTATATACCTTTTGTTTCTCTCTTAAGCTTTCGAATGAGGTATAAGGTTTATCTATAATTAGGGGCTAAAGGGTCGCAGCAGTCCATTCCATTATTCAAAATATCCATTTCATTATTCAAAATTGGCTATTTCTTCATTTTCACGCGTATTTAGGCATTTAGGTCCTCCGTAACCCCTCTAATGGTCATTGCGGCACATATCGTTTATACTCAGTTTATTCCTCTATCAATAAGCTTTAATTTGGTGTATAATTTTTCCTTGTTTAGGGGCTGACGGTCGCAGCAGTCCATTCCATTATTCAAAATAAGCTATTTCTTAATGTTCACGCGTATTTCGATATTTAGGTCCTTCGTTACTCCTCTAATATGCTATGGAACATATTGACTATATACCTTTGCTCCTCTATCGATAAGCTTTTGAATGACGTATAAGGTATATCTGCAATTAGGGGCTGAAGGGTTGCAGCAGTTCATTCTATTATTCAAAATATCCATTTCATTATTCAAAATTGGCTATTTCTTAATGTTCACGCGTATTTTGGCATTTAGGTCCTCCGTAGCCCTCTAATGGGCATTGCGGCACACATTGATTATAACCATTTTGTTCCTCTATCGAAAAGCTTTCAAATGGTGTATTTGGTTTTTCTGTAATTAGGGGCTGAAGGGTCGCAGCAGTCCATTCCATTATTCAAAATAAGCTATTTCTTAATGTTCACGCGTATTTCAATATTTAGGTCCTTCGTTACTCCTCTAATATGCGTTATGGAACATATTGACTATATACCTTTGTTTCTCTCTTAATAAGCTTTGAATGAGGTATAAGGTTTATCTATAATTAGGGGCTAAAGGGTCGCAGCAGTCCATTCCATTATTCAAAATATCCATTTCATTATTCAAAATTGGCTATTTCTTAATTTTCACGCGTATTTTGGCATTTAGGTCCTCCGTAACCCCTCTAATGGTCATTATGCGGCACATATCGTTTATACTCAGTTTATTCCTCTATCAATAAGCTTTAATTTGGTGTATAATTTTTCCTTGTTTAGGGGCTGACGGGTTGCAGCAGTCCATTCCATTATTCAAAATAAGCTATTTCTTAATGTTCACGCGTATTTGATATTTAGGTCCTTCGTTACTCCTCTAATATGCGTTATGAACATATTGACTATATACCTTTGTTTCTCTCTTAATAAGCTTTCGAATGAGGTATAAGGTTTATCTATAATTAGGGGCTAAAGGGTCTCAGCAGTCCATTCCATTATTCAAAATATCCATTTCATTATTCAAAATTGGCTATTTCTTAATTTTCACGCGTATTTTGGCATTTAGGTCCTCCGTAGCCCTCTAATGGGCATTGCGGCACATTGATTATAACCATTTTGTTCCTCTATCGAAAAGCTTTCAAATGGTGTATTTGGTTTTCTGTAATTAGGGGCTGAAGGGTCGCAGCAGTCCATTCCATTATTCAAAATAAGCTATTTCTTAATGTTCACGCGTATTTCAATATTTAGGTCCTTCGTTACTCCTCTAATATGCCTTATGGAACATATTGACTATATACCTTTGTTTCTCTCTTAATAAGCTTTCGAATGAGGTATAAGGTTTATCTATAATTAGGGGCTAAAGAGTCGCAGCAGTCCATTCCATTATTCAAAATATCCATTTCATTATTCAAAATTGGCTATTTCTTAATTTTCACGCGTATTTTGGCATTTAGGTCCTCCGTAACCCTCTAATGGTCATTGCGGCACATATCGTTTATACTCAGTTTATTCCTCTATCAATAAGCTTTAATTTGGTGTATAATTTTTCCTTGTTTAGGGCTGACGGTTTGCAGCAGTCCATTCCATTATTCAAAATAAGCTATTTCTTAATGTTCACGCGTATTTCGATATTTAGGTCCTTCGTTACTCCTCTAATATGCTATGAACATATTGACTATATACCTTTTGTTTCTCTCTTAAGCTTTCGAATGAGGTATAAGGTTTATCTATAATTAGGGGCTAAAGGGTCGCAGCAGTCCATTCCATTATTCAAAATATCCATTTCATAATTCAAAATTGGCTATTTCTAAATTTTCACGCGTATTTAGGCATTTAGGTCCTCCGTAACCCTCTAATGGTCATTGCGGCACATATCGTTTATACTCAGTTTATTCCTCTATCAATAAGCTTTAATTTGGTGTATAATGTTTTCCTTGTTTAGGGGCTGACGGTCGCAGCAGTCCATTCCATTATTCAAAATAAGCTATTTCTTAATGTTCACGCGTATTTCGATATTTAGGTCCTTCGTTACTCCTCTAATATGCGTTATGGAACATATTGACTATATACCTTTGCTCCTCTATCGATAAGCTTTTGAATGACGATAAGGTATATCTGCAATTAGGGGCTGAAGGGTTGCAGCAGTTCATTCTATTATTCAAAATATCCATTTCATTATTCAAAATTGGCTATTTCTTAATGTTCACGCGTATTTTGGCATTTAGGTCCTCCGTAGCCCTCTAATGGGCATTGCGGCACATTGATTATAACCATTTTGTTCCTCTATCGAAAAGCTTTCGAATGGTGTATTTGGTTTTTCTGTAATTAGGGGCTGAAGGGTCGCAGCAGTCCATTCCATTATTCAAAATAAGCTATTTCTTAATGTTCACGCGTATTTCGATATTTAGGTCCTTCGTTACTCCTCTAATATGCGTTGGAACATATTGACTATATACCTTTGTTTCTCTCTTAATAAGCTTTCAATGAGGTATAAGGTTTATCTATAATTAGGGGCTAAAGGGTGCAGCAGTCCATTCCATTATTCAAAATATCCATTTCATTATTCAAAATTGGCTATTTTTAATTTTCACGTGTATTTTGGCATTTAGGTCTTCCGTAACCCCTCTAATGGTCATTGCGGCACACACCGTTTATACTAAGTTTATTCCTCTATCAATAAGCTTTAATTTGGTGTATAATTTTTCCTTGTTTAGGGGCTGACGGGTTGCAGCAGTCCATTCCATTATTCAAAATAAGCTATTTCTTAATGTTCACGGGTATTTCGATATTTAGGTCCTTCGTTACTCCTCTAATATGCGTTATGGAACATATTGACTATATACCTTTTGTTTCTCTCTTAATAAGCTTTCGAATGAGGTATAAGGTTTATCTATAATTAGGGGCTAAAGGGTCTCAGCAGTCCATTCCATTATTCAAAATATCCATTTCATTATTCAAAATTGGCTATTTCTTAATTTTCACGCGTATTTTGGCATTTAGGTCCTCCGTAACCCCTCTAATGGTCATTGCTGAACAATCGAATTGTTATATCTATAATTAGAGGATGAAGAATAGCAAAGGTCCAGTGAAAATGAAAAAGACGACATAGAGTATTTTAATCATATATATATGTTTTGGTATTTAGGTCGTCCATACATTGACCAAGGAATTTCTGTTAAAATAGTTAGGAAAACCCACTACCCAGTTAACACAAAATGTTTTATAAAATATATTTAAAATATATTGCACTATATCACAAAATATCATAAAAATATTTTATTGAGGTTAAATGTATGGCTGTACTAATGTGAATTACATATTTTAAGGAAATATTTTTATTGTATGTTTTAAAAATATTTTCTTAAACATCATTTTAATATCTAAATAACATAATAAAGATATGTTTTCAATATTGATTGAAAACATCAGAACAACATTTAAAATACATTTTCCCAAATCGATTGGCTAATCATCCTTTCAAAATGTTTTATGAATGTTATATAAATGTTTTAAAAATATTTTAGGCATGTTTTACTGAAACATTTAAAATAAATGTGAAAAAAATATTTCAATAATGTTACATGTATGTAAAATGATAAAATGTTTTACAACATTTTAAATAATTTGAGTAAAACATTTTAACATCACAAAATGTTTTCTGGATATTGAGGTTAAATGTATTGCTGTAATAATGTGAATAACATATTTTAGGAAAATATTTTAATTGAATGTTTTAAGACTGTTTTTCTTAAATATCATTTTATACTTAAATAACATAATAAATATATTTTTAATGTTATTTGAAAACATTTGGACCTGCATTGCTGTGTGTAATTGATTGAAATTTCAAACTATCTTCAAACAGAGTATAATTGCAAGGCAAATGTAAAATTGCTTGCACCGTCCTGGGCCGCCTTATGGAGCTACATTTATGGTTAATCTAATTCCACCTATTTCACTCCAACTGTGTCTAGTTTGGAGCCTGTGGTCCCTCTTTTCAAAATTCTGGATCTGCATTTGAAAACAACTGCTGTCATACTGATCTTTATCCCACATCTCCTTTTACAATTGTCAGTTGATGACTGTGGAATCTACATATATTTTGGTTATTTTTGTCGGATTGATGCCTCGTTGACATAACCCCACTATTTCCTGTTTAAGATATCATTTTTATTCACAAATCTGATTTTTATTTAATGGTCCATTTTTTTATTTTGAAGTATTGCCTTGAACACGTTCCAATTTCTCATGGATTCACTTACAGAAAGGTATTCTTTTTTCAGATTTTAAATATCTTTGTGCATTTTATTTGGTCTTCGCATTGAACAAAACATTTTTGAGAAGTATTTCTTGATCTCTTGTTTGATCATGTGTAGCATCTGACATTTTTTTTTTCTGAACAGCTTTTTGACTGTTTTCTTTGTTGCCTTAGTCAACACTTTACAAGATAGCAACAATTAGAAATGCAAAACATTTATTCAATATTGTCATATCACTGTTCTTTTTCAATTTTCCTTTTGTTCCATTCTTTTTATTTCTTTTGACATCTACTGGCTTCTGTAAAATAAAATGTAAACAAGTTAGTCCTTCTGTTCAGTGATTAACTAGTAGAGATTCAGCTAATTTCATCAAATTACATAAGAAACTTTTTTTCTTCAATTTAATCCAGTGGTTTCACAAAATATATCGAAAGCATCATCTAATCAGTGTTACTGGATTCAGAAGCAAAATTTGTAGCTATTTTATACATCTGTGGAGCTTGGGGTGTATGATTATTACAGGAGTCTACAACGGCAGAGTTCACCAGTTTATAAAATAAGACTACATGTATACAGTACAATACTCCCAATTGAGAATAGGGCCTGTAACCTTTTCTTGGTCTTACAAAAAAACAAAACAAGTCTCTTAATGGTTATTGCATATTTTAACGCAAATACATGGAATATAGATTGAGGATTTTAAAGAATAAATACCTTCACAAAATTTGCTCTTCCAGGATGGTTTGAATCATTTCTAAGCTTATATACTTCTGCATATCTTGAATATCCTTAATTTTGGCACTGCTAATTGATCCTACAAAAGTTAAAATAAACAAAATAAATAAAATATAGGTAAGAATAACTCACATTGTATTAGTCAGCTACAAAGGCCACAACATTCAAAATGAAAGACAATTCAAACAAGAAAACTAATGGCATAATTTATAACGTTTGACGAAAAACAAATATGTCAGAAATGAACCGACAACAACTGCTGAATCATAGGCTCCTGATTTGGGATGGGCACATATATATTATCTACATTTAACTGGACTGGGCTGAAGCCATGTAGGGCTAAATACAAATTACAAGTAACATAAACAATAGGGGCGGATCCAGCCATTTTAAAAGGGTTCCCAACCCAGGATAAAGGGGGTTTCAATATATGTCCCCATTCAAATGCATTGATCGTCCAAAAAAGGGGTTTCAACCCCAACCCCTCTGGAATCGCCACTGAACAATATATTATAGCAGTGTGCACCAATATCTTTTCCTACAACTAGTCTGAAGACAAATATTCAGACTTTTCCTTATATGTCTAAACAAAATTTTGCAAAATTTACTAGTCCGAATAAAATTTTACTAGTCTGGGGCATTGAACTAGTTGCTAACCATGCAGGCTGTTATAGAGGCAACGGCACTTGAGTTATCACATAGCAAAAGCTTTGATAACCAGTGCGTGATGGGATTCCTTGACTAGTAGATACGTAGCCAGCGGTTGAGCTAGGAACGTACTGCTTAAATAGCTCCGTCTGTTAAAGGGTTGACTTGTAACAATGAAGAGTGAAGTCCTGGAGGAGACAAGCTCACTGGTTACAAGTGATTTCATTATGAAATTTAAAATCATATAAATAACCCTTAAGTTTAACCCCTTTTGTATAAATCTTAATATTTATTGGACATAAACATCATAACATATATGCACCGACTAAATCATCACCCCCTTTTGCATTGTGTTTGCTTAAATACACTCGTATTAATTCTTTGGATATATTAATCAAATTAACTAAGATATTTCCAGAAGCACTACAATGTTTTAAAAATATGAACTAGTGTCATATCTTACCAGTTTTAACGCATGATAAGGTTATTCTTTAGTTTGTATGTTTCCTTTGTCTTTGTTTACAGCATGGCGGTAAATAAAACTTCCGGTTACTGGTTCCAAAATTGCATCGGATCATTTCGTTGGTCATCGGGAACAGTTAAATTTTAAATTTGTAAACGTTTGTTGTTGGCACTGGAACAGAAAATCCGGAAAATAGCAATACGTGCACTATATAAAGCTATATATGGAAGTACCGCTTCATATCACCTTTAAGTTTCTGTCATTTGATAAAATAAAGTTTTTATTCAATAATCTAAATGAATGTTTGCATAATATTGTTTAAACATTTTCTATTAAATGTTTTGCGTAAATGTTTTCATAATATTATTTTAAAATGTTGTTAAATATTAGCAACAAAATGATTTGTAAATACATTTTCTCAATATTAAATGCGTAACATTTTAAAATGTTTTCATCAAATATTATAAAGAAATGTTGTTAAAATATCAAAAGGCATGTTATTAAAACATTTCATGAAACATTTTAGAAAATGTTTAAAAACATAGGAACAACATTGTTAAGAATGTTTTACCCATATGCTTTTAAAATGTTTTTCAGAGGTAGAGCCTACATATCTTCTGAACATTTATAAAACATTCAAACAAAATATCTTAAAACAGTTATTGAAAACATTTTCATGAATATTTTTACATCACTGTAAAACATTTTCAAAAATGTTTTAAATAAATGTTTTAAAATACCGAAAAAATATCTACATAACATCACAAAAATATTTTTCGACAACGTTTTGAGAAGACATTTATACAACCTTATAAAAATGTTTTGAAAATGTTTTGTGCTACCTGGGTAGTTTATCCTCCGAAACTAGGAACCAGATAAATAAATCAAATTAAAATTTAAAGAGTGTTTTATTTTTCTGATATCAATTTGAATATTTGTTAGATAACACCAAAAGACTAATTTAGAAATACGGGATATAGCTATAGTGTCACAGCCTCAATTTTTTTATTTTTATTTCACTATTCACCGCTTCAACTTGAATAATGAAAATAAACTATTTCATTATTCATTATTCATCACTTAACATTGAATAGTGAATAGTGAACTATTTAATTATTCATTATTGAATTTTGAATAATGAAAATGAATAATGAACGTACTTCAGCGCGGTTTTTTCTTCGTGTTTAAAAATACACAAAGTTCTAATCAAATTGCAATTCCCAGTTTCTGAAAACCGGATGTCTAAAGCAAATTGCTATATAAATTTTAGCACGCAGTTTGCTTTATAATCGGGATGCATTTATTCTATTTTTCATATATTTATGTTTTTTCCTGGATGCCTTCAATTATTCTTATACTCATCTTTGAAGCTGTCTGTACTCGTAATATAGGTGGTATAGAGAAATTGAAAGTCCAATTGCCATGTGTAATTCTGTGTCATACAACTTATAAGACGTTTTCGTATTTTGTTCTTGAAAGTAACACACCAGCTTCATTAGGACCTCTTATATACTGACAATTATTTTGGTCTAATAAAACATCTAAAATTTTAAGGAATTTCTGAAGTTACTTAAATCAATCCAAGTATTTGACAGGAAAAACTTAGTTTTGAAGAATATTTTGTTTTCAGAAGTTTTATGAATACATGAACATGCTCTCAATGGAACCAACTTATATAAAAGATATGTTTGGTAAAAGTCAATAAACTAATCAGATACCAGGATTAAGATTTTGTACACCACACGCGCGTTTCGTCTATAGAAGATTCATTAGTGACGCTTGAATCTATTCCATGGGTAGAAAATCCTTAAGGTTTATAATAGGACAGTCACTCAAAAATAACAGAAATGAGAAACAACTAGAGATCAGAATACCTTAATGAAGACCATGCTTCAAAGTCACATGTCCGGCATCTACTCCGTGTCCTGAATTTAGTTAAGAAATGCGAAAATTCACATTCAGTGAGTGAAATTAAAATTTATGCATGCACGTGGTTTTCTTGCGCAAGAAATAGTATTGATTGATTGATTGACTGTTGGTTGCTAAAAATCCAGTGGCAAATATTCATGTATGTTCAGGACGAGAAAAAATTAACAATAAATACAATAGGTAGGTCCTGTCATTTAGGCCGTCCGGGATGAAGGTCGGGAAAATTGTGGACTGCCACTAGAAAATGGGGTTTTATTGGATAGGGACAGAAATTGTGCCTTACAACAGGCCACCTACGGATCCTTTAAAAAGTTGTTGCAAGGGTTCTTAACGTGCAAAGAGCGTGGAATTTTCTTTACACGAAGCATCAGATTTAACGTTCCCATTCTGACTGGACGTGGCTGCGTACTTGTACATCCCGCACAGCCAAGCGGACGCCCCACTTTGGCAAGGGTTTTACTGCCGATCGGAAGAAGACCTAGAGTGACCATATTTCTATTCCCCAGTCAGCCTTGGGGGTTAGTAAATGGAAAGCATACGCACTGATATTCTGGATTAGAATATGCATTTGCGTCATCACGTGTGGCTAAAATCTAATGTTAGTTGAATTCGGATGTCAAACTATCTACCTCAAGTGGTTTGACTCTGGAGTATTTGCCATTTAATCCGGCATTTTTTTGTACGCAAACCGATATTGTTGTCAAATAGGATTTTAAATCCGATTTTGTTGTGTCGTGTGAACAGGTTGCAATATAATGTACATCAATGCATACAATTTTTAAAATCACACCACTTGGTAAAAAGTAGATCCTGCAGTGTTGAACTATCAAAAACAACACACACAAAAAAGCATTGAAATCTACTTAACATACAATCCTGTTAATAAATCTTTTCCAAAAATTTGAAATACACTATCAATAAACTCAAACGTCAAGTATTTACTTATTGACATTTTCTGTCAAATTATTCTCTTCTTCAAGTTTAACTTTCCATTTTATGAATATATTGCTATACAAAACTGGCATAAGTAGAGACTTATAAAACGATACTAAAAGGGTATAGAATAATTAGCGTAGTAATCCAGTAATTATTGTAAAATATCAATTATGTTTTTTGTGAGATGCTAGGATTTTAAAACCTTCGTGAATTGAAACTAAACCATGCAAACTATTTTGTTTTCAGTTTAACTACAGTTTAACTTTTAGATATTAATTTATTTGTGTGCATCCCTGATAATTGGTACTAATTTGTTGCATATAATTTTCGTCAATGTAATCACTGTCAAAACTTTTGGGACATAATATAACTACGATTATTAATTGTATTCTATTAATGATAAAATGATAAAACACAAAGACTGTGTAAAACCTTCAGTCAGATGAATTTCATTTTATTCTGAATTGCAAGGTAAACGAAAATATCAGACAAAATCTATATAATGATATACAAAATCTATATAATGATGAACATTTCATTCATTTCCCTGATGAACAAAAAATATTTTATATGTTAAACCCCGCTTGCTTTTGACATGTTAGAATTATTGGCTTCTTTTTTTAAAGGTCATTAGAACTGAGGGTAAAGGTCTCATTGTAACATGGCTATTGAATATTGTAATATTATATATTTATCACATGTTTTTTTTGTATACTGTTTTGTTTTTATTTTGTTGTTTATTGTTTGTTTAAATTTGTATTGCCACAAACACACTGTAAATGTTTAATGACAATACAATTGATTTGATTTGATTGGATTATATGAGCTAAAAGGACGACAAGGGTGTCGATGAATATCCTTAGAATTTCATTATCCAAAACGAATGTTGAGGCACGTAGAACAGACAAAGAGTTATCACAAACCGAGCTTAAATCATGGTTATCGACGTTTGGGATATACAATTGGTAAAACCAAGACAACATGTCTGTGTAAAGAAAAGTACCCTTGGTAGTTATGCGTGCAACTGGTTTTAAGATGGTCAGTTATCCAAAAATCAACTTCTTGGTAAACTCTTACTGTTATATTAAGTTTATATTATCTTAAGTGATAAGATTATTTCATGTCGGAATCTACGAGGAAAGCTGAATATCTGACATTTTGATAAATGATGTACATTTGTTTCGATTTCCCAACACACGCATTGTATCAATTTATTTGCAAGGTTTGTAAAGACTGTTGCAGTTCTTGCATGAAATATTTCCCCAGTACAGGAACCATTTTTTATAAAATACAGGTTTTGAAAGAAATTCTGGAAGTAAGAAAGTATTACTGAGTGTTTGAATTCAGGTATGCGTCATGGTTTGTTTATAACTTTGAAAGAAAAAAAATTGTAAACATAAATTTTAGGGTAAATCGTGACGATGTCATATTGCATAATTTGATGTTTCTACCAGATGTACAATGTATGTGTTTACGTTTTAAGGTAGGGTTATGCCCCTTTGAATATTTCATGTTGGCGGTATGTCGATAAATTCCATAAGCCTAAGGCGTAACCTAGGATCTTTTTATATGAGGTCCTTGATCCATGACCTTGAAATGAAGGTCAAGGGACAATATCAAGATAATTACCTAGATTTTAACCTTTGTTAACTCAAAATCACTGATAGGTAGACAAAAAAGTTTGGGACAAAATGTTTGGCACATTGAGGCGCAGAAATAACACATTGTATGGAAGTGATATGACGTCATCTATAATTGCCCCTGAAATGCTAATTTAATGATTTATCACATATTTCTTGATATTGGTATATGACAAGGGCATACGGTCTTTCGCAATGACATCGGGGGTCAATGACCTTCTCTAAGGTCGTAAGGTCAAGATCAAGGTCACGCCCTTGACAATGAACTTTATGATTTGTACCTTATTTTTAGGGTTTTTAAAAGCTTTTCAAAGCATTTATGAGTGTAAATTTTACAACAGGAAAGACCTTTTTCTATATATGGATATTAAGAGAAAATTACTCAAACAATATTTGCCCTATTTTTTTCTGAAACTTCTAGAAAGATAGTTCTGTGTCTGTTGATCATTCTTACTCAATGTCAGTTTTTGTCTAAGTGATTACTTTTTAAATCATATGTGTTCTATTTCTAGCAACGATGGCCATGTTGACCAATTAAAATATCAGATAGAAGTTATAAACTAAAAAGTAACAGGACAAAAACTTTCAGACAAAAAGCCACAGGACAAAAACTTAAAGACAAAAAGCCACAGGACAAATATTAATTTTTATTTTGACCAATAAAAGACTTATATTCTTACGTCACATTTGTCTTTTGTATTTTTATTGCACTATATATATATATTAAATAACTTCGTAAAAAAGTTATTGTTGAAATTTAATAATGATCAAACTATACTGTTAAGAAAACCAGCAGTCTTGTTAAATGACTGGGAATTTTATATCCTTTCTACAATAATATTTGATAATAGAACTAGAGGCTCTAAAGAGCCTGTGTCGCTCACCTTGGTCTATGTGCATATTAAACAAAGGACACGGATGGATTCATGACAAAATTGTGTTTTGGTGATGGTGATGTGTTTGTAGATCTTACTTTAATGAACATTCTTGCTGCTTACAATTATCTCTATCTATAATGAACTTGGCCCAGTAGTTACAGTGGAAAATATTTTGTAAAAATTTACAAAACTTTACAAAATTTATGAAAATTGTAAAAAATTGACTATAAAGGGCAATAACTCCTTAAGGGATCAATTGACAATTTTGGTCTTGTTGAATTATTTGTAGATCTTACTTTGCTGTACATTATTGCTGTTTACAGTTTATCTCTATCTATAATAATATTCAAGATAATAACCAAAAGCTGCAAAATTTTCTTAAAATTACCAATTCAGGGGCAGCAACCCAACAACGTGTTGCTTGATTGGTCTGCAAATTTCAGGGCAGATAGATCTTGACCTAATGAACAATTTTATCCTCACAAGATTTGCTCTAAATGCTTTGGTTTCAGAGATATGAGCCAAAAACTGCATTTTACCCTATGTACTATTTTTTAGCTATGTCGGCCATCTTGGTTCGCGGGCGGGGTCATCGGACACATTTTTAAAACTAGATACCCTAAAGATGATTGTGGACAAGTTTGGTTAAATTTGTCTTAGTAGTTTCAGAGGAGAAGATTTTTGTAAAAGATTACAAAAATTTACGAAAAATGGTTAAAAATTGACTATAAAGGGCAATAACTCCTTAAGGGGTCAATTGACCATTTTGGTCAAGTTGACTTATTTGTAGATCTTACTTTGCTGAACATTATTGCTCTTTACAGTTTACCTCTATCTATAATAATATTCAAGATAATAACCAAAAACGGCAAAATTTCCTTTAAATTACCAATTCAGGGGCAGCAACCCAACAACGGGTTGTCCGATTCATCTGAAAATTTCAGGGCAGATAGATCTTGACCTGATAAACAATTTTACCTCAATGTCAGATTTGCTCTAAATGCTTTGGTTTCAGAGATATAAGTCAAAATCTACATTTTACCCCTATGTTCTATTTTTAGCCATGGTGGTCATCTTGGTTGGTTGGCCGGGTCACCGGACACATTTTTAAACTAGATACCCCAATGATGAGTGTGGCCAAGTTTGGTTAAATTTGGCCAAGTAGTTTCAGAGGAGAAGATTTTTGTAAAAGTTAACGGACGACGGACGACGGACGCCAAGTGATGAGAAAAGCTCACTTGGCCCTGTGGGCCAGGTGAGCTAAAAAAGTAGATAAGATTTGATTGCCAATTAGACAACTATTGATCATAGTCCAATGGACGTGGATGTAAGAACCTATAGGTGACTACCGTACGATCTTCAATATTTAGCAAAACCCATCCGTATAGTCAGCCATAAAAGGTAGGACTAAATGTGAAACAATTCACACCAGAAAACACGTGGCCTAATTTATGACAAAAATATGATATCCCCGATAGCAACCAACGACAACACTTGAGCTCCTGACTTGGGACAGGTACATAAAGAACATGGCGGAGTTAAACATGTCTGTGAGCTCTCAATCCTCACCCTAACCTGAGATAGTGGTGTTACAGCAAAACATAAAAAGGCAAAAGTTCATGAATAAAACGCGAATGCTGTGAAAAATTGATTGTTTATATGCCTCTCGGAAAGAAGCATTAGCTGTAAGAGGATCGATTTGGTTCTATAATATGGCCTTCGGACAAACCTTCAATATCGTGGCGATTAAAATTCTTCGCTGTTTTCGTTTTTACTGGGTTTTTTTTGTAGAACATCATGAATGAGCATACGATTTCCCTAGGCGCAAATACGAATCTTATTAGCATGTGATTTTGCCGAAACGTATGGTGACAAGTAAAACAAACATGCAAAACCCATTTGCTTAAACCAATTTCTTTCGGGAGCTCATCAGGTAGCACTTCCTCATATTATCACGGTGTTTAAAAATAATGAAGGGCACCTGTAGTAATATGGTCCCGAAGAAAGCATAAATGATAGAAAGGTCGATTTGGGTTTATACCACTGTGATACTGAAAACTGTGACATACAACAAGACGGAAAACTTGTCCGGCGACTTTTCAAATTCGAAATGGTTACTAAAAAGTTACTTTTTTAAACTATAATTTTTTAAATTAATGCTGTTCGACATCGAAATTCGTGAAATGAATTATGTTGGTAAGTATACAAAAGTATGAAATTTCAGGAAAAACCGTATGTTATATTTAAGAAGCACGTGCACGAGAGAGATTCAGAATCTATATGCATTTAACCAACTTAACATTTCTCAAAATCATTAATCAAAATATATATTGCACTGTTAACTCTGAGTACCCAGTAGCGCTTTTGGATGGAATGTTGAAAGTTTATTCCCCTTGAACATGTTGAAAGGAAAAATATCCTCTTTTCTGCATATAATTCTCCACTTTTGTTTTACCATTACGGACATGAAGTTCGCATGGATACGGATTCAAATGAGTTGAATTATTGACTTCAAATATAAATAAGAAGATGTGGTATGAGTGCCAATGAGACAACCAATAAAACATCATCGATGTTTTTGAGCTATAATTATGACAAAATTGAACCAAAACTGACTGCTAAATGTTTGAAACAAAAAATCGTATTTTGATTTTTTTGTCAACTTCGTAGCTAAGGCTCTTTAAGCTGTTCGCTCTGATCTGGAATCAACAACTTAACACAACAAAAGACTCCTAACATGAAGCAATTAAGTAGGTTCGGTTTGTGTGTAATTCATAAGGACAATTCCATAACATTTAAGAATATATTCTTGATCTATTTCTGTCACTTTGTCAGAAAAATTAATGAACACGTATCACTATATATTTACGGCAAAATGAATAAATGCAAGAATAAGAAATATATGTGTTCATTATACTCCAGATATAATATGACAACTTTGTATATGTTAAAAAGGTAGAGGGTCAATACAAAAGCATGGGACGGAGTAAAAAACAATACTTTGACCAATAAGAAAAACAAGGAAAAGACAAACAACAGTTTACAAAACACTTCGTAGAACACGAACCTGATCCAAAGTGGGACCGTCATGTTGCTTATGAGAAGTAAAAGTTCGGTGATCAGCCAATGTCGGAGAAAAGAGGACTGGATTGTGGCTACGACAATTGGAACATACCCATGATCATCTGTGACACAGATAGTCCATAACGGTCTACCAAATCATGGTGGCGTCCGTTACACTTCCATAGAGAATGATGACTTCAACTCTACTGATATTTGTCCAGATAGTTAAATTCAGTTCTCAGTTTTCTTTATTTATTGTTATTATGATCATTGTTTTAATTCATTTGTACATTTGATTTTGAAATTTCTTTAAATAATCGCAATAACAATCAATTTCTGCTATGTCATATGGTTAATACCTATAAGACCTATGCTTACAGTGTTAAAGTAAGCTTCAAGGTCATAGGTTGACAGATGGCACCGAATTATTCTATGTTATCTAATTTTCTTATATATGTATATATATATAGGTGAAATAAGATATAGAAAGTTTAGGTATAATCCCCCCAAAAATTTCAATTCAACTCAACTGATGCATTTAAAAAATGACCGAGTTAAAACTTACCTACCATTGTGCCCTTAGCCAGGGGTTCGGTAGCGAAATATTCTAATTGTGATTTTATGTTAATACACAAACTAATGGTTGTATTCACCTAGACAAAGTTGACCTAAGGTATTTTTTACTGTCCTATTTAGGCGGGTTTTTTTTCTGTTGATGCCTAAGAGCTATCCACGTATATATGGCAAAATAAATGTGACAATTCAGGAATATGACAGTTGTTTTCCATTCGTTTGATGCGTTTGAGCTTTTGATTTTGCCATTTGTTAACGGACTTTCCGTTTAGAATTTTCCTTGGAGTTCGGTATTTTAATATTTTACTTTTTATATAGAGCGTACCTGATCAAGGTTTTCCCACAAATATCTGTCGGGTTCTTTAGAATTGCATTACTTCCATTGTCTAATTGAAAATAATATCATTGTATAAAAGGGTAACATTAGAGGACACTTAATTAGTATAGAAACATGTATAAGAATGTATTGATTTGGCATCGATTAATGCATTTATTTCAGCCTTAAAACGACAGAAAAACTTGGTATATTTTAAACATATGCACTTGCAGTGAGGTGAGAGTTTTTTATTTGCTCCGTGTTGAAGGCCTCACTGTGACTTTGAGATGAAGAACAGCAATAAAAGCGCTGTTCCTTTGCTTGTTGTGTGTAATTTGCTGTGCATATACTGATTTTGTGTCTTTGATGGATACCCCATTATGGCCATATCCACTGTTTGTTCTACTATAACGTAAGACTTGTTACAAGTTCAGTGCTTACCCTAAAGCTGTTTTGTAAATGCCGAGAATATTCCATAGAGTTGAATACACGGATGAGTAGAAAGACGAACAAGGGTCATGTCTCAAGTTCAATAGCTTTACTATTTAACGCCGGTTGACCGAAGTATTCATATTCGGTAATTGATGCCCAATGATTTCTGGTGTGACAAAGTGCAAACCAAAGCTTTGATATGTCAATAGTATACATATTCTTTATTCCGAAAGCAATACAGCTTATAGGTATCAATATTACATTAAATATAGTAAATATCACATGGTACAATATTAATAGTAATTCATTGATACAATTCACACAATTTAAAACGAATCTTGGAGCATGATATAAATTAATATAATTTAACAATCTTGAAGTATGATATACTAGTACACATTCAACAATCACGAATTTTTTCGGCAATACATAAATACTTCCCAAATTTATTAAGTTCTTTTATTTTACGAACAGATAATTATAACAATTGTATAAGTTTAAATATACTGCTGGATTTCTCCAATAATAAGGTTTTATGTACTTCATACGAATATGTTTATATCTAATACATTCCAAAATAAAATGATATTCATCCTCAACAGAATTACAGTTGCACATATTACATATTGCGTTTCTGTTTATTTTTAAAACCCTTCCAGTTTCAATGTTCAAGTAATGTGCATCAAACGGTACTTGCTTAAGAATGGTTTATATCTAAAATTAACAGGTCTACTAAGATAAAACTGCAATCCATGACTGTCATATATTATTTGTAAAACTGACATTTAAAAGACTCCTCAAAAAAAGACATTGCTGCAGAAATTAATCTATCATGCAGTAACACGCTGTTTGAAATCAGCTATAAAAACATCTGCATTTAAAACATTTTGTGTCAACCAAGCATCACTTAAGCCATAATTACATTACAAATCTCTTATTCTACATGACCAATTCAATTTATTTTTACTTTTTACATTGCATTACTGCATAACAATTTTTCAAAATACAATTGTCAGTTTTTATCAATATACACCAATATTTCCTCGTTTTACAGTACCTCTTCACATACAATGGAACTCTGCCTAGTTCAAAATACACCATAATACACCATGTGATTTGTAGTACTCTTTTTTACTTTCAAAATCCTCTTTAAAGAATATAAGCGAAGAGTTTCAATATCAATTGTTCTATATGATATCCCCACATTTCACTACCATAAATCACTATGCTTGAAACATATATATACCAAATAAAGACAGTAGTGTCTCTGTACTAAAATAGTCTTCTTGAATATTACTAAATAAACCGAAAACAGTTTTTTTACCTTGATTTGACAGCATTTCTGTGTTTTAGTAAAAATACCATTATAATTAAACAGCATACCCAGATATATAAATTCATCACATTACTCAATATTCTCTCCATTAATGAACCATTTTTCTTCTGGTTTGATGACACCTCTGTTTCTAAACACAACAATCTTAGTTTTTGGCATATTTATATGCAAATTATACCCTTTAGAACATATTTGAACAACATCTATCATTTTTTGAAGATCATTTATATTTTCGCTGAAACAGTATCGTCAGCATACATTGATAATTAAAGATTGAGCATTCTCATGTGATATGATTGACAACCATGTTTTATCAATTCTATTTCAATGTCATTGACATACAAAGCATATAAAAAAGGTGATAAGGATTCTCCTTGCATTAGACCAATGTCACAGTTAAAAAGCTCAGAAAAATTTCCCTCATATTTAACACATTATTTCAAGTTAGAATACATTGATTTTATTAGATTTAATAACTTTCCGCGCGGTTTTATCCCATTTAGCCAAATTGCATCCATAATTTAAAATGCTCAATACTGTCAAAAACCTTTTTATGATCAATAAAAAAAATATATATAACCTTTTCCGTTTCGCAAAGATTTTGATATGATGGAATGAAGAGCAAATATTGCATCATGAGTTCCGTGACCAGGTCTAATTCCGAAAAGTGTGTCTGAGATAATACAGTGTTCCTCGCTCCATTTCAGCAGTCTAGTATTGTAGTAAGACCTCAAACAAAGCACTACAACAAAACACGTTGAATCTTTCACTATGAATGCCATTTTTTCATTATATATCTTTTTAAACCAAAACTCCAAAGTACTTTAAAAATACTTGTAAATAACATCGTATTCTCAGAATTAAATTTACTGTTTATGTTATTCCACTCATTTATAACGACGTCCCTTTATTAACATTTCAATTATTGACAAGAGAACGACGAATCCTTTCGAAATGGAACCAAGTGTCTATGTCGTTAACAGCAATGTTACCAAGGATTGAAATATGTCCCATGTCATGTATTGTTGGATACGGATGGTCTTTATGTTTGTCATACCATTCCTTCATTAGATTAAGTGCTTTCCAGTTGACATCTTTGTTTAGGTCGACATCTTTGTTTTGGTCGACATATGCTTTCAGGTTTCCAATATCAGCAAGGCGTTCTGTGTAGTAAGTTATTAGCTGCTGTCGCTGTTGGTTAAAATGGTTGTTCAGTCTGTTGTGATGACTCACTGGAGAACTTATTACCGCAGATAACTTGTCCATTTCTATTTGGGCGGTCACATTGTGGTAATGTTCCGATAGCAGCTCTACTTCTGGGTGTATAGGTATTGATTCTTGAAAACGAGCTTCTAGACGTTCAGCATGTTTAATAACTCGGTCATAGGAAGAGGAACAGACGATACTAAATACTGGATTGCTGTATAAATCGTCCGCCATCGCTGTTAAAATTATTTAGACTTATTATACTTTTCTGCTCTGAACCACGTGTGAAACTGTAGTAACTGGCCGATTGATGGAAGCTTTTCGGTGACAATGGGGTTAGTCAATGGGATAAACCAATGAAGTACAATATATACTAGTCAACAAAAGAAACGATACAAGGCAATGTATTTTCCATATATAATGAAATTGGATACACTGTACCAAGGTAAATAATTGCCCAATTGGTCTAATATTTACAAAGTGTTATTTTCTTATCAAAACCCATGATTTAAGGCAAATACACGAATTTCTTTTGGCAATTTTTGTTATTTCAAAATCGTATTTTCACCCAAAAATTCAAAAATCGATATTAATCTAAACATGGTCTGTTTAAAATTTTGTATGCCTTTGCAGTTATTTGAGTACTTAATTCTCATCTTCAAAATTAAGTGCCAACTTTTGTCATCATTTTCCGCAAAATAAATTTGACCCTTGTGTTCAATAACACGGTATTTTCTCACTTTCCAATTCGGTCAGATTATTTTAATCATATTCATTTGCTTTGCAAATGAATGTTTTTCATTTGATAATTTAACAGTTTTTCCTATTTATTATATTTTAGGATAAATTGGAGTTCAAACTTGTGTATCGTTACTTTTGTTGACTAGTATATTTACATACATGGGTTGCTTCAGATGTTTAACAATAATTATCTTTCATTGTTGTAGTCTTTAAAACCTCGATAAAGTTTTACGGTTTAAGCGATAGTAAATTGACCAGAAAGAAATAAGTTTCAAACTGAATACATTTAAATATCCGTTCTCCGAATAATCTGCCTTGTTGAAAACACGGTATTGTATGTCTTTACTTATATATATGTCATTTATTTTTCTCAATAGGAATGAATACAGTCCTCTGCTTATGAGAAAACAAAATTAAGGTAATATTGTCCTTTAACTTTACCTGATGTCCTCTCGCCGAACAGTTCAATGTTTGATGACTATGTTGATCCCCTTGATCCCTCGACTTTTGTGTATTATAATTATTAACAAATGATGCCTCGGACACAGTGTACGTAATAATGTTACAAATTTAACATATAGCTAGAAATCAAGTAAAAATAATGGTCGGTTCAAGTCTAGACTTATTTCTCATTGTGAACTTTACATTTCTCTGTAGACATATTTCAGCAGCACCTGCATATGGAGTTTATATTTCCCAATTGATACGATATTTTAGTAGTAAAAAATAATGAATTAATCTCTTTTGTTTTCTAAAATATTGCTGATTAGATTCTCTCAAAATAGGTGAACATTTGTATAGAAAGCGTTTAAAATCGGCGAAAATCTTTCTTTAATTTGTCTTGAAATCATAAATCCTTGCTTAAACTTTGTAATTTTTTTTAGCAATGAACAACAAATATTGAAAAGCCATTTCCTTACATAAAATTAATTGTTTATTCTGAATATATTAAAAACAAGAAATTTAATTCTTTGGCCTCATGCTCACAGTTTGGCCAATTTAAACAGAATGGCAATTTTATAGATTTTTTAGGAGGATTTTGAGAAACCTTTTCACATTTGTGTATAGATTTGCTGGACCAATACTTTCTCAGATTTATACACATAATGATAAGAGTCTCAACTTGTGAACAAGTGAACTTGCAAATTATAATACCGGTATTATACCTTATTTATATCTGTAACGAAACAAGATAGTCTATACAACAGTTTATTTAAGGCTGCACTTTTAAATACAGCTGTTTCACAAGCCACGCCTCTTTTGGGGAGATATATAATATTCGTAGATATTTTGTTTTGTTTACGTACTGGTTCCCAGATATGATCTCTATGTTTCAACTCATAGAGAAATAACTTGGGAATGTTACCAGTATAAAAAAACGTGGTAACGGTGAAAAATGAATTCTGAGGAATACCCAAAGTGAAGGTAGGGATAGTACAGAATTTTAGTATAAGTTTAAACTCTTAGAAGTTCGGGCATATAAATATTGAAAATATGCCGCACAGCCCTATGTTTTGACCTTTGAATAAAAAAGTAGTGCATATCAACTTTCCGTTCTAGGATATAATTTTTAACGAAACATTCATAGTAAAAGTGGCGTAGCTTTAGCCGCAAAGGGAGTTCCTATGGAAAACTGCATTGTCTATATTAACAGAAGTGCAACCTTTAAGTCGGTCTGGTACGATATCCCATATATGAACAAACATAAGTTTATATTATACAATTTTAACAGAAAATAACAGTTTATCAAAATGTCTATTAGTTTGACAATAATAGTTTTGTTTCAACAGATTCACAGATAATATATATCAAGCTGACTTTAATTGACATGTTTTGACCTTGCTGGACTATTGATAGTTGTAGAACTTGCGTGTGTCCAGTTTATTAATTAATTTATTGTAAATTGTCAGCATATGGCATGCATTTATACGTGTACCTATTTTTACTTGTACGTATTTACATGTAATTTTAACTCTTACATAAAACAGCTTTCCTAGATCTATTTTTATGATTTTCTTGATGGATATTTCCCCGTATTATTTTATTCAATGTAACATGTTTGCCTCGAGTGCGAGAGGTCGTAGGTTCGAACCCGGCCTAGTCAAACCCCAAAAGACTTTGAAATTGGTATTTGCTGCTTCTCCGCTTTCGGTGTCTGATTGACCTTTTTAGCACTTCCAGATGTTTAGATGTAAATATGTATTTAAAAAATTTGACAAGTCCAAAGCAACTGTTAATTATAGTACATAAATATTTTGATATTTTTCCAAATTAATCTTATTGTATTTAGTGTAAACAAATATGGAACAAAATTATTGGATTTTTGTAAAAGATGTAACCCTTTTATAGCAAATGGTCGTCTTTTTTCAGACAAAGGCATTGGCCATACAACATGTAAAGATGCTAGCATGGTAGACTATCTGATACTTTCACCTAATAGTTTTAATATAACTACAGATTTTGAAATAATTGGTTTTAACTCAATGTTTTCTGATGTTCATAATAGAGTTCATTTTACAATGACAATAGATCACGATAATCATCAGAAAAACTTAACTTTTAATCAAAAGGTAGACCAACATGTACGTTGGAGGTCAGATAAAGCAAATGAATTTATTCAAGAAATAAATGATGATCCCCATAACTCATTGAATGAACTTAACAGCATGTTGAATGAAATGAATGAAAACACACAGGTTAATGTCGATCAGATAAATAGTCTTATTAAAACCTTTGTAAATTCTTAGTAAATAGCGCCACTAACGTTTTTTAGTGATAAAAATAATATTAGGCCTAATAGGTCACCTAAATTAAATGCAAAACCTGGGTTTAATAAAGACTGCAAAGAAAAACGAAATGCTTTTCATCGGGTTAAAAATAAGCATAATAAATCTGAAGAGATCAAACAACTTTTAAGCACTTCTGCTAAAGATTGTAAGAAAACACTAAACCAACATTTTAGTAAGTATCAAGAAAAATGTGCTGCTGAGCTAAGATCCCACTCGAAATCTTACACAAAAGCCTTTTGGAGGACTCTTAAAAAATATTCCGGTCAAAATAAAAAGAACCCTCCGATTCCTATTGACACATTTTACGAATATTTTAAATAATTGAATCAATATGAACCCGATGCAGCTGATGATGCTATTGATATTGATTTTAACTCTATTTCTGATGATGCTTTGTACGATTCAATCTTGAACGATGAGATTACGGAAGCTGAAATAATTGATGCAATCAAAAAATTAAAGAATAACAAATCACCAGGATTAGATTAAATTTTAAATGAATATATAAAACATTCAACTCCAGCACTGGTACATATTTACTGTAAAATATTTAACATCGTTTTAGACACCGGAATAATACCAGAGCACTGGACTATTGGAATAATAAGACCAGTTTTTAAAAACAAAGGAGATACCATGGATCCTGATAACTTCAGAGCAATAACTTTAATAAGCTGTCTGGGAAAAGTCTTCACATCAATAATTAACCTTTTTTGCAAATGAAATTTCCTTAATTTCATACAACCAAGCTGGATTTCGAAAAGGTCACTCTACAACCGATAATTTATTCGTATTGCATGCCTTAATATCACTGTATCAGTCTTTTGGAAAAAAACTATTTTGCACATTTGTTGATTTCCGCAAGGCCTTCGACACTGTATGGAGAAGTGGCTTGTGGAAAAAACTACAGAACAGTGGTATAAAAGGGAAAATTTTTACTGTTATTTTTAATATGTATAATAATATTAAATCATGTGTTAAATACAACAACCAACAGTCAGAATATTTTCCCTGTCTTACTGGTGTTAGACAGGGTGAAAATCTATCTCCCTTTCTCTTTTCCATTTTTTTAAATGACATAGAACAGTTCTTTATTGATTTAGGTGGATGTCCCCTTGAGTTAGTTAAAGAAAAATGTCAAAATGAGTCAAATTCAATTATGAAACCGTTCGCCATACTGTACGCTGATGATACCGTCATTTTTGCGGATTCAGCAGAAAGTATGCAAAATGCACTAAATATTTTTCAGAATTACTGTGAATTATGGAAACTGGAAGTAAATGTTACAAACACAAAAAGTATGGTATTTAGCAAAGGCAAAGTGCGACGGAAATTTGAATTTAAATTACAAGGCAAAAATATAGAATTAGTCGATACCTTCTCATATCTTGGGCTTATATTCAAATGTAATGGTACTTTTACAGAAGCGAAGAAAAAATTCGTTAATCAAGCACAAAAAGCATTATACAGCTTGTACAAAAGTATTAGAAATCAAGTCATCCCATTAGATTTACAGCTTAAACTTTTTGATGCCATGGTAGAGCCTATTCTTTTATATGGCTGTGAGATTTGGGGATACGATAATGACGACTTCAGTATCAACACTAAAGAGATTTATCCTGTCGAACTGACTTTAAATAAAGCTTATACTTACAATGAACACTGCCCTTTCCTGGATCTTGATATCTATATCTTTAACGGGAAGCTTAATACCAAAATTTATGATAAAAGAGATGATTTTTCATTCCCTATTGTTAATTATCCATTTTAGATGGTGACGTTCCTTGTCACCATCTTATGGTGTTATATATCTCAACTTGTTCGATTCGCTCGTGTTTGTAACAACGTATTTGATTTCAACGAAAGAAATCTCTGTATTACTGAAAAATTATTACACCAGGGTTTTCGATATCACAAACTAGTCAAAACATTTACTAAATCTTATTATCGGTACAAGGACATCATTCGTAAATATAGATCAACATGTAGACATCTTATACGTTCAGGTATTTCACATCCAATATTTTATGGTAATATTCTTTACAAAGCACAAAAATGTCGGCATTCACCTCAAAAGCTAACCAAACCTTTAAACAGACTTATTCGGAAAGGATATAGTTACGATACTGTTGTCAGATCATTAAGGACTGCATATTTTGGTATTAATATTGATTCACTCATAGGGTCTTTGCATCGGAAATAAACACTATTATTCTTAAACCAGTTGTTGGCATGATACGGGTTATGTTCTTCTCATATATTTTATGATTGTATGATACTAAACCCCTAACGGGAGGGATTGTACTTGATTTTCATATGATGAAGACATAATTGATTTGTATGAATTTTTATTTGTTATTGTTTTTAAATGTTACCATTGTATTATAAATCATGTTTATTATTGTATATTTACCTCATGTTACACATATATGTGTCTGAGCGTTGCTTTACAATAAAATCTTTAAAAAATCTTAAAATCAAATTTAAAATATTATATCTGTTTCGATTCCTAACATCACTGAAACATCACTGAAGAGACATTAATTGTCGAAATCCGGATATGGTGTACAAATTTTTGCACCTCATGTTTGCGGTATACCATCTTTTCCACAAGTTTGTTATTTTTGTTTGGTATTAAATTAATAATAAAGATTTATTTTGTTCAGGTAAAGGACAAAATAAATTAGTTTGTTATGACAGGGATGGATCTACCCAATTTTAAAGGGGGAGGGGGGGTTCTTAGCAGGATAAAATGGGAGGTCCATCCATATGTCCCTATTCAAAAGTATTAATCAGCCAAAAAAGGGAAGGTTCTAACCGACTGGTCTCCTACTGGCCCTAGTCCAAATATATATGACGTCTTGAAAGGCTATTTTATTTTTTTTGCTTTGAAGCCTTACTGAGACACAGGCACCATAGCCAAAAAATAAAATGGCCTTTCAAGACGTCATAATTATTTTGACCACCTGTCCCTCCCTGGATGGATCCACCTATGTATTATGAAAAGATTAATTTTAAAACTGCCACGTACATGTATGCATGACATACATGACAAAGTGAGTGTATTATGAAACAATGAAGCTATATATATATATCAGTGATTTTCCTAGTGCTTAGGAAGGGGTCCAATGCCCATTTTCAAAAAATTAGGTACAAAATTCTGCATTCTGAAAAGGAATAACTGCATGAATTGCAAACAAGATTCAAGAGATTTGTAAACAAAAACCATGATATGACACCTACAAAATCTGGCGATGTCTATTTACAATTAGAATTTTAGAGCTGAAAATTGGGAAAAAAAAAAAGAGCATTCTCTGTGGGATTAGGGCCCAAATTCAGACATAAAATGAGGGTTGGAAAATCCCTGTATATATATACATGTATGCAAAAAGGCATTTATTTCTAATACATGTAGATATGTGATATGGTTACAACAACCACCATCTAATTGTGAGATGTAAATTACCAGAAATGAGTCAACAAATATAAAAAAAACCTGCAGTACATGTACATGTATATATATATGTCAAGATACAAAAAATTGTAAATTATAAATTTAAATTTTTTTTATTTTTTCTATTGAAGCAAGGACATACTGGTACTACATGTAAAAACCAACCTACAATATATTCCTTAATTGGAAAGGGCACACATAAATGTAGTGAGGTTAAACTTGTTTTGTTTTTGTCACTAAAATTTCAATTCCCCTTTTATTTGTCTGAAATGAAAGCACAAAATCTAGGTTTTTATAGGGTGTGAGTTTCTCACTTGTACATGTATGACGTTTTACATGTAGTCTTGATGTTCATTCTGCTTAGTGACTTTAGTAATGTCTCCATCAAGTCCATGATTTCGAATGAGGCATGCCTTTTTGTAAATAAATTAGTTTTAACCTTTAATTTGATAAAACAGATTTGTCTATTATAATTTATTCACTGGCATTATGCCTTACAACAACAGGTTTATAAATTGATTGATTGTTCACACCTGAAACATTGTTCATCTGGACATTGACATGATTGTGCTTTATTGATGTTTTTAGTGTGTAATGTACCATTGACTGCCTGCATTATTCCATTTTTTTTTACAAAAGCATACATTGTAGGTCTCTGCAAGCAGTGTTTTACTAAGATTAGACAGTAGCTGATGGAGGAATCAAAGCTAATACAAATAAGATTATGGTAAGGAAACATACATGTATGACATGTATGAGAATGTTATTGCATTTATAAAAAAAAGAAGTGATTTGAATTGATTGCAAATGTGACAATGCTCCACAAGAGACTAGATGACATAGAAATTAACAACTATAGGTCACTGTATGGCCTTCAACAGTGAACAAAGCCCATACGGCATAGTCAGCTATCAAAGGCCCAGAAATTGCAAATGTTCAACTATTTAGAATGAGAAAACTAACGGCCTAATTTATGTACATGTACAAAACAATGAACGAAAAACAAATGTGATATACAGCAACAAACAACAACCACTTTGAGGTTAAATTCGTTTGAAGGCGCCAACCCTCATCTAACCTGGGACAGTAGTGTAACCATAACAGTACCACATAAATACAAACTTTAAAAATCAGTAATGTGTCAGTTGAGACTTAACTCGTCAGATTGATACAAAGCAGAAATACCTCTAACAAAATCAGAGATCGGATGTGGCAGGGTTCTTTATATACATCCCCACATAGTTTATTTACAGGGGCAATTGAAAGGCATTTTGAAAATTTTAAACTGATTGTAAAATTTACAGAGATACATTTAGTGGGAGAATACAGTGGGGTTAGGGAATCATGAGACGCGACCAGTGGTAAAAATTTAACCATTACCAAAAAGGGATAATAATTATCAAAATATTACTGTAAATTCTGAAATTATTATGATGTTTTTATTATTACGAAAATGCAACAGGGTTATAATTGCAGTAATTTAAACTCGCATTTGAAATTTTATATGAAATAAACAGGATTGTTCTCAATATGTCAAAATTAAATCGTGATTTCAGTCTATAATTACATTTCATAATCGCAATTATAAATGCACTAATAATTTCTGAATTTACAGTACTTGGTATAGCTTTGTATTAGTGTTATCATGGACTCGGATTCAATCAAGGACCTCATATTACATATATTAGTTCCTAATAAACATTTATAATTAGGTCATTATGACCTACATTGTCACTTAAGTTACACTAGATATAGTCATGAAACATGTAGTATAGCAATGATATTTGACCAGTTGATAGGTTTTGGGCAATAAGAATAATAATAAAATTTAGGTCACTTTGACCTATATTTTCCACATGAGTGACATGCTTAAGTTTTTTGCATTAAGGTCAATATCCCGGGTACACAATTGTATAGCTTTGATACTTAACCAGTTGATAAATTTTGGATAGTCCAACATGATTCACTTTTATGAAGGTAATGTTGACCTAAGTTTTCCACTTGAGCAACTTGGTTAATTTTGTGTGTTTAGGTCTGTCTGTAAGATTATAGACATGGTATTGCATTGATACTTGACTAGTGGATAAATATCTTGGGTAGTACAACATGGTTACTATTGATAAGGTCACTTTGGCCTACAATTTCTGCTTGAATGGTTTGGTTAAGTTTTTGCATTAAGACATTGAGGTCTTATCAGATATACTAGATGTGGTAAAGCGATGATTGTACTCCACCAGTTGAGCTATCTTATGTATATCTTTTCTGTGGGTCCCAACCAAATAGATTTCATAGTTATCTCATATATCATGGACATTGTATATTTGAAAATTCATTTATCTTTAATTTGATAAGGGATATATAACTTTTTTTTAAGTAAATTTGTAGATTTATTTTTTTATCTTTTTAGATGGAGATGAAATCCAAATTAAATATGCTTAGATTCTCATAGGAGTATATTCACAGCATCAATTAACTTTTCATCATATTTAGCATAAGATTGGGAAACAGATAATATTTATGACCGGGACAAACTCAACACAGGCTTGCATTTCCTTTGAAATGGAAAGTATCCACCATTTAGAAACCAATTGAATCTGGTGGATTATTTATCAAAAAGTACGACGACTTTTATACAAAATTATCATCAGAAATTATTGATTTGATTTTGAATTATATTGTACCTGCAAAATGCAAGTCGGTAAAGTGTTCTGTTCTGTAGTAGAGAAGAAGACAGATAACACAGTCAATATTACAAAAGGATATTTTGACTGAAGTTCTTATTGATGCATACTTAGACCTGAAGAGTCATCCGACCTGGCTTCAGATCTTATCACTGTTTGCATGTATTCAGACCGTTTTGCATGTTTCTCTTTATGGCAGACTTCGCTAATATTATATGACAGTAAAATTATAAGCAAACAGCCTGAATAATTATATAACCATTTTAATGAAAATATCTGCACAACAGTTGAACCATGTATCTGTATATTTGTTTTTATTCATGTAGGTATAAAATAAATTTTATTTCAATTTGAAATATTTTTGTTTGTCTGTGGTAGTAATAGGCTAACTACATCTTACATGTCTTATTCACATGCCTCAAGTTATTGGAGATTACATTATATGAGGAAACTTAACATTGTTGTTATGTCGACTGTTATATCAGAAGCTACATAGGGATCACTATCTGTCATTCATGTCAGCGTCACAAAATTTAAGTAACACTTTTCTCAGCATCTGCTTGGTATTTGACATATCGCTTATAAAGATTAATTCCAATATAAAAAAAAAGGACCCCCTTTTCTAGGTAAGAAGCACTCAGTCTCAATCTTTATATGTGTACGTAATATCATCAAATACAACATGCCTATGTAAATATCAAGACTGAACAAAGTGGCTATATCCATTTTAGACATCAAACGTCTAAAATTAGCACAAATGCTAAAATTGTGAAGATTTCAGAAATTTTACATGAATTACTGATGATAGTACCTGTTGAATGTTTATAGTATTGTAAAAAAACAGCCCTTTTAAAAAATGATTTTAAAGTAACTGAAGTATTCTACTTTTGAAAAGTGACTTCAATAAGTAGCGATAAGTTAATACATGTATTTTAAACAAATTGTAAAATGCTAAATTTTGGGGCTGAAAAGGGTCTTACCAGGACTACTTGTAGTATATTTTCAATTAAAACTAAGTTAAACTGCTTTGATATAACAAGATAAGCAATAAACATTAGTTCTGTCATTATTTTCTTATATTTTGACTATTACATATATTTGTAAAGTTTCTCATGTAACCAATAAAAAAATCTTAAATACGGCAAAATTGCCATCATGTCCATCTTAAATTGTTATTTTATCGTAAGAAGGTATTATATTGCGAGCACCATTTTCTTGTATTTTGTAGATAAATATATAAGCTTCATGCTGTATTACATTTTATTACAACAAAACATGATCTTACAAGATTCATGTCTTTAAAAAGACAAATTTTGCTGAATCGGCACTTTTCAAAACCATGCAATATCAACCTTCCAGTAGGGGTATTGAGAAATGTTAAAACTTTGAAAACTATCCTAATTTTATTTCATTTTAAGTTGTTTGTTAAGGTATTAGTTATCATTAAGCTGCAACTTTTCTATAATAATACAAAAAAACAGGTCAAAATACCCTAAAATAGGCTTAAAATGGCCTTTGTCAGTACAGAAATGGACAAATATCGAATGTTCTGCATACACAAATAATGGCTGAATATTTTTTCAAAATATTTTGCACAAATAATTATTATATATAAGGTATCAAAAATACAAAATATCAGTCTGATTGGATAATTTTGGATTCGGACCATTTTGCATGGTTTTACCACAGACTGGCTCTTAAAGTCTAGAGATTTGCACAACGATACTAATATAAGATGGTATTATCTGAAGATGTTGTTATTAAATCGTGTTGACAAATATTTCGCTTAACAAATAGCTTATTCAGTGTCAATAATTTTTAACATTGTTAAAACAAATTTCTTGGTAGAGGGGTCTAAATACAGCACAAACAACATTTTCCAGAAGACAAAAAAAAATCAAAAAGTACATTTTAACAAAACGCATTTGACTAGCAGGTCGAAAAACGGGTGTTCTTAAACCCTGCTGACTGCCATTGGCGATGGCCAAATAAACGGATCACCAGATGTAACAAAATATATATACATCCGTTAGTTAAATGCGTTTTGTTTAAATATTCTTTTAATCACTTTTTGCGTCTTTTGGAAAATGTTCAAGTTAGTGCTGTATTTAGACCCCTCTACCAAGAAATTTGTTTTGCATGCACACGTATAAAAATTGCGGTTTTTATCCAACGCAATCATAGGTTTGAACGTTGTTTTTAGTTTAGACTTATTTATATTTTTTCGTTTGGGCTTGTATCATATTTGCCTTCGGATTTATATGATCCGTTCATCCTATTTCGACTCTTTAAAATTCAAGAGTCTATCCTAAATTGAGGTCAATAGACCATTTTCGAGTTCATCCTTCACCGGAAAAAACTCGTCAATTATGCGCGCCTTTATGACGTCACATACCAGATAGAAGGGATTGCCTGTATGCGCTATTTTCCCAAATTAATTTAAACCCATTTTATTTATTTTAAAAACTTTTTTTAAATTTATTTTAAATTTAATTAAATTTTAAAATAAAATTTAATAAAAAATTTCCCCCGGGTTTTTTTTAAAATTAAATAATATTAATTTAGAAAAATTATACAAAAAATTTTGAATTATTTTTTGATATTAATTTTTAATTTAATTTTATTTAATAAATTGGGTTAAAATTTGTATCGATTCGCAATTTTCCATATGAAATATTCCAAATTAATAAAATTAATTGCATTTATTAAAAGCATTTAAATGTTTAAAATGGTAAAAATAATTGACTAGACCCTAGAAAATTAACGACAACAAGGTAACTCAAATACCATGTTTGAAACATTATCTAATTTTTTATAACTTTTATTTAAAAATGTTTGTTAATTTTTATTAAAATTTTTTCATTTAAATTTTAAATTAAAACTTTATTATAAAAAATTTTTTAATTAACCAAATGAAAAAAATTTTTAATTTGAATTAAGTTTTAATTAAATACAAACTTGTAATTATAAATTTTTTTATTTTAAATTTTTTAACTCTTAATATTTAAAAAAAACAATTTAAAAATTTTTTGTATTTAAAAAATTTGTCATTAAAATTTTAAACTTAAAATTCGAAAAAAGTAATAAAAAAAATTAATAAACAAATTTAAATCTATGTTTTGATTTATAACGGAGAATAATCTTAAATTAAAATTATTAAAAAAATTTCAAACATAATAAACCAAAAATGAATAAAAGTTAAATTAGTTTTTGAAGAAGGGTCATTATAACTGAACTAATTTCCTTGGGAAATATTTTCCACGTTTAATGACTAAAAATTCTCGAAAGAGAATAATTGAATATATAATATATTTGAAATATTATAAAACATGTAACATGAATAAATATAATATCTATATAAATGATATTACACATAATAATAGTTCTGTAGATTTGCTTTAAAATCTGTTTACAAGTTTACATAATAGCAAGCGACTCATCAAATTAATAACGATCATCTGTAACAAACTAACAAACTTGATCTAATTTAGATTATTCATGTTAACGTAATTAAATCTTGTATTTATAGATATATTTATGAGAATTAATCATTAGCTATAGTGTAAATGATATCTTTATAATCAACTATTTTAAAAAAGTTGATTAATAATAGTTAAAATGAATCATAAATATTACTGTTACTTAGGCATTTACTTAATGATTAAAATGTTCTTGTGAAGATATCGAAAAATGAAATAATATAAAATTCATTATTAATTAAATTTTAAATGTTGCATTATGCTAATCATAACTATTTTTAAATTCATTATCATAATTATTCAAAATTATTCTGAAAATGATAAACATTACTTTAAATAAAATTGTATAATCAATAGTCTATAAATTAAATCTAATTGACTTATCAACATTTTACTGACTTTAATATCAATTAAATTCACTTAAACTAATTGAAATTCTTTATGTTAACAATTATATAAATAATTAGGTCAGGTTAAAGTAGAACATGCTCATGGGCAATTTAAATATGCATGATCAGTAATGAAATGCTACAATGAACTTATATAAATATATTTAATTATAAATTGATAAATAAATTGATAATTAGAAACAAATCATTTATAACGAGAATCTACATCTGACATATATGGATTAACGTAAAACCAATCAGTAAAACATCTCATAATAAGATTAATATGAGTCAGATAAATAATTCTAACTCAATGATTATTAGAATACAGATTAATGTCATAAAAACATATTTATTTAAATACTAATTATATTAACAAATGTATCTGTTCATAATTATATCTTCTATAATATCTAAATATGTCCATTAGTATAAACGTAATATATTGATATAAACTTGTAAATATATGTTAATATTATAAAATCATTATTTATCAATTATTTCAGTTAAAATACTTTATTGAAATTCAAAGTAAATCAGTAAAATTTCTGAATAGTAGAAATTATTTAAATCAGCATTATGTAAATAATTAAATTAAACGAATAATTACAAAGACTTAATTGTAAATAGAATATTAAATATTGTAGTATAATGATTATGTAACTTTAAAATATTTGCATTAAATATATAATAGCACTTTATTGAAAATATAATTAAGTACATTGTTACAAAACTAATCTATGCAAAAGTGTTAATTCATATTGATGTTATAAAATGATACTATAATATCTTATTGGTTAAAATGATTCAATTCAAATTTTAATCAATATACTTTGTTAAAATTTAGATCAATCATGTAATTTGATGAAATTGTGTTCATAGGATATAATAATATTTCAAAAGTTTGTAATGAAAGTTGGTCAATAACATAATATAAATATGACTCATTCTTTTAAATTCGTAATAATACATTTATAATGATTATGACATTATTCAACATAGATTTACTTTATTGAATTACTTACAACTTTATTTATTCAACCATTGTGTATTACCTGAACTGGAAATTTATGTCAAACAATCTAGTCTAGAAAGAAGTCTGTAACAAATATGTATGACAATATATCATTCATCATTATGGAACATGAGCATCAATTAATCGCTTAAACATTGATAATGTTACTAACTAGTATAAAAGGGATATAAATACAGAAAATTTCTTGTTCAGAAGCACATGGTATAACCAACTCTTATAACTTTGTTTGAAACCAGTTGAATACAATCTTGCTTCTCTGTTGTCATAGGACAAGCATAGACACATATATCTCTGGCACAAGGAAGATATTTTATTTTTTCACTTCTTGAATTTTATTATACACCTAAGCTTTGTGAAGATTTACAAGGTTCACAAGATATTCAGATAACAGAGCTGCTGAAATTTAGCTTTAAAATCTTCTGACAAATTACCACACAACCTTAACATGAAGAGGTCTTCACCACAAGACCAATTATTCGGTGGGTAAATGATTCAAAAGTTAGAAAAGACTCACATTTCAATCTATAGCTTCTGTGAAATAACTAAAATTACTAACCTACTAACCAGAAGGACTTAATAGGCATTACCATTCAACATATGATTGAAAGACATATTGGGAACATGTCAGATAATCACAAACTTTAACATGTAGACCATGTAAAAGGTTCAGAGAAATTAACAATGACTGAGGGGATGGCATTATTTAATCTTCATGAAATTGAGATGTGCTTATGCTTATACATCTGCATACCAAATATCACGGACTTACCATTCGTGGTACTTATTCAATTGACTTAATGATAATCACAAACAAATTGTTGAAGTTGCTGTTGACACAATATCAACAGAATGCCTGAATCTTGCCTACTCGGCAACTTTGTAGAGCCTAATCAAAAACCCGTTTTGACCACAAGGGACATATCTTGTATCTCTTCATGTTTGTTATACAATAATGGCTGTATAAAAGTAAGACTACATAGTACAGGCATTTATTTTTATTTCATGCACCAATGAATCTATGGCAGAAACAAAACAAATGAAAAAAGTGAAAAGAGGGAATATCTGATAAAATTAACTACACAAAAGGTCTTCATCTAGATCATTGTTTTACACAACCTTGCACAGAAAGAAACTTAAAAAGAAACAACAAAAAAGTCAGACAAATTTAACACAACCTTCTAAAAAAAACAACCATAGATCATGTGAGCATAATATCAAGTACTCTCTTTCTACAATAATAGTTATCAAAATTATAGGTCAGATTTCAAACAAACTTATTGACAACAACAAAAAAAACCCCTGAAATATTCAATAGTTATCTAGATTTTTTTTTCAATCATTCCACCCTAAAACCTATATTGCTGAAGAATTGAAAGATTTGATAGGGCTGATTATTTTTAGCATGTTTTTGTAATGAATTTCATTTCTGTACATAACTGATATTTGTATGAATTGATTGACATTTGAAAGTGACTAGAAACAAACCATCAGATTAAATGATATTTCATGTTGTACTTGAAAACCAAAGTAATGTGTTGGAGACAGAGTTATTATGGCACAAAGTTTAACCTTATTTTACTGAAAACAAAGAATTTTCTAAATTTCAATTTAATTTTATCTTTTTTCCCCAAATTGTGTTAAAATTTAGTTAAAATAAGATTAAAACTTGAAAAAGTCAGAAAATCAATTTATACTTGCTGTGTAGAAAAATTTGAGCTGGTACATTTTCTAAGTGTACTTTCTTCCATAATTTACTGTTTTATTTCTAAAATAGTACCTTAGTCAGTTGACAGAAATAAGTGAACTAAATACATAATTCATAACCTAACTCTTCTACAAAAGAAAGGCACTATCAGGCAGACATAACATCATTCAAATTTTAACAAGAAACAAAAAAAAAGCTCCATTAAAATGACACAGTTATAAATAGAAACAACACTGAAACTAGGATACATTATAAATAACCATTGCATATATATGTACCTGACATACATAAACGTCTGAACTTTATTTGTAGAATTATAAAATCTATACCTTTTATACATCAAATAAATATCACATCAGGATTAAAGGGACATATATATAGGGTAGGAATATGTACATGTTTCAAGTTATGTACATAATATACAGAAACTTAACCGCAAGTTAGTACAAAGTTTTGAAAGTAATCAATTTCGAGTTATAAATCAACAACTTTACATTTAGAAATCAAACAATCTGTTGTAGGATATTATCAATGCAACAAGACATTGAATTTTAGGACAAGTAAAGCAAGTCAATTTCTTTTTTAAAGCATGCATACTCAAGTTTGTATGATATTCTAAATCAATAACTTAACCCAAAAATACCAGACACAACTTTGGTATATGTGACTTTACTGGTATAATTCATTAGTTTTTCTTTTGGTAATATGATGTGATTGATTGTTGGTGTTTAACGCCACTTTCAGCACTATTGGCTATATAGACGTGGCCAGATAAGGATTTTTAAAGTTTAATGTACATACATAAGACAAGAGCAAAAGAAACGTTAGTAAAATCTTTGTTATACTTCTTTTCCTGTCATCTTGGTTGGTATTTCTATGTTTAATTTTCCAGATTAATCAAATACAATATTCACTAGATTAAATACATTTGTTACATTTGCATTTTAAATAGTTGTCCCAAAACTTTTTGGAGGGAAAAATTTCACCGGTATTAGATTTGAGAACCTAAAATCTATGTGTACAAAATTTGTTTTTCTATTAAAAAAGCCACAACTAACATTATTAAATATGTAAATCAAAGACTGAAATTCATACTTAATTGGTAATCTATTATAAAAACTGAGGAGAAATATTTATCAAGATCTATGAATCAGAAAATTTCAGGTAGACAGTTGTTAACAAATCAGATTTGGACTGTTTTAAAACATACAGTATCAAATCAATCTTCATGATTCTTACAATTCAAATTTAGGGATATACAAAATGTAAATGAGATAATTGTCCTCTTTTGATCAATTAAAAAATCTCAATATTTAGATTAGGCCACTATGAAAATATTGCTAGGTTCTCATTATAACTTTTTAGAAAATAAAGTCATCAAGGAATTTTTTTATTCAGTTTTATTCCATTTCAATTTAAACATGACTGGTTTGAAGGCACAAGATGAACACTTTGTCTGCTGTGTGGCTTTTAGTAAAACTATCAAAGAAACTGGAACAAGCAGGGCAAAGTAAATTGGAATATTATATGTATGACCTCAAAAGCCGAAAACAAAACTACCCACGAGGTAAAAAGGTTAAAATATCTGTATTGTTTACTTTTACCCCTACCTAAAAAAGTTTTTATAGAAAAATATTATTATTTTTTAAACTATGATATATCTAACGAGGAAAAGGTTAAATTAGATACGAAAATTCATGATTCCAATAAAATTTCAATCAACAATAAATACAAAAAAAATTATATATCTAATAAAACATTCCCTAATTAAACTTTATGAAATTGAATGAAAAGACACGGACATGTTTCTCCCTGCAGAAATGTACAACATACTAGCGACAGAGTCCTTTAATGGATGTCTTAATGTTTCAATTGTACGACATACACACAAGAACCCCTTTACCATTGTTGTACATGTAATAATTTCGAAAAGTACAACATTAAAAGGGAACTGAAGTCCCAAATTTCCATCAAAGAAGTCGTTATGGTTAAAAAAGAACAGCATTGCTACATTTATTTTAAACAATCAATTATTGAAAATTCAGTTGAACTGATGGTGTCAAACCATGTTGATTAAAGTCTAGTTTAAATATGCTTTGTATTTATTTATTTTTATCACCCCTTTTTTTCCTCTTTAATCACTTTCTGAATCCATATTTTTTGGTTAGAAATTTTCAGATTGTCAAATTTTCAACATAAACAGCATCCTTCTCAGGAAATTTGGGTTTTCAACCCAAACAACAAACATATACACATTTAAATGATCCATAAATAGCTAATGATATTTGTAACATGATGAAATGTTAAAAAATTAAGACATAAACAAACAAACAAACCCTTGTTATAATGTAAAATAATTTAAATAAAAAAAAACCTTGCGTCCAATTTGTTCTTCTACTAAGTCTGCTGATAAATGAAAATTTGTACAAGTTGATGAACACATTATTTGTAACATGCAGCTTTTGTCTATCTAAATGCATTTATTTGTGTGGCTATAAATAGATGATGATGCAATCTCTAGCAGCCATGGTAAAGTGTCCTTTGTCACTGTGGCTAACATTTTGGCGTGATACTTGGGACTTGTTACATTTTATACTCCTGTGATTGCGGAGTCTTTATTCACTTCTATAACCAGGTCTACAGTAGATTCTGATTCGTCCTAAAATGGAAAACAAGTTTTATTACAATAAATCATACTTCTGCTAAATAGTGTTTAGAATGGTTTTTAAGTATGAATCAAATGAATATTATCATGTATCATTGTTTGAAAAGTTCATTTTGATTGGAGAAAGCCACAAATTTCAGGGCACTAATTCTATGAAGGATGGTTTGAAATTGTGTGTATGTGCAGACATTGTTTGACTGAATTTAAAATGTATGATTCAGGTTTTTTAATTGCATTTGAATGGAGATAACAGTATTGTTTGTGAAGATTTGCAGGCATCAACTACTGATTTGATGGTCGCAAATAAATGCCTGCAAATCTTCAATTAAAATATTGTTATCACCTTATTTGGTTTATACATCAAATGAAACATTAATAGAAACACATTAAATCTTGTATATCATCAAATTTTAGATTAAATTTTGTTTTGTTTTGTTGTTTAAAACTCAATGTTATACCGAGCTTAAGTTAGATCTGAAGGCTATGTTGAGCCTGTACGGTATCCATGTAATTTTTGTATTCAAGTTCAAATTGAACTGAATGCCCATGGTTTTATTATTCTTGTGTGATTTCAATTGTATGGTCTAAAATAAAACTTGGGAAGTGCAAGGACTAATGAGTGATCCCAGGCTGGCATTCCTTCCGCAGCTTAAGCAATTACAAAAAAAATAAAAGGAAGGCAAGAAGTCTTAAATAGTCACCATATTAGTTAGCTGCATGGAACTTTTATAAAAATAGTTCAAAATGTTTGGCACCAGTACCAATATCAAAATTCATTAAGTATCTTATAAAGAACACTCATTTGGTTTCCAATAATTGGAGTGAATCTCAAGAAGAATATTTTCTTATATATTTCACAAATGTTATGATCCTTGGTAAAGATCAAATATACTAGCTAAAGAATAATTCACTTTCAGTAGATAAAAGGATGCTTTTTAGTCTTAGATACATGATTTTTACATTAGTTGTTATGGGCATTGAACCAGCTATAAGTAACTGCAAGTACTCTCAGATCTATCCTTTTTGTCTTTTGTGTTTTTGTTAGTTTTTTTGTGCTTTGTATCATTTCTGATAATTCAAGTCCTTTTCAACTGATTTTTATAGTTTGTTCTTATGTTGTACTGTTACACCACTGTTCCAGGTTAGGGGGAGGGTTTGGCGCCAGCAAACATTTTTAACCCTGCCTAATTCTAAATGTGCATGCCCAAGTCAGGAGCCTGTAATTCAGTCGTTGCTGTTTGTTGTTGTATATCATATTTGCTATTTGTACATTGTTTTGTACATAAATCAGGAATTGTTTTACACTTGTCGTTTCAGGCCCTTTTATAGTGTACTTTGCGGTCTGGGTTTTGCTCATTGTTGAAGGCTGTATGGTGACCTACAGTTGTTTACTTCTACATCATTTGGTCTCTGGTAGAGGGTTGTCTCATTGGCAATTATACCACATTCTTCTTTTTATATTTCAACCATTAGTGGAGTATTAAATTATGAACAAATAAAATGAATGGACCTTTTTCGACAATCTCACTATTCTCACATTACAAATAGTGTAATAAATAACTGTAATCAATTTGGAGATGAGCATAACAATTTCACTTTTATCTGAATTACCAATGGACCTCTCATAAACTTAAACCAATACTCTTTAAATCATAAATGTTTCTAAAAAAACCACTTTATTGCAATTGTATAACACTTCTTAGCCATTTACTGAAGAAATATGATTTACCAGTATCCATTTTCTGTTTAAATTAAAAAAAAAATCCTCAAAATTCAGAAATATCTAGCAATATAGTTCAATCCAAATTGAAAATACACCATGCAAAATACTCATGCTGCAAAAAGTGTGATATGAACAAGTGTTATTCAGCAGATAGCTGCGTGACACAGTGACATAAAACTCACATTGAATTAATTGTACATAATTTCCTGGAAAGGTACCAAACATAGCAGTCCTGTTTGATGTCCCCACATACCAACCATCGTCACATCTCTCCATCACATAAACTTCATCTCCTTCTAAAAGTTCTAATTCATCATCATTTTGTGGCCTATATGCAAAAACTGCCCTATATCTGAAAAAAAAAGGTTATTTCTGTTCATTTGCAGTGCTTTTTTTTAACAACTGTGAGCACTAAAACAGCATATTAGGTGTACTTCATTTAAGAATTATCAAAATAAAATGAGCTACTCGAATTATGGATCTCTTACCCATTTCTTTTTATCAAATGTCTTTGAAAAAATAACATATATATCACAAGATTTCAGATAAGATGTACATAGGATTCCTTTTTATATGAACTTTTAGGTACGTTCTCATGTTTTCTTATCTCATATTTTAAAGTTTTACATATGAATCACTATACTGTTTTGTTTCACATAGAGATTATAACATCATTTGAAAGTTATTACTTCATCAATCAAAAGCCAAAAAAAATATGCTCACAATATTCTGTATTTATGTAGTGTAATTGGGCATGCTGTTTGATATCTGTATTCAAGATTTATTAGTAAAGTAGACAGAATTAAAAATGGGAAGAATAGCATGAACATTTTCAGATAAATATTGGCAATCTGCTTCTCCAGAACCACTGATAACTTATATCACTTCTTTACAATGAAATATAATAGACTTTATCGGTATTATGGAATCTGCAACACTTGACCTGAGAATTTCCAACACTTGAGCTATTGGGTACAACAATCACTTTTCCTTTGTGGTGTCAGACATTTTCAATTGTGACTTCAAAAATAGCTTTATGGTGTATTTAATACGTGTTTGGTTTCTGCATTTAGTGTTTCAAAGATTAGATTGACATAGAACTTATGGGTTCCAATGTAACCTGGGAGATTAATGAGTTCTTAATCCCTTTGACCATCTTATAAAAGGTTAAATATATCTATGGGTTATATTTTTGAAAAGTATATTGTTTTAATTTCTACAACTTGTATATTCTAGAAGGGAGATAACTCTGAATTATAAGCTCAAACAATTTGTACTAACCTACACAACGCTAAATCATCATCTGGCACTTTATTTCTAATTTCATTATTGTTTGTTTCCACATTATAGTTTATATTGGCACTAGGTGGGTATGTTGGCCCATTAGACACAAACTGTTTCCTCCCTATCGTTGGACTTTGTCGTGGTCGACCTTGTTGCTGTCCTTGATGTTGTGGTGAAACGTTATAATCTCCGTTATACTGTGAGTATCCATTTAATCGAACCGGGCCATCATCCATTCGTTGTTGTGGGCCATCATAACGTGGTGAGGTATAATTTGATCTCTGTGGACTGAATGCTTGCTGATGAGAACTTAATCCTTGTTGCTGTGCACTAAATGTCTGTTGATGAGGACTAAGCCCTTGCTGTTGTGGGCTAAATGTCTGTTGATGAGGACTAATGCCCTGTTGTTGTGGGCTTAATGTCTGTTGATGAGGACTTATGCCCTGTTGCTGTGGACTAAACTGACGTTGTTGATGATGTTGAAAAGCTGACGATCTGGGTGAGAATGCTCGTGGAGACGGTTGTGGAGGAGGAGTTGGTGCATCGTAACCAGATGGTGATAACATTTCAGGAGTACCTGTAACACCAAAATTATAACATACCACATATTATACAGCCCTAGAATGATTTTTACCATGGATGAAGGACATCAATCTATTTTACAGAAGGTATTACGGTATACCTAAATGTTTTGTTTATTTTTTCTTTGTTTAAACACAAACTCTAGTCTCTGTGTTATTTCTGTACTGATTTTTATTGTATTCTCTCGTACATACACTGAATGAGTTTGATAAGGGGGAGGGTTGATTTAAAATATTAATTTAACCCTATAACTTACCCTGCTACATGATCACAGTTGATGGCAGTTCTTTGAAAGTATTATTTATTGACAACTTCTCAAGACTTGGGTGATTTACCGGTTGACATATTGTATAGACACTTACTTGTGTTGTTAGTTTGCTGTCTCATTGATATATACCCAATATCTCTTTTTATTTATATGAGAGTTTTGTTTAAACACAATATGTGGTGACTCACACATATAAATGTTTGATAGATGTGATTATGTACTTCCAAATTTGTAAGATCAAATGACATCATAAGCAGTACTTTAAATTAATAGCAAATATTACCACTAGTCATGACATGTATCAATTGTATGATCGTTGAACAGACTGCTAATGGACTAATATTGATTTATAACAAAACAGAACAATCTCATTTGTACATCAACCACATATCGCTCTTTTTCCGACTTAATTGCTTTGTATCTATTCCTTGCCCTTTCTTGTGTTCTTTATTATTATGTTATGTCTTTTTCTCCCCCCCCATTTTTTTTTTTTTTTCTGAACTAACTTATTATTATTATGGTTAACAAGTATTGATGTATTAAAATAAATGGAGAATGTGTCAAAAAAGTGACACAGTTCAAATTCGAACTTGATCTGTTTTTTTGTGGTAATAAGCATTGTGTATAAGTTTCATAACATTTGGTTGAGGCAGACTAAAGATAGAGAACGGAAACCAATTTCAGGACGTACATACAGACGGACAAGGGTAACACTTTTATGCTGGCATATGCTTTGGCATATCATGGTTGTATGTAATTTCTTTAAGTAACATGCATCCTAGCTCTAGGTTCAATTCTGTATACATTAATGTAAATTAAATTAAAATTTCTATCTCCAAAATTCATTTTCCTCAAACATAACTAACAAAGTAGATTTTGAAAAAAAATTACCACTGTAACTTAAGCTGTTGATAAAAATACTGTTATTTTACTAGCCAATTTATAATGTCTAGAATTAAATCAATGTTTTAAAACAAAAATGCACATATAATAATAAATGAAATCATGCAGGTACTTGTTCAAAGTAAGCAAAATACAATTAACATTGGCAAACTCTACTTTTATTTATAGCTGTTTCAGTTACATTTAATTTTATATCTTTACTGTTTTTGAGATCAAAATACTAAAAATTTCCACAGATGATAGGCTTAATACAGTATATTCCAATTTTCAAAAAACTTCTTCATTAAACTGATGTTTTTTTTTATTCAATATTTAAATTTTGCCAATGTACTAATATGCAATAAGGAACAATATGTAACCCAAACAAAATCGTGGTGTAATATATCTGCACATCAAAGTGAATGAATAACTGAACAGGTAGAAAACAGCAAGACAAGAAACAGATGCAGAGAATAAGATAGTTGATAATCACCTCTACCTGTCATTGGTGTAGTGATGACCGATGGCGCTGGTGTCACTAATGGTGTTGATGGATCAAATATCACTTCTACATAAGATCTGGGGAATATACCCTGTTTGTTTCCTACTCGACCTTCATACCAATTTTCATCTACCGATCGTAATAATGTTACTATATCACCCTAAATAAAATAAAATATTCAGAAATGTAAGCTTTCACAGAGTTTATTAGTATTGATCAGCAGTTTTAAATGTACTGTTGATATTGGTACCACACTTTCATAATTCTACTTCTAGGTCGGTGCAGGTGGTGGTGGGTGGACTGTCAATCCAAGAGGTACTATTCAACAAGTATCCAGTGCTTCTAGACTAGCATGAATAAAATTGAATTTTCTGTTTATATTAGTACTATGGTTTTTCATTCCTTAAAGCAAAGCTGATAGTAGTTGATTTAATGTATTATCTGTAGGTCTTTCTTGGCAATACCTTTATAATACTTAACAGTTCAAAACACACACATTTTTGAGAAGGGCTCAAAACATAATTTTATAAATTGTTGTTCCATATGAAATAAACAGACATTTTATAGGTTGGCTCTCCAAATTTTGGTCTCAAGCATACCTGACGGTTATTCAAGCAACATGTGTTGTGTGCATGGATATCATATTATATATTTATCTGTACATAATTTAGGGAAAATAGAACATTTTAATAGATATCAAACAGGCAACTAAAATATAAACTGTTGACAGAGAGATATGTCTTGCCTTTATGTAATTTTGGTAGTATAATGCAAATATTGAATCCAAATTGCAATATTTAACATGTAAACTATTCAAAACATTCAAAGTCAATGAACCATGATTTATGGTACAGGACCAAATAACCCAATGGAAATGAGAAAGTTTCAAAGTCAATAGCGATGACTGAGGGGCAGGGCCAAATAATCTCCATGGTAATGAGATGTGCCAATGCTAATACAACTGCATACCAAATATCACTGACTAATACCACTAGTTGTTCCCCATAAACTGACCTAATCACATACTCATACATGTAAACTTAGCAAAAGTTTCAAAGTCAATGAACGATGACTGAGGGGCAGGGTCAAATAATCTACATGGAAATGAGATGTGCAATGCTAACACAACTGCATACCAAATATCCTGACTAATACCACTAGTGGTTCCCCATAAACTGACCTAATCACAAACTCATACATGTAAAGTAAGCAAAAGTTTTAAAGTCAATAGACCATGACTGAGGGTGGGACCAAATAATCTCCATGGTAATGAGATGTGCCAATGCTAACACAACTGCATACCAAATATCATTGACCTACCACTAGTGGTTCCCCATAAACTGACCTGATCACAAACTAAAACATGTAAAGTAAGCAAAAGTTTCAAAGTCAATAGACCATGACAGAGGGAGTGGGACCAAAGTCAAATTATCTCCATGGAAATGAGATGTGCCAATGCTAATACAACTGTATACTAAATATCATTGACCTACCACTATACTAGTGGTTCCCAAAAATTGACCTAATCACAAACTAATACATTGTTGAAACTGCAGCTGTCAGAAACAGCATACTTAAGTATCGCTTTTTGACACCATCAAGGCCAGACAAATATAAATTATGAGTATTTTAACCAATCTAAGGTCTAACAATAGCTTGTTTAATGATAATGCTTTCTTTCCTTTATATCATTGTCCAGTTATTTGTCAAATTGACATATACACAAGTTGGCATTCCGAGGCGGGTAGCAAGAAGGTGAACTGTGGTTTATTTTTATCAATAGTACCGCTTAAGTCAACGCTATCTTGACCTTGTTGTAGGGTATGAATGATTCGTTCATTGTTGAAGACCCTACATCAACTGTCAAGATGAAAACAGGAATAAAAGCCCTGTTCATTGATAATTTTCTATGTTTTCTATGTATTGTGTGCGATTTTGTCCCATGTACATTTACTCCATATCCTTTCATTTTCTATATATACAAATCTTTCTTTTCCTAATTTACCTTGCGTAATGTTAATTCCACTCCTGTCTGGGCAGTAAAGTTATATCTGACTCTGGCCTGGCCCTCTGCCTGCTGGGCAGCAGTGTGGGCTTCCTCTATTGATGTTAACACCTTAAAAGTGAAAAAAAAATGATACATTGTTATTGACTTCTTTCTGTTGTACATTTATAAATTACATATCAAACCTTTTGTGGTAATATTCTAAGTTGCAAGTAACTCTTAAATTTAAAACTCCTTTGAAATTCTATATTGGCTGAAACTAATTGAAATAAAAGAAAAATGTGTCCAAGGGACAGAGATGCCCCAAAATTGTAAATATACGGCAAATGCAGCAATTTTCCCATTCATAAAGGGACATAACTGCAGAATGGTGAAAGTGACGTGACCCACATTTGAACTTGATCTGTTTTAGGTAATAATAAGCATTGTGTATATGTTTCATAACATTTGGTTAAATCAAACTAAAGTTAGAGAAAGGAAACCAATTTCAGGATGAACGGATGTACAGACGGACAAGGGTTAAACCTAATGCCCCATAGCCTAGTGGCGGGGTATAAAAATATTGTGACCCTCTGTAAATATTTCTTCTTTAAGCTTAAATAATGTGGAAGAAACTTTTGTTTTGCTTCCTGGTTAGATTTGTGTTTACTGAACCTGTTCTGTGATTTATAGCTTATAAAGAATTTCTATTAAATATTACTATTAGTAGTTAACTGAAGTCATAATTTACTTTTTCCTAAGTCATATCCAAGAAATGTGACAGTCATTTTCTGTTGTTCCTCCTTTGGAAGTATTAGTTTTTCTGGATATTCAAAGTATTTCAAACCTTTTTATTTACCTTGGAATTGATTAAATTATGTATTTTTTTCAAATTTCTTTCAATATTTTCCTTTCATTAACAACATTTACAATCAACTTTATTACAAACCTCCACATAATTAACAGGAAATAATCCAGAGCGTCCATATCTTTCTCCTTCAAACCAATTCTTATCTATCTGTCTCAGTAGATATATAATATCACCTTTCCTAAACGACAATTCTCTGAAAAACAATAAGAATCAATTATGTATATAAAATTCAAGTAAAAAAATCACGCACTCTAAATTTATTTCCAATTATTTTTGTGTCTTTGTAAATATATATATAGGCCACGCTGCGCAAAACAGTAAATAATCTTCAGATCAATGAAGGACTACTGAAAACCTAAAGAAAAAACATGTATATACTCATCATCACTATTATTGTTACCTTAATAATGCACTGTATCAGTTATATGGGTTTTGAGGCCTTCTGAAAAAGTAATCTGGAAGGTCTATGATTGCACCCATGCAAACTAATATCTACGGGTGGTTGGGCCTCATTAATATTTTAGCATCAAGTTCTATGGATGTTGGGGCATCTGAAAATGTGTCTTCAAAGATATACATGTATTTTTTTCCGAATCAGCATTTATATTGCAAGTGCTGTTTTATAACAACATTTTCGATAACATATAAATTTTTTTTACAATATCTAATATTCTATTTTATACCAACCTAGGATTTTGAGCATTAAAATTATATACAGCTTTAGCTTTGCCATGGATTTTAAAGCCTCTGCGTCTATCAGCTGGTACCGTATTGTATCCACTAATAGGTTCTTCAAAGCGATCAGCTGGGATTGGAGATTTCTGGGCAGCGCTACAAAAGATAAGTCAAATGTTTATTGGATTGTCTCATTCATGCAAAACAGACATTAATTTCCAAAATCTGTGTAAACAGAAAAATAAATAAATCGATGACTGTAAAAATGAAGGAAACATATATAACATATGCAAAATAAATGGTAATTAAACAACAAATGGTGTAAAGGTGAAATTTATCTTTTTATACCTAGCAAAACATATATCAAACACAATTTGCATAAAACTTAAAACATATATTTTAAAATACCGATACTTGTGACAGTTTTCCAAAATAAGTAGTTGGACCATATCTTTTTTATGGAGGAGATATCCAAACTCTTTCATTAGGGACTTAAAAGAATATTGTGATATGTGGTTTTGATATTCTTGACCAAACATGACAATTAATGTTCACAAAATCTTGAATTAAATAGCAGAGATGCATGCTGTACCTTACAGAAAGCAAACTCAAATTGTAACGAGACATACCGACATACTAATGGACTACGATTAGTTCCAACGAAACTAAATATCCATGACAGACAAGACGAACTAAAATAAACATGTTTTTTAAAATCTAAACCCTTGACTTTATTAACATGACAGACAAGACGAACTAAAATAAACATGTTTTTTTAAATCTAAACCCTTGACTTTATTAACAAGAAATTTATACTATCTTGTAAGATTTTAGATTGAAATTTCAACTATGCCATAACTCTTAAAATTAAGGTTTAAATTCACACACTCCAATTTAAGTTAAACAAATTAAAAAAAATAAATAACTGTGCATGATACAGCTTTTTAGTTAATGATTAATACTTATAACATGAACTTCAGTAAATTTCCAAAGCCTTTTTTACAGTGATGGAAAGTTAAAAATGAAACTTCTAAATTTGAGTGCATTCAAATATAAAATCAAGAGTGAAAATAATTAGAAAACTGTGTAAATAAATAGAATAATGTAAATAAAATGAGTGTTAATAAAATCAACATGAGAAGGAAATTATTAACATGGGAAATAAAAAGTGAATAAAAAATAAATCTGAAATATAAATCCTTTCACAGCATTTAAATATGTTATGTGTTTTAGGTATTCCTTGAATAATACTGTGTTTTAGCAACTAATTTCCATTGCTCATAATTAGCAAGCATTTTTATTTTGCTTACAAAATATATAATATAAAGCAGACATTTAACCAAAACACATAATCAAACACTGCACTACAAAGTCTAAAGAGTTATTTCCCTTGATGTTAGTAAGAGTTGTCAGTCCTTGATACTTACTCCATATATATTTCTTGACTGGGGAGGAAAAAATATATGTCATGTAGCATGTTTGCGATGATTATTTTAACATGCACTTATTTGTTAAAAGTGTAAAATTATTATTTTGTATAATATATTAAAAAAAGATAGAAACAACACATATTTTGTTCTGATGTTAGGTAAATTGTATAAACGCAAATAAAAGTGATTCCTGTAGGAATGGCAAATTTTATCAACTGTAAATAATGATGAATTTTGACCTCATAACACTATTTAACAACTTCTGTAAATTAAAAATGCTTCAATCTAGTTTTTAGATATTACAAATTGACTTAACTTTGTAGAATCTTTGATTTTTTTGTTTAGAAATTGCTATTTTCATTGAAACGTAATCCATTTTATTAGTCTTGTCCCCCTCTGATAAATAACTAACAACTGTTTGCTTTAATTCAAAGTTGGTATGTAACCAAATAGTTTTATATATATCTAAAATGATAATGATTCCACATTACATTTGGTAACACATTTTAATGTCTGTTCCTAAGAATTCACTATGGATGACAACATTGAATATATCTTTATGTATATAACAAACATTAGGATATTGATAAAATTTGGTTTTACAACAAGTAGAGTATAGCTACATGCAGTTCTTTTAAAAATATTATGCCACTAATAACAAGTCTTCACAAGAAAATTGCAGTCATAAAATTCTGTATCATCTTTTATCCTCTCTTAATATTGAAAAATAAAATAATTATACATAACAAATTACTGATATCTATTTTATTCAACAGTTAACTGATATCTATTTTATTCAACAGTTAAAAACTATTTTGTTCTGTGTGTAAACATCTGAGCTATCATAAATTCAAGTCTGAAGTAGGAGACAGCCAGGGAAGATTTAGGCGTCCCAAACCTCCAATGCAGTCTATAAAAGCCAAAAGTTCTAAGACTATGAAAGATATGTTTATCAATTATACATACGTAAAAAAGTCTGAATGTTTGCGTGCTTCAATATCGGCCTTTTCTAGCTCAATTTTTCTTCTTCTTTCTTCTTCATATATTTGTTCCTAGAAAAGACAACTACAGGTGTAAACTTCAAAAGTAAGATTTATATGGTCAGATCAAAATTCTCACCTTTACCAAATACAGTTATAATACTAAAACATTACTTTAAAAAAAATTTAAACACAAGTGAACCAATGCCTGGTAAATCTTCTGTCATTAGATTCCATAAAGTGGATACCTCGGGTATGCAGGGTCATTATGATAAAAACATAAAATGTAGAAGGTCCTGTAACAACAACACTTTAAGGAATGCTCCAGTAATTTATTGAGATCGACATGTTTTAGTGGCTAGGCCACCGTCATCAGGATAGAAAACAATACATAAAATCATGCAGAGGTACAAAATCGGGTTGAGAAAATTAAAACGTCACAATATTACTATGGTGAGTAACGTTATAAATAGCAATTGAAAGAGAAAGTGAAAGTAAGTATATATGGAAGTAAACTATTAAAATAAAATAAAATAAAATAAAAATACAATGTTTTTGTTGTTAAAATGTTTGTTAAAATTATTCTGCCATCATGTGTTAGCACTCTTGCACAGTGGAACGAATTATACAATAAATTATTGTCAGTTGTGTTCTGTGTAAACTTTGTGTTCAATTAAAGTCTTTATTTCCAAATATAGACGTCATTTTACTAGCAATTCCGTACCATTTCGATGATGATGATGGATGGATGGCTGCTGAACGTCCAGCGGCAAATTGATATGCATATTCAGGACGAGAACATGTTAATGTAATATGAATACTAACCCTGCTTTGTACTAGACCGACACACTGAGCCAAATTTTTAACGTGCTAGTTCACAAGGTAACAGTCCGCAGGAAGACATGTCACCTTACCGGACACATTATTCTGACTTTGAGTCGACCAGTCTTTGCTCTTACTCCTTAATGCCGTGTGCTTAGCGGCAAATTGATATGCATATTCAGGACGAGAACATGTTAATGTAATATGAATACTAACCCTGCTTTGTACTAGACCGACACACTGAGCCAAATTTTTAACGTGCTAGTTCACAAGGTAACAGTCCGCAGGAAGACATGTCACCTTACCCGGACACATTATTCTGACTTTGAGTCGACCAGTCTTTGCTCTTACTCCTTAATGCCGCGTGCTTAGCGGAGAAGCAGCAAATACCAATTTTAAAGTCTTTGGTCTGACCCTGCATCCTTCGAGGAACCGCCGTTGCAACCTGCGCTAATCTTGTTAGCCATCCGCACGCAGTAAAACAAACAATTATATCATTGAGGCACCAACAGGAACCGGCCTACCTAAAATGCTATTAGGCATTCAACAGGCACAAAGAAAGTAAATTATGATGAACCATCTCAACCAAAAATGAGTCCAAAGGAGGAAAAGAACTGTGATAAGATTATTTTTCTCTTACAGAATTTATTGGCAATTGGCCAATAGTTTAATGAAGGAACACAGAATTTACATTCAGCATAGACTAGCGATATTTTATTTAATTTTCCCTATACCTTTGGCGGTCTTACACTTTACAGCATTCCTGACGCGATTGGGAGTAGTACCTCTGGCCAAGGGAAGCCAGTCGAAATGGTACAGAATTGCTAGTAAAATGACGTCTATATTTGGAAATAAAGACTTTAATTGAACACAAAGTTTTCACAGAACACAACTGACAATAATTTATTATATAATTCGTTCCACTGTGCAAGAGTGCTAACATATGATGGCAGAATAATTTTAACAAACATTTTTAACAACAAAAACATTGTATTTTTATTTTAATAGTTTACTTCCATATATACTTACTTTCACTTTCTCTTTCAATTGCTATTTATAACGTTACTCACCATAGCAATATTGTGATGTTTTAATTTTCTCAACCTGATTTTGTACGATTTTATGTATTGTTTTCTATCCTGATGACGGTGGCCTAGCCACCGAAACATGTCGATCTCAATAAATTACTGGAGCATTCCTTAAAGTGTTGTTGTTACAGGACCTTCTACATTACTTTTTAAATATTACAAATTTCGGAATTTCATGCAATGTTTTTATTTAATTTGCAGAAGGATTTACATTTATCTTATATTAACATTCTATCATCAAATGTACAGGAATGCCTTTAATCAACCATGCATTACTGCCGATTCACTCTGTGAGTAATTATATTATTAAATGTCTGCATTTAATTCTGAAGTTTGTTGCATGTATCAAAGCTAAATGACAAAATGTATGTTTTCTGTTGAATTGATTCCTTTTTTTTTTGTATGTTGATTCAAACATATTTTAACTCATTTCAAATAACATGAACAGCCTCGCCATCTTTACTGATTATGATCGAAATTAATTTTTCAAGTCTTTTAGACCAAGGTCTTACTAAGACATTATGAAATTACTTGTTCTTTCATCTGATTTAAAAATGTATTTATCCCAATTTTTTTATATAGATCTTGTATATCAAATTACCAATCTTTTCCTTCTGTATTCTTCTTCATCTTCTCTTCGTCGCTGTACTCTCTCTGTCGGACTTCTCCGTACATCTGATGTCTGGAACTTGAATGCTGAAATACAAAACATCATGTAAACACACCTCTCATCAGTTAAACCATCGAGAATATTCTGGATACTTAAATTTAAGACTGGCAGTATTATCTCTTTGATAGCAATATTTAAAGTTCTGACCCATAAAGTATTAGTAATCAGCCTATTTTAATTCAAAGTTTTTAAAACATATTCAGTTACAATTAAATTTTATGTCTTATAAAAGAAAATTGATACTTTTAAATGAACAATACAAAATGCAATTAATTTACATTATTTTGATAAGCTATCAAAATAATGCATACTCTTCATTTTATTAAATTACATTTTATTTAGAATATATATATTTATGTACCATAATCCCTGTATAAATATAGATAAAATATGCATAAATCTAAATATTGAATGTGGAATAATAAACAGAACATGTGGCATCACAACAATGGTTTAAGTTTTAAGATTTTGCGGACAGAAAATGAAACATTTATACAGTATAAATGAAGAAATTAGTGCAAGCAGATCATGGAAAGATGAAAAACTAAACATAAACTAACAGACTTATGAAGCACTTAACAGTGTAGCATATTCTAAATTCATATTACTTTTTTGTTTTTCTTGTACATGTATCTTGCAACGATTAGGGAGAGGACAATGGTTTGATACAATTAACATATTGGCAAGGCTATTAATTTGCATAAGAAGCATGCTTTTTACCGACATTTTACTTTCTTTCCTATATATATATGTCTTAGGCAGTACATGTATGTGTGATGATATTAATTATTAATATGAATGTCATAAGCACTATCCATGCTTACGTGAAGTTACAAGCAAATACTTACCATCCTCGTCAAAATCAACTATTAAAATTTTTACAAATCTTAGGTTTTGGAAAATGTTAAAAGTTGGTTAATTTACAACTTTTTTTTTCTCAAATGATTAGAACTAACCATAAAATATCTACTTAGTATAATACCAAAGTCAATAAAAATTTCTATCAATTTGGTCAGTTTACTTTCATCTTGAAAGTCCCGAACCACAAGGTATATTGTAAAAGAATATTAAGAAAATTCTGTTTAAACTACAGCCCAGGTTAATGACTCCCCCCAAATACATGATGTTATTAGTGATCTGTATTCCGTTTTATATATATAAAAAAATGGTTAATCAAGACAAGTGTGTTAATAGTAGCATTTGTGTAATATCTATCTGGCGTGAGGACAAAAACACACCATACCAAGCCACAAGAGCAATTCTATATAAAAATTATACCTCCATTTAGCTTTGGACTTGAACTTTTTATTCCCAGTTGCTCTGCTGCGGACAAATTACTTCGAATCCGCAGCTTTGAAACTGGTGCTGACTTTAACTTTCTAACAGGTGGATTTGGTGGTTCGTGGAAGTTCCCACTCCTTACAGGCGGGGCAGGTGGATCATTCCCAAATCTATTGGTATATGAATTCCCTTGCTGACCTGATTCAAACTTTGAGTAAAGCTGATTGTATGACGTACTGGACTTTATGATTGGTGGTTGCCGTGGTGACAGCTTTGGAGGAGGCGGTACTTTAGGAGGAAGTGGAGACAAAGGACTTTGTTGTTGTTGCTGTTGTACTTTTTCTATTGTTCATGCAAAGAGGAGAAAAAAACTCATGCACAAACATTTGAAAACAAACAAAATCAATAAAACCAAATCAAAACCTAGTTGAACTTTTGAGTAATGATTTAGGACATATCAACCAAAGTGCAGACAGTTTGTCTTTCAGAATTTCATTTACATAAAACAATGACTTGAACATTTTTTTTTTAATTCTTTTTATTTTAAGACTGATTCTATAAAATTTAAGTAAAAACTGTATTTCCTATACAGATGAATGAAGATGTGTTCACTTACAGAAAAGTTCAACTTAAAATTTATATTCAAAGAAACATGCCTAAAAATTCAACAAATTTACAGGTAAATTAAAAAGTACGGTTATCAGATTTTTAAAATTGATTTCAAACACTTAATCTTATTGTTATGACAGCCCTTTTTCCAGCATCAGCAATAAAAACATTTTTATTGATGATATTTGAAACTTATTATGTAGAATAGACAATTCATGTATTAACCAATTTTACAATAAACATGGTTTAGTCTATCTTAATTTTATCAAGAGGTTTTTGAAACCAAAATTGCTAAGGCTGAATTTAGATAAATCTACAGTAAAATTGTCCGAAACAAACTGTTTTTGCTGAACATTATATTTAGAAAAAACACTATTTCTTTGATAACTAATTCAAATTGCTTAGTAAATTTTTGTTGGAAACATTCACAATATAACATCATTATTATTAACTCTGATCACTTCATATTCTGAAATCGACTCAAATTTTATTTTAGGGCTATCTATGTTTGTTCAATAGAAATCTTTGTCCTAATGTAATGATGCTGTCCATTTAGCACAAACACAGAATTGTGCCTTAATTCTTTTATGTATAGTCAAAATTTAAGTTTCGAATACTAATCAAATAGAAGAACATTCTTAAATAACTAGCTAGAAATAAAGAAAAAATAATAAACAATTTATTTTATTTTTGGGCTAACCCTTCCTGCTGCTGCACACTCTATACAAACTCATACACTAAAATGTGGCTGAATTTGTACCAGATAAAAGTACTGGTATACTGAATAACAGGAAAGATAATACAAAGTCACAGTAGTGCAAGCTGGAACATTCATAAAACAGAATATAATTCTTCAACAGAATCTATGTTGAACTTTTCACTAGACATGAATCTGGGACCTGAAATTTCAGGTCAAAATCAGTCAACTGGTTTTTGAACCAGAAAATCTTGGAACATTTTTATGGTCCATAAAAATTCCTCAGAGAGTACTTATTACTTGTATTTTACAACATTTAACTTTTTTTGTAAATTTACTTGATGAAGTTAATACAAATAAATATTACTGGTCATGCAAGTTCATGTTCATGTTACAATATTCATTTTATTTAAATTGATGATAATTGACAGTTTATAATGTTTTACATACAATATATTATTTTGGACCATTTTCATGACTAAATAGATTCCTACAGGGCTTAAATAACACTTTTAAGATAAAAAATATTTATTTTTATTGTATATGTTAAAAATGTTGCTCCCATGTTGAACTGATATATATAACAGGGAGTTAGGGACATAGACCATATTAATACAAAACAACTGCTGATATCAATATCCATCAAGAATGTTAGGAATGAATTATAAAAACTATGAACTATGATATGTATTGTTCAGTCTATGTTTTCCATACCTCATTATAATAACTAACAAAAATTAAAAAAAAATTCTGATTTTTACGAAATTTGTTGCTAACTGGTAGATTTAACTCATAACTTTGGATAAGCAAGAAATCAGAAACTTAATTGGTTGTATTTTTAAATAAGATGAACAAACACTTTAAATTATACTTTTCAATAAAAATAATTTTACATGTAGTGCCTAATATGATGTTAAAAAAGTTTATTTTGAGATTGAGTCACATTATCGCTGTTGAAATACAAGAAGAGCTGCAAAGATTAGCAAATGTGATTGAAGAAATAAAATCATCCTTATTAACTACACAGAAAAGTGGTTAAAGCTCAAGCATCAAGTAAGCTAAACAAAAACAAAGAAAACTGCTGAACAGAAAATAAAGAAAAACACAGTAAAAGAAAAAAACATGGCAAAAGCATGCTGATAAGTGTTATAAGAACCTGAGTTTGATGGGTTAGTACGATGTCTTGGGTTAGGAGGAGGCTGGTTTCTGTGGGATCTTGTTTCCTGACCTGGAGATTTAGGTTTCTGGTTATAATGTCCTGATGGAGATTGTGGGCTCCATGTATGATAGTAAAATTCTGGATAATCCTGTTTCTTTGGATGACGACCAAGTGACGCAGATTTTATTTTCAAATCTGACAAGTGATCATTCTCATTTAATTGGACATAATCACCATCACGTCTGTGACCTTGACTGTGTGACCTTGGAGAATTTACAATGCTTTGTTTATTTCTTTCCTGTGACCACTCATTCCCAATGAGGTCTAAGTATTGAACGGTCATTTTACTGGCAGAAGATGGTGTCCTCTCCTTATGTATAGGCTCAGTCCGTTTATATTGATCACTCTCTCGTGCTACTTCCTTCATTATATGACTAGGGGGAATATAAGCATCATATCGCCTCTTGCTAACTCTTGATGTTCTAGGTAAAGTTTGGGATTTTAAACTATCAGTCTTGTGTTCAGGTGCTTGGAAACGTGAAAATTTTCCTTCATGCTTATATTGTTTGAAAACCTCCCTCAGATTTCCAGAAACAGTTCTAGGCATTCCAAAATTAGATGGCAATTTATTGCCATTGACTGGCTCATTCAATTTAATATGTGATTTAGCTGATCTTGGTCTTACAGGCTCTTTTCTGATGCCCTGTTTTAAATCTGGTTCAGACTTACTTTTTTCAAAAACTGGTTCTTCATTTTGTTTAGAATTAGATTTGGTCCCTTTAGTAACATCTGGAAGATTTTCTCCATCTTTCTCTAGTTCATCCTCACTACTTTTTACAATAAATGTGTCTGTGCTGCTATTTTCAGAGTTTGTGCCATCATTTTCACACAGATCTGATGTCCTCCATTTTTTCAATCGGACATAATCATCTGCAGAATCAAGCCCAGTTTCCTTTTCATTTGTACCGAATGAAAGTGGCATACTTTCAAATCCTGATGGTGACACAGAGTCAGATATTGGTCTCATCTTTGCAAACTTACTGTCAGAAAATTCATTATTTTCGGCAAGAACTCTTAAATTTCTGACTCTAAACTGTACAGGAGATTGAGATAAGTTTGCATTTGGCTGTGGTTCTTCTAAATTATGTATTTTATCATGACTACAAGATTTCATAGCATTATCCTTTTGAAGAGGCAACTTGTCTCTTTCATCAAGTACACATTTCTCACCAAAATGTCTGTGAAAAACATTTGTCTCATCGTCCCTAATTCTTTCATATTTGTCAGATTTTCTCGATTTGTGATGTAATGGTGAATTTGTTCTGGGAGAATTTATACCTGAATTGTCTTTAATATTAGTATTTACTTGACTATCTCCATTAGAATTTGTTCTATTCCTGAAATTCACTCCTTGAACACTGTCATTGACATACATAGCGATAACTTTTCCTCCATGTCTTATCTGAGTCTTTTCTGGTTTAATTGAAAGCTCTGGCTCCTTGACATAAATTTTAGAATCCACAGTGGTAACCATTTTGTTACCTATTGATGAATGGGCTCTTTTCAGTGGTTTGGGACTTTCAAGTTCATTGACTGGTACAGAGACAGATCTTACATGTAACTCTTCATTGTTTGGAGTGTCCTTATATTCCTTTTGTTTTTTCTCAACATAAATTTCATACTTGTTTGCTAGTGGTTCAATACTAGTTCCATGTATTGCTCTTGTCCCTCTTGGTGATCTTTGAGGGCTTTGAATATATACTTTTTCTTGCAATGGAGAATTAAAACATTCATTAGATTGACCTGCCACGTAAGTACTCTCTAACGATTTTGCTTTTGACAAAACTGGCTTTTCCTTAGAACTATTTTCAAGCCCAGCATAGAGTGCTTTCAAATCCCCCACAGATTTTTCTTTCCTTGTCAATGAATAATCCCTACTTGGGTCCCATGTCTGAGATTTGACACTACTGAAAAATTCTCTATTTCTCTTAGCTTCCTCAAGTTCAAAATACAACTCGTCCAATTCCTCCTGTCGACTTGTATTCACAATATCAAACATATCTTGGAATGTTTGAGGATCCATACTATTTGGCCTTATCGGCTTTTCAACTTTTTCTTCAATTTCTGATATCCTTTCTAGCATTGCATAGTTTTTCTGTAGATTTAAGAACTTTTCTGATCGACTCGTTGAATGAAGAAGCCCAGCTGTATAAGACTGATAAGTATGAGAATCTAACCTAGAGGACTTCTCACTACTAACCGACCCTCTTGCTGATCTGGATAACTTAGCCCTACTTGGTGGCCTGTCATAGCCTTTATGTTCATCCTCTAATAAATTATCCCATTCTTTATTCTCCATATTTTGAGTTACTTTTGACTCCGGGAATGCACTAGGACTTCCAGCAAATTTTCGTACATTTTCAGTCATTGTGTGATAATCCATATTATTATTTTGTTTTTTAGGACTTTCTATTAAATCCTTGTCACATTTGTGTCTATTTTCAATCAATGATGATACATTACACTGTCCTGTGTTTATCAAACCTAATTTGGTTTTATCATTTTGTAGATAATTTGTATGTGACTGATTAGGAGCTGAATTTAACAAATCTGGCTTACCACACGGCTGTTGAATAGGCCTATGGCTATCTACAATTGATGACTTGGGTGTAGAATGTAATTCTGGCTGAAATCCACTGAATCCTGATACCATGCTCTGAGCATCCCCAGCAGATGCAGGGCTCCTTACAGGGATTACATTACACTTTTCCCTTTTATAACCAGCACTTGAGCATTGATCAATTTGTTTTGGGTTCTGATCTGTTTTGAGCTTAGATATTCTTCCTCCTGTGACCTCCAAATGGGCGGTGGACCTAGCAAGCATATTGGATGCAGAAAACTAAAACTATGTCAGCTATATTAGCCTAAAGTACAAATGTACTTGTAACTACATGTAAGTTCTGTTAATGTTTTGGTTAAAATTTAAAATGTTAATATATGATCACTAATGCACTAGAACACACTCCTGGTTAGAATCTGGAAAGAAAGCAGTTAGTTAATAGGTTAGTTGTGTTATTAAAACATTCTGCATTGAGCCTCATCTGCACATTTGACTATTTGATAAAGTTGTTGTTGACATATTATACAATCATGTTAGGTCACTATACTAAACAATGGAAGTTCAAGATTGAAATGTCAATTTCGTCTGATTATCATGTTTGCTTTTCATTATCTGGAGAAGTTACAAAAGAGGATTTTGTTAAAAATGGTTTATATTTGTACAATTTAGAGTGTCTACCAGTGCACCAGTGATCCCTAGGAGATACAACATCACAAGCAGGAAGCAACATAAAATGTAGGACAAATAAGCATAGGTTTGGTGATAACATATATTTATTTTTATTTCCAAAATATTTCTATTAAATATTTGTGATCATTTTTCTGCATTGAAAAAAATAAATTAAGCAAGAGTTTAACAACATTCAGCATATTTTTTTTAAACCTACAATTTATTTTCCAACGAGTCCTCAGTCAAGGATTTCAAGCCATCCCAGATATTTTCAATTATTTAAAAACAAAAATTGTAATTCTTATACTGATATTGTACCGTAATCTGGTTTTGTTTAACTAATTCATCAAAAATTGTTAAAGAAAAATGTATAATGTCTAAAAAAATAATGAAGTTAAATGTTAAAACATATATAACTGCACATTTTTCTGTCAAAATTTAAATAAAAACATTACCTGGAAACTGTACAGTCTAAATAAGCTTTCACCTTCTCAAAAAAAGGAAAATGAACCACACCTTGACAATTTATGAGTTTACGACATAAAATTTACAATGTAATAATCCCTCATCCTACTCAAAAACCACCAAAATATTGATAAAAGTCGCAGTAAATGTCAATTTATCAAACATGGTTCTTTTCTGCCAAAATGTATGAAATAAAACAATGTTTCAATTTTGCATTTAAAAAACAATGCCAATAGATCATTTTATTTCTGACATATCTACTTTTCAATTTTATAAAAGTGCAATAAGTTTTACAGTGACATTTCACCACTTCTGAAAACAAACTTGTGCAACAGTATAATCAACAACATTCAAATACAGTGAAAAAAAAGTTATCAATGCCTAAAAACAGCAAAGTCATAATTTCTTTGAATGATTTAATAGTTCATTTTTTAATAACATTTATCTCTAGAGTTAGTTCCCTTACACTTAAGCAGTTTACTCAAGGTCAAATATAATTATAAAAATATCAATACTATTGACATTGTCCATCTCCTTACTTAAATCTATATGATTTATTTATCTCAGGTACTATCAGAAGTCTCCTATTGTATCTGACCTTAGTCTAAACAAACAAATTGTTATCCTGGGTGAAGTCTTTATACAGATATCATATACTGTACAAATGTTGTAAATAAAGAGCTATTACTACTATGGTAACGTAAGTTGAAATATGTTTGCTGCTGGTTGCTGGTCTTAAACAGGATACCAGTTACTCCTCATCAAATAATACAACAATGCAATTGGGTCAAACATTTTCAATATACACCCTTGTACCGATGCATCTGATCAAATTTGCATATATCTCTGCTCTGAAACCTACATACATTTTATATATTTACATCACAAAATGATATACATGATATCCCGGATTTCATGGTTGAATAAACATGTAATTATATCTAATATATTCATAGGAATGTTCCAACTTGCACAACATAATATATACATGCTAGGGATAGAAACTGGAAACAAAAGACAGAACTTGATCACAATGACAAATAGAAAAAAATCTCAATACTTTATATTTCAAATATTTAAACTTGTACCTTGTAAATATTTTCAAAATGAGCCAAGTTCTGTCTTAAAAATAAGGCTGAACATAACAGAATAACAAAAAACAAAAAGCAGAAATATGAAACATCAGTAGGGTGCACTGATAGCTTGGAAGGTTAACTTGTTTGTAATACCAGGAAAATAGTACAAAGTTGTCACCCTGCAGTGTGAAATGTATTCTTCTTGTTTGTAATGTGAATTCATCGAAGTTTAAAATGTGTCTATGCATAAAATCTAAACAAAAGGTGTTTACGATTCTTCATTTAAACAACCTATTTGTGTATAGATTTAAAGTTTATACTTGGGATTTATGTCATGAAGTTTATCTCATACATACTGATACACACTTCAAACATTCTTAAAAAATAAATACTGTAATCTTCACTACCAGATACAAATAAAAGGGGGGAGGGCTGTCAAAAGAAAATGTTGAATGAACCTACTTCCTGATTTTTCTGGTCCAGGTTTTTGTAGTCCTCGTATTGGTATGTCCCCACCTTGTTGTACAAGTTTATATAAGTCTGCTTGGTTGGCGGCTTCATCTGAGTTATCACCAGCTCCGGATGCTAATCTTGTGTGGGCACCTTCAGTACTGCAAGTATAAAATAAAGAAAACTAGATATCATTGAGATGGGAGCCATCTCTGTGGGACCCACTGTGAATAATGTGTGGTAAAAAATATGTATCTATATCATTGGACATGGGGTTGTCAACTGAAACCAAAGTTTTTGACCTTGACCTTTGACCTAGGAAGTTGTACATAAATTATAACACACCCTCTTATGTTGGTTTATATACATGTCAAGTATAAACTTTGAAATCATAACTGTTCTCAAGATACAGAGCGGACACGATCCTTACCATAGGACATGGGGTTGTCAACTAAAACCAAAGTTTTTGACCATGACCTTAGACCTAGGAAGTTGTACATACATTATGACACACATTCTGGTGTTGGTTAAAATACATGTCAAGTATAAACTTTGAAATCATAACTGTTCTCTAGATATAGAGCAGACACAATTTGTTACGGACGGACAGACTGATCACTATAGGGTGTCCTTCATTCGGCGGGGCCCTAATTAATGTAATAAATTATAAATATCTATCCTTTTTACATTAATCAAAATATCTTTGTGTAAATAAAATAAACCCAATCTGGCAAACGCCTTCATGGGTGTTTCTAATACTTGCTTTCTTCAAGTACTTATTTACAGTATTTCATGTTGGTTTTTTTTTTATGAAAATATGTACAAGTAATACAGTCTGATTTATAATAATGCAGCATAAACTAGTTGGAAACAATAACAAACATTTGCTTCACACTTTGAATTGCTGACTTTCATACATGTCTCTTGACAGGAAATTCATAATTACAGAACCACATCTACTTCCTTTCAATGCATAATCCAACAGTTAAAGCAATGAAGACTAAATGAACAAGATATTAGTACTACATCAGTTTCTAACAAAGCTTTCTTCTATTGCAAAAAGTGGTGATAGTGAGTATTCCAGTGGCAGATTCAGTGAAGAGGAGAAGGGTGTAGGGTGGTGATGCCTTTGACCTGAAATTTTTTTGCATAAAATCCTGAATAAAATTTTGCCTTGCTACCCTCAGCAAATTTTTTACATTTTGCACTATTACGCCCCCTTTTCATCTGAGCCTGGAATCGCCTCTATATCAAATTCTAATATGACGTTCTTCTTTAGCTTTGGGTACAAAGCCATGTTCTAATTCCAATAGAACATGGGCTGCGCGTGATTGACGTCACAATTGAAATTGCAACGTCAGATGAATTTTGAACAACGCCAGAGATCAAAATGGACATTTTGTTGGTGTTGCTCGCTAGGAAATTAAATAAAAACATTCTAAAAGTAAGTTTAAATGTTTCTATTCTTTTACATTGATAAACTGTTGAATTTCTATAACGTTTTGGTAGACGCTCGAAATGTCGCCATTTTGAGCGTCTACTATATGTCCGCTCAAGTACAAAAGTTCAAAATATTCCTATTAGAATAGAAATAATTCTATCATGCCATGCTCTATGCTCATTTTAACATGGGTAGGCATTATATTTGTAAACATTTAATACCTCGCTAACGCCGGTATTAAGATATTAACAAATCAAGGAGGTTATATGAGAAGGAGAGAGGACGAAAGACGATAATTACACATAAAATGTTACCGCCTTTTCTTTAAGTGGGTGTTAATAAGTTGAGATCGACTTGGTCGCAGAGGGAGACTGTGTCCTAATTACGCATCCGAGTAAGAACGGAAACACCCGAAGTGTTATAAACCGACCGATATTTTACAAAATAAGCCTGAGATCATGGCTCAATTCTCGACAGTTTATATATATCCTTCCTTACGAAAAGTGAAGGTTTGGCCAGGGTCCCAGGCTATGAAAAAATACACACCGGATGTTTTCTGTTGACGTGTTTCATCAGAGACATATGTCTCTGGTTTCATTCATCATTTGATCATGGTCGACGATTTATTTATAAGCGATGCCTAAGTGTTGGAGCTCGAAAAAGAATTTGATTTAGAAATAATCTGCATCTCATCATGCAAGACGAACGACTCAACCGACATGAATTGCTATGTAAATGATGTATATATAAGCAGGAACCTTCTATGCGAACATTAGTATAGAAAGTCCCTGATATAAGGAATTAAAATTTAAAACAAAATATTTATAAAATGTGCAGGAAAAATGTCCGTAAATAAAGAATAGGCACGTTTCCCTGTCGTGGTATTTCTATTAACAAATTGACGTATTTTCCATTTTTTTTTATATAAATATTATAACCGTGCATGGCCTGAAAAGAGTATTGATTAAGAATAAATCTACACATATCATGTGTATTGTCCGTGGGGTAATCACATTTAGATATATACCAGGGCAGATTCAGGCGCAGGCGTGGCGTGCATCCCCCATAAATTTGCAAAGCATGGGTTGTCCTCAGCTTAATAAAGAATATTTCGATAATTTTACCTAAAAAAATTAAGTTTGCGCCCACTAACCTAAAATCCTAGCTGGATCCGTCCCTGGGTACCAATCTACATGACTGGCAATCCTAATATTAATGTACAAAAATGCATGTGTTAATTTTCTGACATTTTACTGTTTTACTAAGCCAATGAAGTACTGGTTGCAACAAAATCTTTAATTAAACTCAGTGTATGACAAGGTACATGTATTGATTTGGCGTGGTCACATTGAGAATTTTTCTGATCATATTTCTTTATTTTTTTTTTTTTTTTTTTATTCCTTTGCTATTAGTGAGAGCCCGTCAATTTAAAGGGAACCAACATTAAAATATTGAAAAATGAGATGAACCGATGCAAAAACATTTAATTTTGCACATAAACGATTTTAATGAGAAAAAAAAACTGCCATGTCCTGATGTCAACAGCATTCCACTCGGAGATAGACTGTAACTTTTTGGTTCTCGGATAAATTCCTCTATTTAAATAAATAAAAATATCGCCCAGGTCGCAACCGGAACGGTCACTTTAACAAATGTACCTCACATATTCCTTTCGAGGACATAACCTACCATTTCCCATTTCCAGGAGCCAATATGGGAAGTGAAAATCTAAGTGCCTATGCCTATATCTACAGTCAAACGCCTTTCGCTGGCTCTCGATAAATTTCTCTTCGTTTCAACTACAAATATTCGCTCCGGTCGCAACCGGTCACCGTAACGAAAGTACCTCACATATTCCTCTATTTTCTATGATATTACCTACCAATTATCATGGGCAGCGACATGCAGGTGAAGCGAAAATCTTTGTTTAAAGCAAGGTGGGGTTCAATAGAAATTGCATTCTTAAATTTCTTTAAACCCTCATAACTTTGTCATTTCTTAGTCGTTTTCACCGTAGTTAGACGATATTCTTTCAATTTCGCATCAAATGATATTGCACAATAAAATATATTAAAACTGATTTGTAATGTTAATTACACCTGTATTTTAATGACCCAGTCACCGATTACAATCACGTGACATGAGCGATTCTACTAATCACACGGACTGTTCGCGGTAACAGCCTGGTACATCAGAAGGCCATATCAAGTGGGTGATAAACATGTCGGTTTCTTTAAATTTTTATCATTTTCCTCTGATCGAATTGCTATCCTGGGGATGCTAATTTTATATCAAGCAGAGTGTTCACTCTCCTTCTCATATAACCTCCTTGAACAAATATAATGCCTACCCATGTTAAAATGAGCATAGAGCATGGCATGATAGAATTTTTTCTTAAATATTACATTCTAGTTATAGAAGTTTTGAAATAATTTTATTTCCCACAACTTAAACTGCATCTCTTTATCATTATGATAATACCTCTCGCCCTTTTAAACTTATCAGCCGAGTTATTGTGTGGGTGCACAGAAATCAATTTTATCCTTCACTGATAAAAGTATGAGGTAAATCTACTTTTCAATATTAGTGATATAGGTATTTATATGTTTATTTACCATGTTTTATAGCTATCTAAAGTTAAGATGGCCTTTTACTATTGAGTTATCATCTTAGCTTGATTAGCTTGACATATCAATGGTGTATACTTGTCACTGTTTGAATTTAATTATGTCCTTTTAAGCACTTTATTTAAAGTCTTTAAATAAGTAAATCAGCCAGTTAACCTGAAAATATAATTTACTACTTTAAAAGGTTCAATTTTAACAATGTGAAATTAAATAATTAAGTTTTCCATAAAAATTCCACATTGAATATACTTTGGGTGAGTACCTAGTTGAAATGTCATTGTGCTTCCATTTTATTTTGCCAGACACTTATAAAAAAGGCACCCAATGGGTTAGAGAAAAATAATGTCCTGACAAAATCCAATGTTAAACTATATCAAACGATGGAACAAATGGAAAACAACTGTCATATTCCTGACTATGAACGGGCATTTTCCAAGGAGAATGGTGGGTTAAACCTGGTTTAATAGCTAAATAAACCCGCCACTTCTATGACAGTTGTTTATAGTTCTATTCTATTGACAAAATTGGGAGAGCAACACAAACAAACTTAATTGGTTAATGAAAGTACCTCCTATACATCCACTCAACATAACTTCTCCCCACCCTTACTTATATACTTACAACAAGATGTCATTAAATGTAATTAGATATCCTGCATTAATCACATATTTCATGATCAAAATGCTGAAAACCCCTCCCAATTTATTGAAATCTTTCAATTTCAATGACCATAATATTTTTTTCACTTGGTGTAAATTAGATACACCAAATTGAGCTAACACCCTCATTGGGTGTATCTAATACATGTTCACAGGATTCATTATTATCACAAAAATTTGAAAATACTTATCTGATTAAAGCAGCAGAGGCAATAAGCTCCATTTAAGATCCTTAACAATAAAAGATGGTGCTATAAACTTTGCACATGCATTGACATTTTCCATAAAATATTCCCATTATCAAATTCATTCATTATAAAGAGCTGTATATAATGACTTATCTATGGTCATTAGAATTGCTAATTATCATTGATAACATGTTGATAAAGCTGTGAAATACTATACATTGACTTAATGTGGGGATGTTTCACACTTTTATTTCTCCCTTAAGGACAACAGCATGGAAAATATGGACATTGGAATAGGATGAGAGATTGTATGGGAATAAAGGCAAGATTATGGCTCATCTCATGACAGGTTGTAAAGTCAGTTTATTATTCTAACACATGCTAATTGTCTTATAATTCTGTCCTACTGGAGCCATTTTCGTGACACTGTTTTCAAGCATGATCACTCCAGAGCTATGCGTCTGAAATAAGTGCTACAGTTCCATATGCCATGGCAATTTCATAATGAACAGATCGCAATTAGAACAAATACCGCTTCATTCACATGTGTAACTGTATCTCTTTGAAATTTCTCTTTGACATTATAGAAGGAAATGAGATTACTTAAACTCAAAGAAACAACAAACACCTGGAAAACTTTCATAGATAAAAATAAGACCTGCAGATAAAGGAAAGTGACCAAAGTGATAAATTTTTCAGTCAATTCTCATGATCAGGACTTCAGTTTTGAAGATTACTAGCTATTTCAAAGTTATAGATTCATTTGTTACAAAAACTACATGTATCATCAACTGATATTCAATAAAATGAAGTCAACTGTTTTTCATTTGAATATATATTTACAAGGCTAGCAATATGCTTAAACTATAAAGAATACAGTAGACCTGGTTAAGATCTTAGTTCCAGAGGTGGTCGATTGTTCCTGTAATCCGATTTAATCAGATTAGTCCATTTAAAAGCAGAATAAAAGGTTTTAACTTGATCTTTTGACAAAAAGAAAAGATGGTACGACTTCTGACATATTCTTTATTAGTTCACCATTATATTTCAACCCTAAGTCTCTATAGGTCACTGGACACAATGATATCAAAAGACAAAATTTTATATGAATTCAAAATCTCTTTTTATGAATAAACATAAATTTGATAAATTATTATAAATTAGGCCAAACCAATTATCTTTATGTATAGTATTGCTAGCAGAAAGATTTTTGTCTAGACGCTTGATTCAGTACTAGTTAATATAAGATCAAGGTTTACTCTCAAGTATCATATTCAGTATGTAATAATAAGCCTTTATGTCTTGAAGATAAATAGTATCTTTTATATATAAGTAAAAGATGATATCTGTAACTATAAACTCTGCATATATTTGGTATGATTATAAGTCAAATTATAGTCCATATAAAAGTATCTGGTTATCATTTTTTTGCCTATGCCAGTACTTCTTCAAGTTATTCTATATGTTTATATCTTATAATTATATCAGTACTTTTACAGAATTACATTTTGGATGGGCGTACTTAAAGAATGAAAGTCAATCCAGTGAAAAGTCATCTCCCTAATTTTATCTTAAGAATTCATTTTTTTTCTCACTTTCAGTTCTCAGATTCTTTGGTCTTAAAATATGCCAAATATTTGATTGTGTATATTTGATGTACTGCACATTACACTGATGTAATTATTTACCAAGAGAATTAATACGGAAATAATTTAACCTAAAAACATGTAATGCATCTAATCAAAATTGATAAGTACATGTAATAAGTAATTCTAGCATTTTTTATTTAAATTTAACATCAATGTTTTTGAAAAATTACATAATTTAGTAAATTCTATAATGTCATATCACTGTATACATGTAACGACATTCATTTATAATATTAATTGATTCAATTCTGAATTTCAATTTAATCATGCATATTAATTCATTTGTTTTGATATGTAATTATTTACTGATTAATGTTTCTAATTTCATTTCAAAACTGAATGCATTTTATGTATTTGAAATTAAACAATTCTTTTAACATTTTATAGCTTATCAAATTACTTTTTTCATACTATTTAAATGTATTACCCAATTCTTTAATCTAATATTCAAATTATTTATTCAATCTTTTCTTTTCTAACTCTTCGATTTATATCTCTTTATACTCATCCAATGTTCTAATTCGATATTGTTATCTTAATAGACTGATGTAATACAACTCATGTACATGCACTGATTCTGAATAATTAACTCATATTCTTACTACTTTTAATTCACTGACATATATGTCTATTATAAGTTAACATTTGTACAAATATCTTATATCGAACATTTTAATCAAATATTCAATATTACATTAATTTAATATCTTTAGATACATATTATTAAATTAAATTATTATTACATATTATGACATAAATATGTTCTATTTAAATTACATATTTAAAATTGAATTAATTACAGCTTAATTTATTAAATATATAATGAATTTAATATATATAATTATTACAATTATGTTTACTAGTAAAAATCATAAACTAATATGCATTAACATTAGTATATTAATTGACATATTAGAACATGTATTATTAACATTGTTGACGTAATAGATTTAAATGTATAAATAAATATGAATTTAATTAAATAAAACATGCAACATATGAACATTAACTATATTTCTAGATACTAATTATTAGACTAACAGTAATTATCTATATTAGATGCATGTTTCATGTACAGATTCAATGCAAGCAGTTATAGATAAATCAACATAATTCAATTTATTTGCATAAAGCATCTTTTTATATATATTTTTCAATGATATTAAATTATGTTAATACTATTATTAATATCTCAAATTGATCTTACTGAGTTAAACAAAATATTCAGCAATTAATTTCAAATATTAAAATCTTTTAACTACAAAATGGTTCTCAAAATGTAAGTTATTATACTTACTTTACATAATGTAGAAAAATAAAATATCTATAGATAAAGCTAAAGTATAAAATCTATCATTTGGTAGTTACTCATCTTGAGCAAGCAACAATTAATGAATAGAATGATATAATGTGAAATGTACTACAGCCCATGTTAAGACTTTCCAATACTGATTTATTATGATCAGTACGATTTTATATTAAATAATTCAACAATTGAATTCAATGTGTAGCTTTATTGTAACACGTATGATGGTATTAAAGATTACCTTCCAAGCAGATTCTAAAACTCCAGTTACTTGACTACAAATTACTATGGTATTGACTGTGATTCATTTCTATGATTCAGCTTTGAAACTTCGTGAGTCTTCTTAAGTGGTTTGGATTGACGTCGCTAAGGCGATTCAAGGATCAAAATTGGTAATATATTTGGTACTTTGTGTATGAATGTAAGCTTTATAGGTACTTAGGCAAACATTTACTAAATATGCTAGTCTAGTTACTTTTAGATTTAATGCAAAGTGAGAGATTTTGCTTTGAGAATTCTTTAAACTTACATGCTTAAATGAATATAAACCTGATTGATTAAATTTGAACTATTAAATCTATAAGACAATCAACATTGCTTTGATTACATTGTACAATTTAAAATTATCATTTTCTCTTTCAAATTAAGCAAGTACATTTTAAAATTAGACTGATTTTAATAGATGACAAATGTATTCATTAAGAGTTTTTACAGAAGACAAATTCAAATATGTGAAATTAATACAGATAAGCATTAAACTAATTCAAACTAGCTGAATCTTATTTAAAGGTCTTTTAAGATTTTGCAAACAAAGTGAATTGAGATAATTTCATGTTATAAAATACTAACAATTTATATTTTGAAACTTTTATTTAATACATATATATTTTATAACAATTATTGCTAATAAATTGATTGCAATCTGATTTATATAAATCATTAATGTAATTAAAATTTATAATTGAAAACACTAATTTTTTGTAAATATATTTATGATAAACTTATTGATTCTAATAATTAGTCAATTTACACATTCCAATTAATCTTAACTTTTATCCATTTCATATTCTGAGCACTAAATTTTTATATTGGCTTCATGTTTTAGAAGAACATTAACTATGCTGACCAATTACATGAACGTCATTTAACATTCTGAATTTTAATTTTTAGAAGCAGCGATTTAAGTATCTTACACTAGTAGAATAACAAATCTTTAACTAATTCATTATGTAGTAAATCACTGTTATATAGTATACTTAACTCTGTACGTAGGCAATTTACATCATGAAACACATAGATATTACTCACAATTGTAGTAACTATGTATAGAATACAATGGATTTAATATGTGTCCAAATCTAGTGAATTACTGATTTTGCGAAAATTCAGGAATCTTTTCGTTGAATGATTCTGCATTTAGGTCATTATGTCCTATGTATTTATGAAAAATTGAATTTCATTCAAGAACATTCTAAACTATTAAATTACTTAATAAATATAATCATTTATTGATCATTATTAAAATTCTGTATGATATTAGTAATTTACTATAATATTTATCTAAATTGTCATGACTAAGTTAGTTATAATACATGAGATTATACCTTTCATAATAGATTTAGTTAATCATTAAATTCTCCTTGATTATGATATTACTACAGAAGTTGGACAAGATTCAATAATCACAACTTTGTAGTCATATATCAAGTTAGAATAATTAAACAGATATATGTTCATTAGTTTCAATATATTTCAAAATTAAATTTGATTAAAACATAATTTTAGAAATTTAATTGGTAATTTAAAAACAAAATTATATCTAATAATTTGTAGTAAATATTATTTATATAAATTAGATAATTAAGTTTATAATTTATTAAAAAATTATCATATTTAAAAATTAGTTATAATAGTATTAATGTGTAAAAATTAATGTAAAAAAATGAAATTAAAGTGTATAAAAGATGAAATTATTAAAAAATGGTTAGCTACTATTTATTACTAACAAAATGGTTAAAATAAATGCTAACATGAAACAAGGAAAATTAAACAGAATTATAATGAAATCAGTAGAAATGAAATTTTGTTCTACAATTTAAAATAGTTTGAATTTTTAAATGTCTATGTAGTGTTAAACTTGTAACTTTTTTGACGGAATAATTCCAGTTTAATCTATGATGATATTATTGTAACTTGGAACATTTCTATATGAAATTATTTTATCTGATTAATGTATTTCTTTTGTAATAATTAATGTTGTGATTGGTCATTATTGGTTAAATAAGTGCTCTTTCATTTATGTAAGATTTAATAAAATTATTTATTAAGTTGATGACTGAAGGGAGGCAACCCTTGCAACCAAAAAGAACACTTACTATCTACTGAACTGTCCTGGTTTATCTATGGGTGGATTGTGTGCAGCACCCTGAAAGTAAAGAGAGATCCATTAGATTTTAGCGATATATAATGATAACTCTTTTAACTGAACAATAAAACTTCTGGTATTGTGAACTATTTAACAGACAAACTGGATTACCACACATGATTATATAATAATTTGAGAAAGTCACTAAAAATACAATTTCCTTCAATTCTAATTATCCTAGATATTCCAGACAAGAAAAGTCACCAAAAAAATACAATTCCTTCAGTTCTAATTATCTTGGATAGGCTAGATGATAAGTAAGTAACTAATGATAGAAATTTTCTACAAATACAATGTCAAGTCTAACGTGACCATAATTCAAAGAAGAAAGCTGGTCTTTAATAATACATTTTTAATGAAATCTCTACCTAAATTTTTGAATTTTAATATCACAATACCAGTTGTATATCATGCTTAACTATTCTCATGCACATTTATTACCACATCATGTTAGTGCCAAGTGAATTCATCTTTCAGTAAATAAAGTTTCTGTACAAAAATCATTTGTTCACCTTCATATTCAATTATTCATTTCATTTTGAGTTTTCTATCATCATTTCAGTTTAAAAAATTTTTTTTTTTGGATAACCTGCAGAAAATATGCAATATGATTTACATCTATATACTATTTGTGTAGTTGGATTGCTGTCTCATTGAGGTTTACTCAAGATCTCTTGTTATTCATAATCCTTATGAAATGAATTAGGTAATCTTATATCAATATCTGTCACTGGACGTTAAGGACAAGCTAACAACAATAAAAGTTTCTGTCTTCTCTCCTTTAAAAAAAAATGTTCCTTACATGTTCTAAATAACGGTACTTCACTACTTGTTAGAAAAAGTTATCATTTTTGTATTATAATGTTATGTGAAAAAAAATAATTTAAGTATAGTAATAAAATAAAATAAAGCATGTGTGTGCTTATGGATAATCAAATCAGGCTTCTATAAACTAAAATCTGCGAAGCAAAATACTAAAACAAAAGAATAGTTAGATAAACTTGGCAAGACTTTCACTATCTGCTGTCAACCTAGCGACTACAAATATTATAAAAATTGTTTATCATAAGTACCAAATTCTAATCAGAAGCCTATAATATACAAATACTTTCAGTCTTAAGGAACTATCAAAATTGAGAATGGAAATGGGGAATGTGTCAAATATTGTCTAATAAGGACCTTACTGGTATTCATGGAAATTTGGAAAAATTACTTTCTTTGTTTTGTATACTGTGGATTAATGTATTTTTGTGGGTACCAATTTTCGTGGATCAAGGAAAAATTGTATTATTGTGAATAATTGACTTCATGGTTTTGCAAAGCCTGCATACAAGCCTATAGAAAGTTTGCAATTTGTTGAATATTTAAATAAGTGGTTTACCTATAGCCACGAAATCAACGAAAATTGGTATTCCACGAATAAAAATGAATCAAAAGTATTGTGTTTTGTCTCTATTGAACTTTGACTACATTACAAGCCAGAAAAAATTCTAATGGCACATTCTTAAGCAATCTATTATTGTCTGAGGATAGTAAGTTCAATATGTTATGATATATACTGGATGTTAAAGAGTAAAACATTATCACATTCATAAGGGTTTAGCATGCGAGTGAAAATTCTGATACATTTGTATAACACAAAGTGAAACGAGACAACATCTAAAAAGTTACGATAAAAATAACATACATGAAACTCCCATTATATAATAAAATGATAAGACTCATGTTAGGAGTCCACTATACCAAAAAGTTATGTATAAGGGTCACAATGATTTACATGAAAATTAAAACTGAAAATGAATAAGTAAAAGATAATACAGAGGAAGATAATTAATCAAAATCAAACTGTGAAATAAAATTATAGCCAGAAGCCATAGCTACAAGCATAATTTTTGTGCAACCATCACACAATACTACCTTCGTGCTATCTGTTTTCTTTTTTCTCTCCGTTGGAGAAGTGGCCGAATTTGAACGATATCTACCTGGTCCCTACATAACGTAATTAAAAATACAAAATAAAAAACACACATCCCGTCATTTCACACAAACACGTCACAACATTTAGTCATTGTACAACCTACCTGTTCATATGTGTGTCATACCAATAATTGGATTTATATTTCCGAGGTTAAAATAAATTTCAACATTTAAACACAAACATTGATTTATTTAATGTCTACATCACATAAATCAATGATTTCAACAACAAGGTCTTCGTATTCTTTGTTTTCTTCTCCACTATGCAGGTACACTAAAATCATTCAACATGCAACAAAAGGATATTCTAAAAAAGTGGGTGGGGCATTAGTTTCCATGTAACCCATCCAGTTGTTCATACCCATGAATTTCATACAATTTCAATTTTGAAAAAGTAGTATTTCCCCATAGTATTAATAACAATTACATCCAAATAAATCCTGTTGTGTTAATAGAAGTACTTGATGATTACTATTTAACAACAATTAATGGTCAAATGAATTTACTTGTAAATTTTAAGTTCTAAAGTTTTACATGGGATCAGAAAATAAATTCTTTTGCTCAGAAAAATTTCTTGGAAAATTTGAATCAGAATATATGCTTTTTTCGATAAATAAATAAATAATATTGTTATTTAAGCTTGTTTATTTAAGATAAAAAAGTATAATTTACATTGTGGTCCCCATGGTGAACCTCTTTTTACTAATCAATAATCAGGTAAAATTGATCCAGAAGATGGTTTTTCTGTTTAATTTTATCCTTTGCACAGGTTATATGAAAGATTATAAATTACTCAAGAGATCTTGTCTGCATCTTCTATCTGCCTTTAGCAAAATTATTTTTTATAAATATAAAAATACAAATAAAATTTGCCTTCCTATTACAATGTACCATGATTACTTTGACATTCTTGTTACTTAGACAAGAATATTGAACAAATTCTCTCTATCAACAAAAATACATTTCTGAAAAGATTCTTATCAAGTCTGACTGAAATGGACCAATCAATAGACAGCAATTTAAAAAAAAAACCAACTAGATTTTTAAGGGTAATATTTTTCACATTTAAAACTCTGGTCCGTATAAGCTCAAATTTTGAGAGTTCAAGACCAAGAAAATCAATTAAATATACAGGAACTAACTATTGTTGTTTTCATATATTTATATACAGCACATAAGGATACACATCTTTTAAATCCCAATAACAGACAACTTATCCATGCTTTTGGCATATGCAGTAACTTTTGCCATACATTCAGCAGAGTGCACATGCATAACATTCCATACACCTTAATGCAATCAGTGCATGCTGTAATTTGTAATGGTGCATCAATCTAATCAGACCCTTTGTAAACATTCTTATATTATAAAACTAAAAGTAAAACAATAGTATATATCAATTATTTTTGAATTTCAGGGAAGAGAACTAAAGGCTTGTTTGTTTAAAGGAGCAGATAAATTTAAGGATGCCATCCACTATTACTGCTTTTAGACACAAGCTTAAATTTCACACTAAATGGAAACTATCCCATAAATCTGATATAATTTTACAAATTATTATTGGAAAATATCTTTTGTGTAAATTTCTCAAAACAGAGTCTCAAAGGAGTGTGTGTCTCTCACCTGGCACCATCAATAATACAGACAGGTGTTTGTTCAAGATTTTCAAAAGGGCACTTGAATTACATAAATGTCATGAATAGAGCAAGCACATATTGCGGAACTTCAGACTAAAATACCCTCAATAATGCAGTAAAACATCTCGGAGAGCCTTATTCAGATACTGCTTTCCAGAGGTTCATTAAACCAGCCTTCTTAGAACTTTTTCCATGGGTAATAATCAAATCAAACAGCAAACAAAACCTTAATGAACTAACCTTTAATTTTATCAAAAGAAAGTCAATCTTTCTTGGTCTTGTTTTACTTTAGGGGACCTATACTATACTTAACTAACAATAACTCAAAAACCTAACCTTAACCTATATCTAACCATTACTTCAGCCTTAAACCTAGTCTAAGGCCAAAAAAGTTGAAATTGATCTCAAATACTAAATAGCAGCACAATTTTCTCAGATGGCTGAAAACAGAGCAGACCTGTCATTGTCAAAAGGAGAATTATCTGTATAAAAATTCATATTTATGCATTCATTTACGACATAGGAATAGACATTGCTGTGATGTTTACCATTGCTTAATATGCAGAAAATGTCATGAAATTCTATTGATGAATTAGATGAAAAGCATGTACTTTTTGTAGATAAATGTTGATGCAATACTTTTTGAAAGGGTATCATTCAAAGAGAGTGAAATTCTACTTTGGGCTAAATTTTAGTACCAAGAAAGAATTTTCATTACGTCAAAAAATGTCATCTAGAACAAAGACTTCATACAAACTGTTTCCAATAATTATAAGAAAACAATACACTAAATATTTACTTGGAAAGCCATTAAATTTACTTTTGCCTGTTGCACCCCAATCCATTATTTACATTAACTTCCGTAAGGGGATCATTTGGATGATTTGAAACATCATCAGATATCACTTGAAACTTAATATTCAAAGCTGATATAGTGCCTTATTAGTGGTAAACTTTGTTCAAATAGGCCAAGCAGTTTAAGAGTAGAAGATTTTTGAAAAGTTTATGATGATGAGTGATAAGACAGACACAAAGTGATGAGAAAGGCCAACACTTTCACATCAGGTTAGGTTAGCTAAAATTTGGTTTCTGAAGACAAGCAGTAATAGAGGTGGTTTTCTACTTCTAAATAAGTGGGATAACAAGTTCAGGCTTTATCTTAAGATAAGGGAAGGCACTCTGACTGTATTTCATAGTTAGTCTTACAGCTGTAGAAGTAAAAGATGACACACATAATACTTACAGTCTTTGCCTCTTGAAATGCTATAGATGAGAATCCTGGTTCATAATCTACTATACTTCTTGGCTGACATCGGTATTTCTCTACTGTTGACCGTGCGTTGGGTGGATTCCATTCACTGTTAGTAAATAAAGAAAAACATTCAGATAACAGCCCTCACACTCAGTGAACAAGATGATTACTGAAGTCTTACATGTAAAAGGCAGGATTATAGGTAAATGTTTCTATACCATAACAAGATGTCGTTTTCAAACAGCTGTTGCCCAATCACACTTTTTTAAAATGAAGATGTCACTAAAGATCATTATCTTAAACCAGACGTAACAACACATAGATGATAAAGTCCACATTAAAGAGATTCAGAAGTGCTTGGGAAATATTATATTGTGCCAGAGACTGAAATTGATTTTAATTATGATGCAACCTGCAGGTATAATACCTGTCAATTACCAACAATTCAAGCTGTTGGGAGAGAAAAGATTTCATAATTGATTGAATGTAAAGGATATTTATGACTTTTCAATAATCTGTGGTTCACATAAAGGACAATATTTACAATCTGAATAGTATTAATTTCAGAAACAAAACCTTGCAAAATATTGATTTATCCTAATTAATAATTCAAAATTTGATAGGACAGTGACAGGAATGGACATTTGGGATTCAGGAAACAATTCAACCCATTAGCTTCAAACACATAATAACAATTCTCCATATTGTTCCAGTAATAAACAAATAAAATTTTGATCCATTTCTTAATCAGCAAAAAAGTAAATTACAAAGCAATTTAATTATTCTGTCCAGACACTGGAATGAACATACTACTTTTTACACCTGAGATGATACAATACAATATTTTTTATTTTCCAAATTAAAGGGCCCATTAAGAGCATAACATTAATAACAACATGACATAAACATTACAGAGTGATTAAAGAAACATAAAATAATAGTTCAAATGCATGAGGAAAGGGTCAGTGGTCAAGGGGAGATAATTTTGTTATCTATTAGAGTATTTAACTAATTTTCTGATTTTCTAAGTAGCAGGCCTTTGTCAAGGTATGCACATAAAATAGATAAAAAACTGCTATCTTCATTACTCAAGATCCATGTAAAAAGATCATTTCTGTTTAAATTAACTAAACTGGGATATTTTTTGATATAATCAGTCATATCTCTTCTGAGGTTATTGTAAAGAGGGCATTCCAGAAGAAAGTGCATTTCATTTTCAATAGAATTTGAATTACAATATCAACACCTTAGATGAGCTCCATACTGTTTCAAACAATTTTAACATCAATACATGTACATACAAGTATGAAGTTTACATACTATGGATATATTTATTTTGTGGGTACCAATTTTTTGTGAATTGAGGAAAACTCGTATTTTCATGCTTTTGCCAAAGTCTGCAAACAAGCCTATAGAAAATATGTACTTCGTTGAATGGTAAATTTCATGGTTTAGTTATATTCATGAAATCAAGAAAATTGGTATCCTACGAATGATAATGAATCCAGAGTATACATTAGTGATTTTGTTTGTAAAAATCCTTTATTCTGAGGTAATAAACTTGCATGGGAACCAAGTATAACATATTTAACATGTTGTTATGTAAGCATTGCTCACTTATTATACACTTACATATATCAAGAATATGACTTGTAGTTTTGAGAAAAATGTGATGAAAATTTCTTTTAGGTGTATAAAATTATGAAAGTTTTTGGCAAAGGGGAGATAAGAAATTGAAGGATTTGAAAATGTGATACAAGGTATGGCATAACTAGATGGAGTTGTGAAAGTTGTAGTTGCTGAGAAAATGTGACTATAATTTCATCTATGTGCACGACATTTTACAGATATGTTTTGGCATATAGGAAGTAGATATTGAAGGAACTGAAAATTCCACATGGTACTGTATATCAAGATCAGGTTTGGTGCAGTATATCATGAAGCTATGGCTCGTTACTGAGAAAAATGTGACAGAAATATGTTATTGACAGAACCTACCTTCTGTGGAATATGGAGTATAATTAAGTAGGGGATAGGAATATTGAGACTCTGTTTCATGAGTTAAAACATAAATCTTGTTTTACAGTATTTAAGTATAAATACCGCCTGGCATTCTATAAGTTTATTTTCTGATTAAAAAAGACTCTTTTCTGAAGTCATTTTCTGATTATTTATTTACAGTGTTAGTTTAACCTTACAACAATAAGATGTGTACAACATTAAAAGCATGAAGTGATTACTCATAAGCCTTCTATCTATAGTACACGGTAACTGACTATAACTTCTCACAGCACACAAAGTAATGGATAACTAAGTGTAATCATCCGCCACAGTTTTGTTTTTTTTAAGTACCTTAACTACAATTGCCGAGATGTTTTCTTTACAAATCTTTAAAGTATATCTCAATACACTATACACATTCTTGTCTAATACTTAAGTTACCCATCACCAATAAATTAATCAAATAAATAAACCAAAATGGTGGATAAAATGTCAGTAAAACAAAATAATATGTTGTTATTCTTCAAATAACTGTCATCACCATAGAAGTTATAATGAACCAAACTTTATTTGTAAAGATTACCTATTCAACTAAATAAGTATATAAATTCTAATTATTGATTTGTTCAGTTTCATGGTTACTATGGTGATTATTCCAAACCTTTGCCATCTTACCTTAGGAAATCAAAGAGTTCTTTAAACCATGATCTGATATAGACCAGAAAAAGATAAAATCCTAATCAATTGGAGATAACTCAAAGTGTTTTTAATTTCACATGTGTGACTTTTATATCAATGCAAATTTCTAAAAAAAATATTAAGCCATAACCCTGCTTAACAGCTTTGATCTCCCAAAGGAATTCAAAACAAATGTAAAAACAAAGATGAGAAAAATACCACAAAAAAATGTTAAAATTAAGCACGTTGAAATTAAAATCATGGAAGAACACATTTGTAATTGTTCTGATACAAATACACAGAATGTACATTTATACATCAACATACAGGACTAACACAAGTCACAATGACATTCATCATCAAGCTGGTTTTATTGCGTTTAAGGTTGCCATCACATAGACGGATATAATGGGATTCTTGTTTTCAATCACCTTGGATTTGGAGGTCAAAAAAAGATAAGATGGCAATGGCTGATTGCTATAGTTCTAGTATAAAATTCTATTGATATCTCTACAATTTGTAGGATTAAAATGATTAATATCTGTGATTTTCCTGAAACCCAAATATAAAATGTTTGCCATTGTGATTATTGTTCATATTTGATAAGCAAGCTTTGTGCTAGGAGGGGATTACAATAATGATGAACCTACTCTAGGTAATTCAAGAAGTCTTGCACCTCTTCCGAAATTTCAGTATCTCTGAAATGTTGGAGAAAACTTATAGAATTAAGCATATATATCATAAAATTTACTTGGTTTTTTTCTATTTTTATTCTGGTTATAATTTCTATATAAAATATTGAAATATAATTAAAAAAATCTGTTAAATCTACATTAGATGATTTATTTCTAATTGAAAAACAAAATTATTCGATGTTGAAAATATTTTCATTTTCAATAAAAATTTACTATATAAATTTCTTTAAAAAAAAAAGTAAAACTATAAATAAAATGATCAAATTGTCAATTGTCCAATAATGGCATGCTGCATATCTATGGTTACAAAAAACTGTCACTGAACAAGGGTATGCATGCACTAGCAGTTCCAAAATTTGTGAAGTGTATTTTTAGGATATATTTTTTTAGTGGCACAGTAGATATAGAATACAAAATTATTAACCGTTTTTGACATAGCAGTGAACAGATGAAAATATTATTCATGCTTCATTTGGTGTGTGTGTTATAAACACAATGGGATAGACCTGGACAGATCAATAAATTCAGGAAACAAATTCAGAAAACAGACGTCAGTCAGGATGAAAAATGAATATATCTTTAAGGTGTATTAGGAAATTACATTGTCATAGGGGCGTAGAATATATCATGATCCTTTCAAAGGCAATTTTCTTCATCATAATGCATGTTTGAGGGGATTTATCAAATGGACAATGCTCAGATGATGCAAATTTACATAGGACATCAAGGTAGACACCACACATAATACAGAGACATGTACGTTTGTTAATACATTTAATGACACACATCCAGACGTACAGTGATGCAACACATGACACATACATGTATCATATGATAAAACTTCAGTTTAATTAGTCCATACCTTAAAGGCAAAAACTTTGTCAATTTTGTAGCATTTATCAGGAGGCGGTTTAAATTTTGACTTTTAATTTAATAATCATATAAATAATAAGATGTGGTATGATTGCCAATGAGACAACTCTTCACCAGAGACCGCAAGATGTAGAAGTTAGCAACTATAGGTCACTGTACGGCTTTCAATAATGAGCAAAACATATACTGCATAGCAATTTCAATTTAATCATGTATGCTTTTAACACCAAAACTTTTTTTTGTGTATTATAAATGTTCAAACTATCACTTAAAATTTCTTGAAGGACTATCAATATAACAAAAATATATCATTCAATTCAAAAGTAGAAAAAATTAGCAGAAACTCAAAAGTCTACTCATGAAAATTCTGAGACAAGAGAATATTTTTCTTCTTTTTATCATTGTTTTGCTAAAATACCCTTTAAAATAATGAATCAGATTGTACTAGTGTTATCTGCAAGTTTTATAAATCAAATTTAATCATATAAGACCATAACATTTTTTTTTATAGAAAACCAATTAAAAACTGAAGTTTTAACATTTTAAATATAATCATGTCTTACCATCTGCAACAGGAATAAACATATCAAATAAATAACAGCTCCAAGTTTTCTTTCTAAACATTTTTTTCTCTTATAAAAATTTATCATATTCTTTTAAAACCTTGGAACTTTAAGCAAAAAAACAAAATGCCATTGTACTTACAAAGACTTTGGTTTTGTAGACGATTTAAAATCTGCTTTGAAGTCTGATAAACTCTTTGATCTGGATTTAGTTTTAGATGAGTTGTCTGGTTCTGATCTATACCCTGCATCTACATCTGAAAATAACATTTATTGTAAATAAAAGATTTTTTGGCTGGAATTTCCGATAATTTTGAGTTTCATAATGCCATGAATGTAAGACAGTATATTCAACGTGAGGTCAAGGACTGCAAGTGCCATGCATGATCATCTAAGTATTATTAGCTGATTGGTCAGTTCTTGAGATTAGTAATTAATATCATATTTCTACATGTGCTCGGACATGCGGTCATTCGCCTTTGTTCTTGGAGAGAGAACGATTGTTTTCTGAATTTTAACTGAAACCCACCCATTGCCCTCCCTTTTTGTACTATAATGTTTGTAGGACATTCAATTTATCTATACCCTGCATCTACATCTGCAACACACAATTATGCTTTCTTACTGTTAATCACATATTGCAAAATTCATTAATAAGGAAAAACGTTTCTTTTACAAAGCATGAAATGCACTTATAGTTAATATAAAATATCTCTAAACATCTGTGGTTCCTTGATAGTGCCCAAACATTATTCAAGAGCTTTTTGGATGTGCAAAATTTAAGGTTAATTGAAAGATGGACGTGAAATTCATGAGCATCTGGTCCTTTTTCTAAGGCATGTGTACAATATTAAACAAGTTTCATCAACATACGGTAAATTCAGAAATTTTTGCAATTTTTTTATTGCAAAAAATTGGTACTGAATACCGATAGGTATCTCAAAAATATAAACTAACAACTTAATTTTGATAGCAATATTTGTATGCAGCATTTACTGAAATGGTGATTATAAAACATTCATTTTTGTCCATGCTTCAATGGACCAACTTGAAAACTGGGCCCATAATCAAAATCTAAATACATGTTTAGATTCAGCATATCAAAGAACCCTATAAATTCAATTTTGTTAGAATCAAACTAAATTTAATTTTGGACCCTTTGGACCTTAATGTAGACCAATTTGAAAATGGGACCAAAAATTAAGAATCTAAATACACGGTTAGATTCGCATATCAAAGAACCCCAATAATTCAATTTTGATGAAATCAAACAAAGTTTAATTTTGGACCCTTTTGACCTCAATGTGGAAAAATTGATAACGGGCCCAAAAATCAAAAATCTAAATACATGGTTAGATTCAGCATATCAAAGAACCCCATATATTCAATTTTGTTGAAATCAAACAAAGTTTAATTTTGGACCCGATTTGGACCAACTTGAAAACTGGGCCCATAATCAAAATCTAAATACATGTTTAGATTCAGCATATCAAAGAACCCTAAGAATTCAATTTTGTTAAAATCAAACTAAGTTTAATTTTGGACCCTTTGGACCTTAATGTAGACCAATTTGAAAACGGACCAAAAATTAAGAATCTAAATACACGGTTAGATTCTGCATATCAAAGAACCCCAATAATTCAATTTTGATGAAATCAAACAAAGTTTAATTTTGGACCCTTTGGACCTCAATGTGGACCAATTTAAAACGGGCCCAAAATCCAAAAACTTAATACACGATTAGATTCAGCATATTAAAGAACCCCAAGAGTTCAAGAATAAAACCCCATTGAAATTGGTCAAGAAATAAGCAATTTATACAAAGTATTTCTTCTGCACAATACTGTGCAATTGAATATTTCTTGCAATTGCGCAATACTGTGCAATTGAATATTTCTTGCTATTAGCAATACTGTACAATTGACAATTTCTTGCTATTGCGCAATATTGTGCTATTGGATATTTCTTGCTATTGCGCAATACTGTGCAATTGAAGATTTCTTGCTATTGTGCAATACTGTGCAATTGAAAATTTCTTGCTATTGCACAATACTTATTATATAATAATTTACACATCCTGTTAGATGTGTATCTCCTGCCATATCATTATTATTTGCTTTTAAATATAAATCAGAAATAACCAACTTAAAATGGAAAATTTTAAAGAAAAAAAGGAAAAAAAAACCCCCGAAATTTTTGAACCCCTTATGATTCATCACCCCAAACTCAATCCCAGCCTTCCTTTGAGGTATGGTACCATGCAGTACAATTTCAGAGATCCATACACTTGAACACAAGTTATTGTCTGGAAACTAGAAAATGCTTATTTTGGCCCCTTTTGGCCCCTAATTCCTAAACGTTTCAGGCAATTACCCCAAACTCAATTCCAGCTTTCCTTTGTGATATGGAACCTTGTAGTACAATTTCAGAAAGATCCATACACTTACACACAGTTATTGTCATGAAACTAGAAAAATGCTTGTTTTTGCCCTTTTGGCCCCTAATTCCTAAACGTTTCAGGCAATTACCCCAAACTCAATTCCCAATATACGACCAATCACAATAATAAATGCACACAGAAACTGTGGTTTGACCATGTATGATATAGTCAGTATGTTCATTCAAACACTGACAATGTTTGCGTATGTTGAACGTGTGACTGTTTTATCATATATGTCCCATGTTTTATCATTGTTTAGTGATTTTGACCATGGATGTTGAATATTTGAATAATTAGTTGATTAATATTGATTTAAATGCCACTTTCAGCACTATTGGTCAGTTTTTATTGGTGGAGGAAGATGGAGTGTCCGAAGAAAACCACCAACCTTTGACAGGAAAAGTGACAATCCTAGTCAATTAAGATTAGAGTCAAACACACCTGCACGTGTGGGGTTCGAACTCACAACCTCAATGTTGACAAGCTACAGATACAGTAGATGAACTTCTTAGACCACTTAGCCAATGAGACACCTATTTGAATTGAAAGCGTTTGGCTTCAAATGTTTGATGTATATATTTTGGTACTTAAATGTTTCTTTTCAAGTTCAAATTAACTGTTCTAATTTCAAATGGCCAACCGAATAACTTCATTTCTTTAGTATGTACCTTTCTTTCCTGTGAACTGTTCTTTTCTTTGGTTAAAATCAGATTTGGTTATTTTTTCTGTTTGTGAAGATGATAATCTTCCATTCTGTTTGTTCTTTTCATTAACTCGAAATTTAGATGAGTCTTCTCTGTGTGTAGAAGGAAGTTCATATGCAGGTTTGTAGGGATTTTCTTCTGCAAAATAGTAATTAACAAGGTCAAACATAGGGATAATAAAACACATTCTAATGCAATGAGTAATGTAAAGCCAATTTTGATAGGATTAAGCATGCTGTCAATTCCACTGTTGAGGATCAGAGTCATTGGCAATAACATAGCACAATTGCATTTCAAGTTTGTAATGTTTAATTTTGTGCATTTTAAGAGTATTTTCAATTGCAAATATTCTAATTGGCTACATTATTCTGCATCACCAGTAAAACTGCATTTGCAACCATCAAACCCCTAACTGATGCTGACAATTCTATAAATACTGTAATGTTATTTCTTAATATAAATCATGCTTTGACTCTAAACAATCAAATACATTTTTTTTCTCAAATTTTTTAGAAATACTCAGAATCCATACCAAAGCAATTTACTCTCATGCCCAAAAATACAGGTATAATATGCACTGGTATACAACACCCATATCATTGGCAGAACATGCAGGTTCTTAGAAAACATAAATAACAATTCTTACATGACGATAAATAACACTTCAGTAACACACAATTGAATTACATAATGTTGGCACATTGTTTATATTAAGTAAGAGTGAAATGAACATATTTTCTGAATGACGTAAGGTTAGAAACCAGTAAATTGCTAATTTGACTACTGGTATTAATAAACTATGACAGTTAGTGATAACTAATGTGATATTACTACTCTATGCAAACATGTCATGAAATAGTGTATTAAGTTGTGTTTGTAACGAAGGTGACAGGACAAAATTTATGTCTTCATTTGACCTTCATTAATGAACATTACCTCAAAAGATGAATGTTTCTATTTACCTTATATGGAGTATAATTTGAACAAGGGTAGAATATTGCATTGCCATCATGTTTTACACAATATAAGGAGAAAGATCTTTAAATTCTGATATTTTCAAGTGTGGCTACAAGCTGAGTAAAATTAAGTGCTCGGATTTAAGCTTTGATCTTGATAACAAACTGGTTTCTTTTTAAAGAACAACTTACTGGTAACTGTTTCCTCAACTACAGGTTTCTTGGTATCTAAAAATGAAATGTTTTGATGATGTAACAACACAAAATATCACACACACACAAGCAGGCAGGATGTTGTCAAACATGGTGACATTGGGAGGAACACTTCATCTCTGATTAATTTTGCATGGAATTTGAATAATTTAAAATCAAGTATAAATCAATTGAAAACTTAATCTTGCTGTAAATGATACAAAAATGTGCAACTACGTGTACTGTTAATCGTGTACTGTTAATTGACAGTTTTTATTCCTCAAATAAAGTTGATCAAACCATGCAAAGTTTTCAGAAATGAAAAACATGATATGATGTTTATATGTGTCTAGCACCTCCAAATTCCTTTCTACGAGTTAGTCATTAATCACCTATTATTGAAAGTACTAGTTTTCACAGACTGCTAGCTTATGGATGCAAATGCTGAAAATTTTCCTCTTAAGCTAATATATTTTTTTTAAATTTCAGCGTAAACATATAGATAAAAGAAGCAAAAAATTATTTTTTATTTATTTATTTTATTATCATTCTTAGATCTTGATGGTTTACAAACTTTAATTTTTCTGTATATGATCACTCTCTGTCAAAGTATATAATGAAATACCTAACTAAGAAAGACAAACAATTAGACAAACATCCTTACTATCTTACAATGTTTAAATGTAAATTTCTAAACAATTTAAAAACAATGACTAGACAAACTAAAGATGTAACTAATGTTTGTATATCCATACCTGATGAATAATAACAAATTCCGCTTAGAATATATTTACCAGCGACAAAAATGTGAGATAACATTCGCATGAATTAGATCTATTGTCTACAGATACAAAATAGGACAAAAAACTTTGAATGGTTCATTTCATCTTGTCTATAAGCATGTATCAATCAAAGTCAAATTTTTGTAAACTGATGTAAAATTAACCAAACTTTCGTAATGTTTTGATTTTTATTATTGATTTAAATGTTCTTTCTATTGTCAATTTAAAAACGGAGGTGTTATGTGTACTTTGCATGTAACAATGTAAACATGCTTTATAAAAATAAGATGTGGTATGATTGCCAATGAGATAACTATCCACCAGAGACCAATTGACAAAAATATAGAAATGTTAAACTTTTTTTATCATAGTAAAATTGGTTTTCTTGGAAAATAATACTTAATTTCTTTCATGAACAGAAAATAAAACTTTTATCTTTAAAAAAACTTTTCTTTTATTTTTCAATTTTTTCAACAATTTTTTTATGCATAAATCGGACATTAAATACGTTTGTAACCATGCAAACAAAATATAAAATACATGCATTAGGATGTACAAATATCATGCTAGACAGTTAATAGTACTATCTATAGATATCTGAGTAAGGTGAATGATTGCTGCTTTTTTACACTTCATTGTACTATTAATTGATTGTTGTGTGCTTAGTGTCAAGTAACAAATAATTCACTTCCACTCTTTCAGAAATTAAAATATGTTTGTCTTAATTGCGGCCTATGACTTGTTTCAAAGTCTTGGTGATGACAACCTTGTATTGAGTCAGCTTTATTGATGAAACATATAAATTCCTAAAAAACAACAATGCCTTAATACTTATATCAAAAGTATATAAAATGAAGTCTGAATTTGTGAAAAAGACCAATGACCTGATGAGCACTCTAAAGATGATATAAGCTTCTAGGTCGAAGAAGATATTCATCAACCAAAAACCAAATTAATTAGTCAAGATAATTATCAATGTGACAAATTTTGATTTTATCAATCTGATATGTAAATCTGATAAATTATCATTTGTGGCACAATCAATAGTCCTTTTTGTACACTGGAATGTGCTTCTATGTAAAAAATGCTTACTTGGCAAAAACTTGTATTACAAGGATCTAGAATCAAAGTGCTGGATAGCACCTCTGGGAAGTTTGCAACTGTAGAATGTGTATTATTTCAAATAGGTTATAGATGTGTATTATTTCAAATATGTATTTAATCACAGCTTTGATGTTTTTAACTAAACCATTTTCTTTTCAGCAATTATCAAAATTATTTTTTTCATTGTTTGTCATTTAAATTTTGATATTTTCTATTGAAACCTTAAACTGTTGTTCTAAAATAATCAAATATACAATAAGCTCTGTTAAATTTCTTTATGTGCCCATGCCATATCTAGGGCCTGTGATTTTATAGTATTTTTTTTCCATTTGTAACTGGGCATAACCCTAACCATAATAGTAAAATGACGGCACAAAATTCAAACTTGATCTTGGTTTTGTGGTTAAAAGTATTGTGTACAAGTTTCGTAACATTTGGTTGAGACACACTAAAGTTAGAGCACGGTATTGAAAAATATTTGTAAGTGTTCATGGAACCCGTGTCTCGCCTACTTTTGCTGTTTATCGAGGCTCAACAAAAAAAGGAAAAAGTTAATAAAATATTTCTCTCTATACTATCTTTTGATTGTTAGAAGCTTCTGTCCAAGTTTGGTAAAAATCCAGGATAGTTTATGAATCTAATAAATGTTTTAAAAAATTTAACTGCAGACTGTATGTAATGTTAACTGGAAGAAAAGCTAAGTCCATTAATAAGTAAAATACGGAAAAACAAGAACAAAATTTTAACTAAATTTCCTTCTAGATTCTAGCTTTTGATCATAAACAAGCTTCTGTCCAAGTTTGGTGCAAATCCAGGATAGTTTAAGAAAGTTATTAAATTTTAAAACTTTAGCCACAGAGTGAATGTAATGTTTCCTGGCAGAAAAATTAAGTCCATTTATAAATAAAATACTCAAAAGATGGAATTTTTTTTACAAAATTTACTTCTGGATACTATTGTATGATCATAAACAAGCTTCTGTCCAAGTTTGGTAGAAATCCAGGATAGTTTAAGAAAGTTATTAAAATTTCAAAACTTTAACCACAGAGTGAATATTTGTGGGCGCCATGCGACAATATGTAGGATCGCTATGTCTCGCTTTTTCGACAAAAGTTGAAGGCTCGACAACAATCACAATTTTAAATTTGTAAAGGGCATAACTCTAGAACAGTAAAACTGACGCCACGAAACTCAAATCTAAACAGTGTTTTGTGATAATGAGCTTTGTGTATAAGTTTCATAACATTTGGTTGAGACAAACTAAAGTTCATGAAGTTAGAGATCATAAACAAAAATTCAAGCAACTTTTCCATTTGTTAAGGAGCATAACTCTAGAATTGTAAAATAGACGCCACCAAAATTCAACTTGACCTGTGTTTTGTGGAAATAAGTATTATGAATAAGTTTCATACAATTTGGTTTAGGAAAACTAAAGTTAGAGAACAGAAACTAATGTTTGATGTACGGACGTATGTACAAGTAAGGGACGTACATACTAACAGAAGAAAAAGGTAAAACTTAATACGGTGGGGTCATAACAATAGCAGTATGACGAAAGGAATAAAAGTTTATAAACACTAGATTCATAGAGGTGATTATAACCCTGTAACACATTTTAAAATTGATGCTGTGAAATTTAGCATTGAGGCAATAACATTTGAGATTTTTGGTTCGTCATAATTATTTGGACTACCACTAAGAGTAACTTAAGTCATTTTGCTATTACATGGACAGATTTTATTTAATCATGTTGCTACAGCACTTGTCTTGATACAATGAGTTATTCTAAGTAGAAGCTGACTTGTCTGCCTTATCCTTGTAACGATTTGTGTACAAATGTTATTGTTAATCGTAACACTGAGGACATGGGCTGTGATATGTACGAACTGTCGTTGAGTCAATGTTTTTCAGCTGCCAGTTTGATCCACGTGACTGAGCATGCTGGACGAGTAAAGGTCCTTAAATTCACATTGGAATGTGAAATAGCTATTATTTAAATAGCGGAATTCAAAAGTTTTCAAATGTTTTTGGCATCAAAACTTTCCAATCGATGTTTTGACAAAAACATGCACTTTTCTGTCATAGCCGGTATTTACCTTTACTCATCCTTGGCGTGTGACATAAGCCATATGACTTTCGAGTATTTCTGTCACCTGTGTATAATTGTTCAATCAAAATTTTATCACTTGTCAATTATCCGACGGCTTGGTCAAAATATAAACATGTTAAAAAGTACGTTGCATTCAGTAATGTCAGTCATACGGATTCTTCGATACACTCGGCTTCATTACTTTATATTTAATACTAAACATTTGTAAATATCGTACATAGAAAAAATTGTGCGGTAAAATGTTCATTCATGAAATATTAATGAATGAAACGATGTCTCGCATACATTTCTTTTGATTTTCTCTTCACCGCATGGAAAATCCATGAAGTAGTGTTTGTAATAATCATTTTCAAAATGAAGTTAAATTCACCTGAATTGTCGGTGAACATTCATTCCTTTTTTATTCAAGCTGTAATCTTTTCAAAGGGACTCAAAATTTCAAAAGCATCTTCCTAGAATCAGCATCAAACACTAGTACTACATTATCTTGGAGCAGAACATTTGCGATAGTCTGTCACCGGAAGTTAGCGGCCGACGCCTTAGGAAAGTATTGCTATAGCAAACTTCCCAAAAACTGCTTACAATAAAAAGATGTATAAATATTCTTTGAACATAAAAGCATCAAAAATCAAAATGCTTTTATTTCAATGTTAATTTCAATTGCATTAAATTTTGTCTTCAATTTAAAGCATGTAATTTTTCACAGGAGCCTATTCTTTTCACCTAAAGATATCTTTACACACTATATGATTTACTGTGACAAAGTTTCTTAGTACTTTACCGACATTAAACTTTAAGCAATATGGTGAGAAACAATGTGCTGCAATGTGAAAGGTTACTTGGCAAAACCTTGTATAACAATTGTAAGGATCTAGAAAACAACGGTTTATCAAATCATAATACAATTGATATATCAGTGATATTTATAATATCTTTCATGGCCCTGAGAAAGAGTCAGAGAATAAGACTGGAATTACAGAACCCTTTTTTTTTTTTTTTTTAGAATAATCTGACTAAAGAATGATGCAAAAATGAAAATGAAATGTTTTAGTGTAATAGCCTACAAAATAACACCACCTAGCAAAATCCCTTATAATACTTCTAACTTGTTACATCATCCCTTTACTAGATAGTTCTATACCATTATTATTATAATGCCTTGAAACAAATACCTTCTTTTGGCTTTGGTTCTGTCTTGACCTCTGGGAATTCATATGTAGGTCTGTAGGAGTTGGAATCTGAAATTAAACAAAATAAGATCAAACATTTATATATCTTGGGTAAGTCCTCTTTTCAGATTAAAAATGAAAACAATGGTTAACAATGTAAAAGTTAAAAAGGTTATGATATGAAATGACATGATCTAAACAAAATATAGAAAAATGTAACTAAACTATAATAATGATGTATTACATCATGCATGATGTATTCGAGGACTTTCAAAACTGTGAAATTAAAACATAATGAATAGTGATCAAGATTATAACAAAAATAAAAATAATGTAACTAAACTATATTAATGGTGTGTTACATCATGCATGAATCTTAGTACAGTATTTTCAAAACTGAGAAAATAAAAATAATGTATGGTGACCAAGATTATAACAAAATTAAAATAAAAGATGAAGAACAGGTGAAACTCAATAGTTTTTATTAATCTTTATATATAAAATTCATGAAACCATGCTAAATATATGAATAGATATTTTGTAAAATCAAGCTCATATAGTATTAGTTTAATGTTTTCTGCTGTCCATTCTATTAACTGTTGCCTGAAAATGCAGTTAGTTAAAACCTTTCAAATGGTAAGTGAATAACCAAAGTGATGCCCCTATTTATCTCTTATATATAGATAGATGTTCATACAAATATCTTTTCAATTTGTTGTAATTTTCAAAACCTTTTTTTCTTTCAAATGGTATACACATAAAAGGTTCTTTCATTCTTTTTAGGAAGGTAGGGTTATCTGAATTCTCATCTTGTATAATAATAAATCTACATGTATGTTGATAATTTAAACCACACGTAAGATTCAATTCCACCTTCTCTTTTTTTCTCAGTCTTTTCATGGACCAATCCTAGGCCGCATGTAAGGATAATACCTTTATCCTTGAAAACAAAATAGTTTTCCTATTTTTACTATCACAACATGCATTTTCCTGTCCCAGACACAACATTAACATGACAATACAATGTAGCACAGACATATAGAGAATAAGTTTCCATCAATTACTAACTTTATACACAAATTATTTAAAGTAAACGCCTAATGGATCACAACTGTATCATTATATAACTTTATCTGAATGGTTTGCACATCAATCAATCCAATATTAAGGTTTTTTTTCTGTGTGGACATAGATTTGATTCAGTATTCAGTCCTACATTCACACATGGAACCTTGTGTATCATTATGTAATGAAAAATATTTGTTTAGATGTAAAAGATGTTCTAGCACACGTTCTATATGAGTTTACAGACTGTATAGTTAACTCTTTATATCCAATTTTTTTTGTAATTCAGATTAAAGAAAACTATCCCCCCCAAAAAAAATTGGAGTCAAATCGTGAAAGTTCAAAGCAGTGCTGAAACCTTATTGTGTGCCTAATTTTTTTATAACTGAATTTTGAAGGCAAGGAAATCATTATTTTATGTATAGATTTTGAACTTTCAAGTTCTCATACATGAAGACTGATATGAATTCTCAATATTGGCAACCTGTCCACAGCCATCATGATATACTCATTGACATATAATAAATCTGATGGTTAAATGTTGCAAATTGAAGACTCCAAGATATTTGAGGTTAGACATGCAGAAACACAAGGCAACTGTACTACAAAACTAATATTTCAATGTCCTGGAATCCTTGGTATTATCACTGAGATCAAGAGTTTGAATTAAAATTATTGTTAGTTTGGCATTATTTTCCGTGACACAGCTCTTTATCGTTGTTCCTATCATTCAAGTTCAGTTTAATAAATAGACCAACAAAAGGACAAGATACAGGCACTATCCTGCTAACAGCAGCCTAAGACTGATCTGATGTCTGACAGCCTGTTTTGGAGAAATACCTAGTACTTATTAGATATTCCACAATGTGAATAACATATGATATGATCATGTGCTTCAGTACAGAAGAGATGTCAAGACTATTTAATCAAACCAGCATATACGAGTATTTATTCACATGTTGTATAACACGAAAAACATAAATACATGTACAAACACTAAAGGGAAAGGTAAAACAAGACAGATAAACTAAAAATATTCTCACCGAACAGTTCACTCACTGAGACAGCATTTAAAATAAAATAATACATACAATTACACACACAATAACACGTGCACATCAAGTCAAAAGGATTCACGTACATGACAAGGAATATAAATGCAGAAACACTCCCGTTTTCATTGATTTTCAATCTTATAAACTGACAGATATCTTATCAAGATTAACTTTCTGATACTGAGCTACTTTAAATCACAAAGTACACATATCATAAAAAATTCTAATTTAAAATGTAAATTTCATTTAACTGTCAGATTGTCATGGTAAAAGACAAAAATTAATTTTCAGTGTCCGTTTTTTTTTTCTTTTCTGAAAGTGTTTAAAATATAATCTTTTCATCTTATAATGTGTAACATCAACATGATTTAAGATACACCTAAATGTACAAAAACATAGGAATAAATCATATTATGAGATGCAATTTAATATATATGACTGAAATGATATAATAATTGACAAATGTGATGTAATTTCCTCATACCGAGTATCAAATCATTGACAACTTCAAGAAGGAAAATGTAATATGCAACTGAATTTTAACCCTTTATCTATAAACCAATCTATTTACAAGTCTTTTCAATTAATTCATCAGAAAAACTAAATAAATGGTCTTTGTAGTTATGCAAAATATTATGCCTCCATAACATAAGATTACTCAATTTGTAACTTTTATGAAATCTAATTGGATATGAGCTGGACTGAACAAGTTGATATAAAGGTAGATGTGCTGACTGGACAGAACAACATTCAAATGAAGGGAAACATGCTAGAATGAACAAGATTCAAATGAAGATAAATGCATGGTAAGGGTTTATAAAACGAAATGAAACTACCAGAAACTTGTTGAATGCCAATATGCTTTCTTGGAAAAATTCTATGGTAACCTGCTTTAGTTTCATTAGGATCTACCATCTCCCATATCAAAAATATGTAAAAGTTATTCCAAACACCATTTACAAGAAAAGTTAAACCCAGGGTGGAAATTGCATTGATAAGGGTAAATGAACATTTTTAGTTTTAGCCTGATAAATTGTACAAATTTGAACTTTTATGATTTGTCCAAAATTTTTGATCAAACCACTTTTTGATGCCATCACTTATAAATTGTATTTCATTACTTTTAATTGTTAACTCTTTGCTTCAGTAGATGCTTAAACTAGGTTTCCTATAAGGTCAAATTTAAGTCCAGAATGGTGAAAACAAGGACTCACAATTGCAAACACCACAGTATTTTGTTGCAATGTATGCATAAGCCAAACAGTTTGTAATTTTGGACAACACTTTTAAAATTGCAGATGATTGTTTAGATAATAACATGTGACCACCATACAATATGGACACAGAGTTTTACAGTCAAATCTAGGCATTTGTAAATGACTGGTCTTACTAATCAACTAAATATTTCTGTAAAGCAATCATTCATGAGCCAAAAAATAAAGGAATTAACTTTTTTTTTTAAGAGGAAAATGATTTTTTTGCAGTTACAGATTTACAAGGAAATGCTCATAGGAAAAAAGTGTACATCACAAATATATATGTTAACAATTCAACTTATAAACTGAATTATGAATAGAAAGACTGTTACATGAGAAATCAAATATTGAGAACATGCAAAAATATGAAAAATAGCAACAGCTTTGAGGTATACATATATATACAAACTGTGTTATATCTGTGTATTTATAAAACATATATCATTACTGTTATGATAGAAGAATGTATTGCTGAAAGGGAAGTGATTGTAATGATTTTTTCTGATGGTTTTAGACATGTTCACAAGCTATTTAATATCATTACAGAGTAATTAAAATCATTTCAATGATTTTTATGGTCATAACTTAATAACAGAAAGCATGTGACCTCTTTTCAATCAGTGCTTTTCCTGTAAATGAAATTAACAAAAAATTCAAACAAGATATATTGCTTTAAAAATATTCATCTATGCAGTTAATCTTTCTTAGGATTTTTTTTAAGGAGGACGGTTTTGATATTGAATTATAAAACCTTATTTGTTTACCCTCAAAATTTTTCCATTATTAGGTACTGTATTCAATCAATGTTTTAGAAGATATCCATGGTAACAATAACTGCTTATTTAATGCCTCTTTTCAACACTTTCATGAAAAGTTTAGAATGAAGGATTACTTAGTGAGGCCTTTCTGACTGGCATTTTTATTCTAATTAATCTGGAGTAGTAAGATGTCTATAAGAATGAGGGAACTATATGTGGCTTAACATTTCCTAAACACAAGTCCAGAATTCAAAAAATCATATCAGACATGATCCCTTACTTTACTTAAACAATTCATTTACTGGAAAGAACATTATGAAGAAGTTTTTTTACTTCTCAGCATTATTGCAAAAGTACTTCATTTTTTGTGTTTACCATTAAATTTAATAAACCCATTAGTACCCTTCCAATAATGATATGTTATAATATTTTATCACAATTTATTATCCAACTTACTGCAATATGTATAGAAATGCCCATGCTTTATTAGAGGAAAATTTCGCAAATGGTCTTTATGAACGGAGAAATTGCTACAGCCAGTCATTACGAAATCTCAGTCATGCATTATCAAACCCGTGCATTAAAATCACAGCCATGCATTATGAACAGATGAAACAGGACATCGATTAAATCAAAATGTCTTTTATTTTTTTAGATAAGGGACAACTTTTAAAAATTTTTTAACTTAATATCATAAAAAAGTTTTAATGATGTTCAGTGTTTTGTAACGACTTGAAACGGAAATATTTCACAGCCTTTTTGAGTACGACTTTCGATTATTATCACTGTTTCATTTCCGTTGATCAATCATCAGAAGACTGAATGCAGACTACTCAAAGAGTAAGAAAAGTTAAACTGTCTGATTTATTCTTCCCAGCTACTTTATATTTGCTAGATAAAATGAATTGTAATAGCATAGAATTAAGTACTTGGATGAGAAATCAGAAATTACATCTGACAATGTTGACCAAAAATCCACCATGAATGGGAAAAGACAAGTTGAGCTATGAATTCCATATCTTCTTCACGGTAAGATTATTACTCTTTATTTAATCAAGAATTAAAACCATTTAATAAAAGTGTTATGAACTGGCTTTTTCTGTATTGGTCCTGTTATCGATTTGTGGTTAGCTGTATTTGAATCCGAGACTGGAAGACTGTTCTTGAATGAAGTTTTTTTTTAAGTTGGTTAATAAAAGTACCAATATATGGACTTTTTAATATTGGCCCTGTAACATGCCCTTGATATTAATAATGGCCTCGAACAGTTGTAATGGCCCTCGGCGTTGCCTCAGGGCCATTACAACCATCCTTGGCCATTATTAATACCTCGGGCATGTTACAGGGCCAATATGAAAAAGTCCATACATTAATACTATAGTAGAAAATGTCATTATGACTTGAAAGGTTTTTACAGCCAATTCAAGTCATAATGACATTTTTTTTACCACCAACAGATGGAGATAATGTCCATTGATCAAAATGGTATCTTTCAATGTTTTATAAATATAATGTCTTTTAATCAGAAAAGAACATTTCAAACATAAAATATTAAAGCTAAACCAATCAATAAAATATTCAAATAGAGGAACAATTTGCCAGGTGACTCCCAAATAAATTAATTTTGATCAGTAGTAAAATTTCTTTCTTTTATAGCAAATCAGGTCGAAGATATTAAAATCTTTTATAAATCTTGTATAGAAGAATGCAAGTGTTAACTTTGTCCTCAATAAGAACTGGTGTTCATTATTTTCTACAATTAAAATGTGTACTATATTGAAATCCATACAATGTAATCCACAATCTTTATACAAAGGCGATCTGATTGTAGACTGCAAAGTGCTGATAAGATTTGGTAACTAAATAGTCATTGCACAAAAGAAATAAGTTTCTTTAATTGAAATACATTTTTTTCAAAATGCTTATTTGCATATAAAAGAATTTTAATTTTGAAAGGTCTTTTAAAAATAACAGGTATTTTGAAGTACACGGAATTCAATGTGCAATCATTATTCATGATTCAATAGTTAAAGACAGGAATTTTAATATGATTCAGATTTTGAAAGTCATCACATTTGCTGCTTCATGTCTTTTTTTTCAGGCTATTAGAATTTGATTCAGCAAATCTATTTCTTCCCTTACCATATTTTTGTTTAATGATGTTTGCTTGTCAAGTTTTGGAATTTTTGTCAGATTTTGAAATCCTCTGGTTTTATCCATTTGAATGCCTTAAAAATTTTGCCCATGGACCCCACTTTTCTTTTTATAAATCTTTTACATATATAATTATAAGCCATTTGTAAAAGTCTTATAAAATCTTTTTATTTTTAATAGTTTTTGAGAACTTTAACTGGTCAATGATAAAGCTATGAAAATCAAGAGAGAACATTTTCCGCCAAAATTCCAATGGCTAATATCTCGAAAACAAGCACATTGACCCTATATTTTTTTTGCTTTTTGGTTCCTCAATTAATCCCTATCAATATATACTAGTTTAATGGAAAGTTATTTATTTTGAAACTGAGCAGCAAACTTCCTTAAGACATTGTTGTCTTTATTCGTTTTACTAAAGTTTAAAGTGCTCTTTCAGGCTCTTAGAATTTTATTCAGCAAATCTATTTCTTCCTTAACAATATCTTTGTTGAAGAAATCGTTGTCAATTTTATTTCTAAAACCTTATCTTGTAAGTTATACATAAACATGACTTAGGTCAGAAAAAAGGGTACAAATTAAGCTACAGCTAATAGAACCCTATAATATAAAATAATATATAATTGAACAAACTTATATCAGATGATATATATGTGAACAAAAGTTTGTACGAGCCACATGCAAGGGAGGTAATCAACAACAGAAGCTGAACAAAAATAAAACAACCTGCTTGTTTGTATAGACAATCCATGATAACAGTTACATCTTCTACCTCTTTCTCTGTAAATAATATATATCCAACAGGAGTTAGTATAGTATTATAGGTGTTAGTCTACTGTATTTAAATGTACACAATGTCAGTTGTGTTGAAGCTACTGTGGAATCATTATTTTTCAAGAGATACCCAATATTCTTGGATTTCATAGGTAAAGGTGAACCACAAATTTAAGTATTCAACGAAGTACAAAATACATAAACTTTGGCAAAAGCCTCAAAATTTAGTATCAACGAAAATACAATATTTCCTCAATCCACGATAATTGATGCCCATAAAAATAAATGAATCCACAGTAATCAAAAGTCATGTTCATTTGTAGGTTGTTTTAAAAAATTCCAATGAAACTGTAAGGAATTCTGTTAGATTTAGAGCAAAACAATACAGCATTTCATGCATATTTCTTGAGAGTGGTTAGATGTTTTCTAATCTTGTTCAATGCCAAATGTAAAATGATAATAAATAACAAGAAGCTGCAATTACATATTTAACAAGAATCTGTATTATTTTGTTCTGCACAAATGCAGTAAGAAGAACAACTTGAAAAATTTTATAACAGATTAGCAGCTATAAATTTTAAATGGCTTATTTCAGTTGAAACATATCTTTATTGTTTCCTTTTCTTCCTTTTGCACACTACTACTGATCCAATGTTTATATTTGATACAGTAGAAAATGATGAGGATAAAATGATCAAAATGATTGTCAACAGCACCAGTTATTTGTATGATGTTTATGAATGTCATGCTAATGATGGTTCATGGGAAAAGTCACATGATTACAATTTTGAAAAGATCAAATTTCTTCAAATCCCAAACACTGAAGGGTTACTAGGAGAATGGTTATATGAACTTTATATGCTGGTAACGGAATGGGTAAAACAAGTCCTATTCTTTACAAGACATCCCTTAAGGACAATCTGTAATGATAGATTGGAATGAATAAAATGTCACTGAAAATATTCATTAGTGGTTAGTTAACTGAAGTCTGTCAAATTTGCTTGTCTGACAAAAAAATTAAACATGTTCTTTAACAATCAAAATATTTAAGTGGTATTTAAAAACAATAGCATTTTACAATTTTAGCCATGTAAATTCATAAGTAATATTGACATAACATGCGACTACCTTTTATTCACGACAACAAAATAACAGTATTGTCAATGAAGACAGCACAAGATATTAACGTGCCATTGTTTTCAACAAAAGCTCACTGTTTCACATATCAAAATAACTCCAAACATTTGTACACGGTATGCAATGCAAATAGTTTGTTCACAGTTAAACATGGTAAAACAAATATGTAAACAGTGCTGCAATAAAATGCCCCATTTCCATTCTTTTGAAAAGTTGTTAGTTGTGCCAGTTGTGTTGATATAATCTTTAAAACTTTAAATACATGATTATTTGAAAGTGAGGTGAAAACCAACAAAAATTCATTTATCAAAAGGTGAAAAATTTGAATTTTATTCCAGGGTCAAAAGAAAAACAATGTCTTCATAAAAACTGGGAAAGCCGATGTAAAATTCTGGATAAAATATTGCATAGTAACTTTGAAATGTGAGATTTGTTATCTGCATTTGTAACTAGTATCAAAATCACAAACAAAAAGCCATTCAAACATTTTCTTTCTCTTACCAGTTTCTGTTACTTCACTAGTTTCTCCTGAATTAAAATAGGTCAATAATACTTTCTTCATTGTGCTAATTTAGATTATTTATTCAGATTTTATTTCTTTTGTAGTGTATTGAATTAAAAGCATACATGACATTGGTGAAAAGACAAATGTAACTTGCCATTCTGTGATTGTGTATTAAAAGAATCATATTACAGTAGTAAATTTGTTAACATGATAAGCTACAATGTTTTGTTGCAGCTCCTAAACATTTCACCTTTACCATTTGCAATTACATAAGTAAGCATTTTAATTTACAGATATATATAGGCATGTTATAATGTGAGGGAGGCATCTGTTGATGGCATTGTTCATACCTGGAAGAGTTCTTCTACGCTTAACTAAAACAGTTAAAACAACTTAATCACACTCATAAGACTTGTGCTTATTTCAGATGTTTTGCCCTGTCGGAATACCAATTGGTCAAAACGCTTTGTTCAAGTTGCAGTTTAAATTAATTTTTCAAATTGATCAACTGGTGAAAATAATAGTTAAAGACAGGAATTTTAATATGATTCAGATTTTGAAAGTCATCACATTTGCTGCTTCATGTCTTTTTTTTCAGGCTATTAGAATTTGATTCAGCAAATCTATTTCTTCCCTTACCATATTTTTGTTTAATGATGTTTGCTTGTCAAGTTTTGGAATTTTTGTCAGATTTTCAAATCCTCTGGTTTTATCCATTTGAATGCCTTAAAAATTTTGCCCATGGACCCCCACTTTTCTTTTTATAAATCTTTTACATATATAATTATAAGCCATTTGTAAAAGTCTTATAAAATCTTTTTTATTTTTTAATAGTTTTTTGAGAACTTTAACTGGTCAATGATAAAGCTATGAAAAATCAAGAGAGAACATTTTCCCGCCAAAATTCCAATGGCTAACATCTCGAAAACAAGCACATTGACCCCTATATCAATATATACTAGTTTTATGGAAAGTTATTTATTTTGAAACTGAGCAGCAAACTTCCTTAAGACATTGTTGTCTTTATTCGTTTTACTAAAGTTTAAAGTGCTCTTTCAGGCTCTTAGAATTTTATTCAGCAAATCTATTTCTTCCCTAACAATATCTTTGTTGAAGAAATCGTTGTCAATTTTATTTCTAAAACCTTATCTTGTAAGTTATACATAAACATGACTTAGGTCAGAAAAAAAGGGTACAAATTAAGCTACAGCTAATAGAACCCTAGAATATAAAAATAATATATAATTGAACAAGTTTGTACGAGCCACATGCAAGGGAGGTAATCAACAACAAAAGCTGAACAAAAAATAAAACAACCTGCTTGTTTGTATAGACAATCCATGATAACAGTTACATCTTCTACCTCTTTCTCTGTAAATAACATATCCAACAGGAGTTAGTATAGTATTATAGGTGTTAGTCTACTGTATTTAAATGTACACAATGTCAGTTGTATTGAAGCTACTGTGGAGTCATTATTTTTCAAGAGATACCAATTTTCTTGGATTTCATAGGTAAAGGTGAACCACAAATTTAAGTATTCAACGAAATACAAATTCTGTAAACTTTGGCAAAAGCCTCAAAATTAAGTATCCACTTTAATACAATATTTCCTCAATCCACGATAATTGATGCCCATAAAAATAAATGAATCCACAGTAATCAAAAGTCATGTTCATTTGTAGGTTGTTTTAAAAAAATTCCAATGAAACTGTAAGGAATTCTGTTAGATTTAGAGCAAAAACAATACAGCATTTCATGCATATTTCTTGAGAGTGGTTAGATGTTTTCTAATCTTGTTCAATGCCAAATGTAAAATGATAATAAACAACAAGAAGCTGCAATTACATATTTAACAAGAATCTGTATTATTTTGTTCTGCACAAATGCAGTAAGAAGAACAACTTGAAAAATTTTATAACAGATTAGCAGCTATAAATTTTAAATGGCTTATTTCAGTTGAAACATATCTTTATTGTTTCCTTTTCTTCCTTTTGCACACTACTACTGATCCAATGTTTATATTTAATACAGTAGAAAAATGATGAGGATAAAATGATCAAAATGATTGTCAACAGCACCAGTTATTTGTATGATGTTTATGAATGTCATGCTAATGATGGTTCATGGGAAAAGTCACATGATTACAATTTTGAAAAGATCAAATTTCTTCAAATCCCAAACATTGAAGGGTTACTAGGAGAATGGTTATATGAACTTTATATACTGGTAACGGAATGGGTAAAACAAGTCCTATTCTTTACAAGACATCCCTTAAGGACAATCTGTAATGATAGATTGGAATGAATAAAATGTCACTGAAAATATTCATTAGTGGTTAGTTAACTGAAGTCTGTCAAATTTGCTTGTCTGACAAAAAAATTAAACATGTTCTTTAACAATCAAAATATTTAAGTGGTATTTAAAAACAATAGCATTTTACAATTTTAGCCATGTAAATTCATAAGTAATATTGACATAACATGCGACTACCTTTTATTCACGACAACAAAATAACAGTATTGTCAATGAAGACAGCACAAGATATTAACGTGCCATTGTTTTCAACAAAAGCTCACTGTTTCACATATCAAAAATAACTCCAAACATTTGTACACGGTATGCAATGCAAATAGTTTGTTCACAGTTAAACATGGTAAAACAAATATGTAAACAGTGCTGCAATAAAATGCCCCATTTCCATTCTTTTGAAAAAGTTGTTAGTTGTGCCGGTTGTGTTGATATAATCTTTTAAAACTTTAAATACATGATTATTTGAAAGTGAGGTGAAAAACCAACAAAAAATTCATTTATCAAAAAGGTGAAAAATTTGAATTTTTATTCCAGGGTCAAAAGAAAAAACAATGTCTTCATAAAAACTGGGAAAGCCGATGTAAAATTCTGTCTTATCTGGATAAAATATTGCATAGTAACTTTGAAATGTGAGATTTGTTATCTGCATTTGTAACTAGTATCAAAATCACAAACAAAAAAGCCATTCAAACATTTTCTTTCTCTTACCAGTTTCTGTTACTTCACTAGTTTCTCCTGAATTAAAATAGGTCAATAATACTTTCTTCATTGTGCTAATTTAGATTATTTATTCAGATTTTATTTCTTTTGTAGTGTATTGAATTAAAAGCATACATGACATTGGTGAAAAGACAAATGTAACTTGCCATTCTGTGATTGTGTATTAAAAAGAATCATATTACATGTAGTAAATTTGTTAACATGATAAGCTACAATGTTTTGTTGCAGCTCCTAAACATTTCACCTTTACCATTTGCAATTACATAAGTAAGCATTTTAATTTACAGATATATATAGGCATGTTATAATGTGAGGGAGGCATCTGTTGATGGCATTGTTCATACCTGGAAGAGTTCTTCTACGCTTAACTAAAACAGTTAAAAACAACTTATTCACACTCATAAGACTTGTGCTTATTTCAGATGTTTTGCCCTGTCGGAATACCAATTGGTCAAAACGCTTTGTTCAAGTTGCAGTTTAAATTAATTTTTCAAATTGATCAGCAGCCCATTGTTTGAGAAATGTTGTTAGTATAACAAAGATATTCTTATCATACAATTCTTATGATTGACTTTCTGTGAAGAAATGTGGTAAAATCATACAACTTGTTCCAGGCACTTTAGTATATAAATAACTTGTTCCAGGCACTTTAGTATATAAATAGTTTGATTATGATATGAAATCTTCTATAATAATTATATTTTGTAATTAAGGTGGTTCAGGGTATACCGCCATCTTGAATTGTACAATCACGGTACATAATCGGTCTAGTTCTTTGCCCAAATCTGCAAATTTGGAGACAGATTTGCAATTTATTGGTTACACTGTTTATTTATATAAAGAAAACTTAGTGATTCATTGCATTATCGAAAATGTTTTACCAAATACCAAATATTTGTGTTTTTACTTGTAGCAAGAGAAAGAGTTCGGTGACACCATTTTTCTTTCCATTTTCTTAAAGTATATTATAAAACCTATCTTCTCATATTTTATTTCAAAATTCTGTCTTATAGATTTCTTTTAAGCACAAAATGTGTTTTTCATGAACAATCTAAGCAAATTTTGGCAATTTTGAACGACTCGACCTTGAAAAATAGCGGTGACCCATACTTTTATTATTTTTTTAAAAAACATAGTAAAATCTTCATTTTGGCAAAGTATAAGAAAATTCTGTCATTTTTTCTATACCCTGAACTACCTTAATTGCCTTTTTAACCTCATGTCAGGAAATCCCATGTTTGTACGAATTTGTTGAAATTTCTCATCAGTTGATCAGTTTGAAGAAATAATTTTACTGCAACTAGAGAAACTTTTTGGTCATTTGTCTTCTGAAAAGGCAAAGCATTTAGGATAAGCAGAGTATAAAGGATAATACTAAAATAAAACTGGGACAAGCCTTGTATGTTTAATGAAAAATTATTAGAAATGGAAACTTTTGATAACAAAGTGAGCTGGTTGAATATGTTGAGAATTGTGAAAGGCAGAACATTACAAGAAATATGAGATGTATTTCTAAAGTCATCACATTTGCTGCTTCATGTCTTTTTTTCAGGCTATTAGAATTTGATTCAGCAAATCTATTTCTTCCCTTACCATATTTTTGTTTAAGGATGTTTGCTTGTCAAGTTTTGGAATTTTTGTCAGATTTTCAAATCCTCTGGTTTTATCCATTTGAATGCCTTAAAAATTTTGCCCATGGACCCCATTTTCTTTTTATAAATCTTTTACATATATAATTATAAGCTGTTTGTAAAAGTCTTATAAAATCTTTTTATTTTTAATAGTTTTTGAGAACTTTAACTGGTCAATGATAAAGCTATGAAAATCAAGAGAGAACATTTTCCGCCAAAATTCCAATGGCTAATATCTCAAAACAAGCACATTGACCCTATTTTTCTTTTTGTTCTATTAATCCTATCAATATATACTAGTTTAATGGAAAGTTATTTATTTTGAAACTGAGCAGCAAACTTCCTTAATAGACATTGTTGTCTTTATTCGTTTTACTAAAGTTTAAAGTGCTCTTTCAGGCTCTTAGAATTTTATTCAGCAAATCTATTTCTTCCTAACAATATCTTTGTTGAAGAAATCGTTGTCAATTTTATTTCTAAAACCTTATCTTGTAAGTTATACATAAACATGACTTAGGTCAGAAAAAAGGGTACAAATTAAGCTACAGCTAATAGAACCCTAGAATATAAAAATAATATATAATTGAACAAACTTATATCAGATGATATATATGTGAACAAAAGTTTGTACGAGCCACATGCAAGGGAGGTAATCAACAACAGAAGCTGAACAAAAAATAAAACAACCTGCTTGTTTGTATAGACAATCCATGATAACAGTTACATCTTCTACCTCTTTCTCTGTAAATAACATATCCAACAGGAGTTAGTATAGTATTATAGGTGTTAGTCTACTGTATTTAAATGTATACAATGTCAGTTGTATTGAAGCTAACTGTGGAATCATTATTTTCAAGAGATACCAATATTCTTGGATTTCATAGGTAAAGGTGAACCACAAATTTAAGTGTTCAACGAAATACAAATTCGTAAACTTTGGCAAAAGCCTCAAAATTAAGTATCCACTATAATACAATATTTCCTCAATCCACGATAATTGATGCCCATAAAAATAAATGAATCCACAGTAATCAAAAGTCATGTTCATTTGTAGGTTGTTTTAAAAATTCCAATGAAACTGTAAGGAATTCTGTTAGATTTAGAGCAAAACAATACAGCATTTTATGCAAATTTCTTGAGAGTGGTTAGATGTTTTCTAATCTTGTTCAATGCCAAATGTAAAATGATAATAAATAACAAGAAGCTGCAATTACATATTTAACAAGAATCTGTATTATTTTGTTCTGCACAAATGCAGTAAGAAGAACAACTTGAAAAATTTTATAATAGATTAGCAGCTATAAATTTTAAATGGCTTATTTCAGTTGAAACATATCTTTATTGTTTCCTTTTCTTCCTTTTGCACACTACTACTGATCCAATGTTTATATTTGATACAGTAGAAAAATGATGAGGATAAAATGATCAAAATGATTGTCAACAGCACCAGTTATTTGTATGATGTTTATGAATGTCATGCTAATGATGGTTCATGGGAAAAGTCACATGATTACAATTTTGAAAAGATCAAATTTCTTCAAATCCCAAACATTGAAGGGTTACTAGGAGAATGGTTATATGAACTTTATATCTGGTAACGGAATGGGTAAAACAAGTCCTATTCTTTACAAGACATCCCTTAAGGACAATCTGTAATGATAGATTGGAATGAATAAAATGTCCTGAAAATATTCATTAGTGGTTAGTTAACTGAAGTCTGTCAAATTTGCTTGTCTGACAAAAAATTAAACATGTTCTTTAACAATCAAAATATTTAAGTGGTATTTAAAACAATAGCATTTTACAATTTTAGCCATGTAAATTCATAAGTAATATTGACATAACATGCGACTACCTTTTATTCACGACAATAAAATAACAGTATTGTCAATGAAGACAGCACAAGATATTAACGTGCCATTGTTTTCAACAAAAGCTCACTGTTTCACATATCAAAAATAACTCCAAACATTTGTACACGGTATGCAATGCAAATAGTTTGTTCACAGTTAAACATGGTAAAACAAATATGTAAACAGTGCTGCAATAAAATGCCCCATTTCCATTCTTTTGAAAAGTTGTTAGTTGTGCCAGTTGTGTTGATATAATCTTTTAAAACTTTAAATACATGATTATTTGAAAGTGAGGTGAAAACCAACAAAAATTCATTTATCAAAAGGTGAAAAATTTGAATTTTTATTCCAGGGTCAAAAGAAAAACAATGTCTTCATAAAAACTGGGAAAGCCGATGTAAAATTCTGTCTTATCTGGATAAAATATTGCATAGTAACTTTGAAATGTGAGATTTGTTATCTGCATTTGTAACTAGTATCAAAATCACAAACAAAAAAGCCATTCAAACATTTTCTTTCTCTTACCAGTTTCTGTTACTTCACTAGTTTCTCCTGAATTAAAATAGGTCAATAATACTTTCTTCATTGTGCTAATTTAGATTATTTATTCAGATTTTATTTCTTTTTGTAGTGTATTGAATTAAAAGCATACATGACATTGGTGAAAAAGACAAATGTAACTTGCCATTCTGTGATTGTGTATTAAAAAGAATCATATTACATGTAGTAAATTTGTTAACATGATAAGCTACAATGTTTTGTTGCAGCTCCTAAACATTTCACCTTTACCATTTGCAATTACATAAGTAAGCATTTTAATATAGGCATGTTATAATGTGAGGGAGGCATCTGTTGATGGCATTGTTCATACCTGGAAGAGTTCTTCTACGCTTAACTAAAACAGTTAAAAACAACTTATTCACACTCATAAGACTTGTGCTTATTTCAGATGTTTTGCCCTGTCGGAATACCAATTGGTCAAAACGCTTTGTTCAAGTTGCAGTTTAAATTCATTTTTCAAATTGATCAACTGGTGAAAAATGCAGCCCATTGTTTGAGAAATGTTGTTAGTATAACAAAGATATTCTTATCATACAATTCTTATGATTGACTTTCTGTGAAGAAATGTGGTAAAATCATACAACTTGTTCCAGGCACTTTAGTATATAAATAACTTGTTCCAGGCACTTTAGTATATAAATAGTTTGATTATGATATGAAATCTTCTATAATAATTATATTTTGTAATTAAGGTGGTTCAGGGTATACCGCCATCTTGAATTGTACAATCACGGTACATAATCGGTCTAGTTCTTTGCCCAAATCTGCAAATTTGGAGACAGATTTGCAATTTATTGGTTACACTGTTTATTTATATAAAGAAAACTTAGTGATTCATTGCATTATCGAAAATGTTTTACCAAATACCAAATATTTGTGTTTTTAGAATCAATTTTTCAAATCGCCATTTAAGGGAGATAACTCTTTAGTACAAAATTTATACTGGACATATAGGAAATTTTCATTTTTACTTGTAGCAAGAGAAAGAGTTCGGTGACACCATTTTTCTTTCCATTTTCTTAAAGCATATTATAAAACCTATCTTCTCATATTTTATTTCAAAATTCTGTCTTATAGATTTCTTTTTAAGCACAAAATGTGTTTTTCATGAACAATCTAAGCAAATTTTGGCAATTTTGAACGACTGACCTTGAAAAATAGCGGTGACCCATACTTTTATTATTTTTTAAAAACATAGTAAAATCTTCATTTTGGCAAAGTATAAGAAAATTCTGTCATTTTTTCTATACCCTGAACTACCTTAATTGCCTTTTTAACCTCCTGTCAGGGAAATCCCATGTTTGTACGAATTCGATGAAATTTCTCATCAGTTGATCAGTTTGAAGAAATAATTCTTACTGCAACTAGAGAAACTTTTTTTGGTCATTTGTCTTCTGAAAAGGCAAAGCATTTAGGATAAGCAGAGTATAAAGGATAATATTAAAATAAAACTGGGATAAGCCATGTATGGTTAATGAAAAAATTATTAGAAATGGAAACTTTTTAATAACAAAGTGACCTGGTTGAATATGTTGAGAATTGTGAAAGGCAGAACATTACAAGAAATATGAGATGTATTTCTAAATGTGTCTACTCTCTATGGATGATGTTATAAATGCAATGGCTTTTAAAATCCAAATCTCATGAGAGGCAATGAAATTGGTTGATTGTGGGTGGTAGTATTTTCCTTAGATTTTAGCCTTAAATATAAGTAAAGTGAAAAATTTTATATTATGGGTGGTTAGGGTGTTAAAAGTAGTGCCTCCAATGGCCCGGCCCCAAGCACATATTTCTGGAACAGACCTTATCTAGTCTTATTTTTTTCCCTAAGATCTACTCTAGTAATTCTAGTTTTCACTCATGACATTTTTTTTACTCTTAAGTTAAAACATAATTTCTTTAAAATTGGTTGATATGTAGTTTTCCCTGTAAGATTTCAAGCCAAAAAAAAAAAAAAAAAAAAAAAAAAAAAAAAAAAAAAAAAAAAAAAAAAAAATTTTAATTTTGATTGTCCAAATTTATATCTCAGATTCAAATAAAGGTAGAAAATAAACTCATCATAGATACCAGGATTAAATTTAGTATGCCAGACACGCTTTTGTGTACAAAAGACTCATCAGTGATACAACAAGATATAATTTTGTTTTTCTGTCTCTGACATATATTGGATTGTATTGTCATTTCAAAAGGGTCAATCAAATTTCTAATTATTTAAAGAATACTCTATGAAAATCAAAATAAAGTCCATCCATTTGCAACTGCTAAAATGGAGTAAGTTCATAATAGAGCCTAAACTCTCTAACATAATGCATTTTACTTCAATTAGAGCTACCAATATTTGAAAAAAAGCTTTTGCTGGAATTTAAAAGGTGTTTGCACTGGTGAAAAATGTATAACCTATAAGTGTTTTCATTCTAACCTAGCTTAGGAACTAAGGCCCACATGAGATGTATTTTTCATAAAATAAGTGATGTCTGAGAAAAGAATATCTCAAACAGGTATTGGTTCCCCTTATTGTTATAATCATTGTTTACCTTCCTTCTTCTTTGACGTATGAAGACTTTTGTACATCTGTTTATACCATTGGTGTTGATTCTTCTCATCTACATTCTGTCAAATATAAATAATAGCAAAAAATGTTGAAACATTCCATAAAATGGCTACTGTTTGACTTTTTTTTAGGATTAAACAACATATTTCTAATCCAGCTGTTCCAGATATTTGCCACTGGACATTAAACTAATAACAATCATGATATCAATATTTATCATATATTTAGTACTTGTTACTGCAATTTTGAATATTTGATAAAGATTCGGCCCTCTGGCTGATACAGCATGTGATATTTACAATACAGATTTTACTATGTATTATTCTCTATGTATTACCAGTATTGCCAGTTGTCATGATAGTGAATACCAGACTTAGGCTGACCACCAGGAGAAGAACCATTAACTATTTGACTATTTTTATTATTGCCAAGATCTTTTTCACCCTAAATGTCATACAGATTAATTAGGTTTATGGTGGTCATTCCAACCTTTAGACATTATGGTCAGTAAAGTATGCAGTTTTTATCAAAACTTTCTTATTGTCACATCTTTTTTTATATCTTTTATGCAAACTGAAATGAATAAATGACCTCGTAGACTATGTTTCAGATTTACAAATTAAAGCAGCAGATATTGCTGGGTTTTTAATATTTTTATCTTCTTTTTGACTACTAGAAAATCAAGATAAGACCACAAATTTAGTCATTTTCAGTACTTATTTGCAGTTCATGCATAGAAGTCTAACAAAAGCACTCAAGGGGATCTTTCTGGGATGTCAGAGCTAAACATCTGTGCATTAGCTTTATTAATGAAGACATCATGACTAGTTCAAATAGATTATTGTTAAATGTCTAGGAGGGTATTATAAGCCATATTCAGTATGAGAACGTGTTGTTGCCCAAATCTGCAAATTTGGAGACAGATTTGCAATTTATTGGTTACACTGTTTATTTATATAAAGAAAACTTAGTGATTCATTGCATTATCGAAAATGTTTTACCAAATACCAAATATTTGTGTTTTAGAATCAATTTTTCAAATACGCCATTTAAGGGAGATAACTCTTTAGTACAAAATTTATACTGGACATATAGGAAATTTTCATTTTTACTTGTAGCAAGAGAAAGAGTTCGGTGACACCATTTTTCTTTCCATTTTCTTAAAGTATATTATAAAACCTATCTTCTCATATTTTATTTCAAAATTCTGTCTTATAGATTTCTTTTAAGCACAAAATGTGTTTTTCATGAACAATCTAAGCAAATTTTGGCAATTTTGAACGACTCGCACCTTGAAAAATAGCGGTGACCCATACTTTTATTATTTTTTAAAAACATAGTAAAATCTTCATTTTGGCAAAGTATAAGAAAATTCTGTCATTTTTTTCTATACCCTGAACTACCTTAATTGCCTTTTTAACCTCATGTCAGGAAATCCCATGTTTGTACGAATTTGTTGAAATTTCTCATCAGTTGATCAGTTTGAAGAAATAATTTTACTGCAACTAGAGAAACTTTTTGGTCATTTGTCTTCTGAAACGGCAAAGCATTTAGGATAAGCAGAGTATAAAGGATAATACTAAAATAAAACTGGGACAAGCCTTGTATGTTTAATGAAAAAATTATTAGAAATGGAAACTTTTTAATAACAAAGTGAGCTGGTTGAATATGTTGAGAATTGTGAAAGGCAGAACATTACAAGAAATATGAGATGTATTTCTAAATGTATCTACTCTCTATGGATGATGTTATAAATGCAATGGCTTTTAAAATCCAAATCTCATGAGAAGCAATGAAATTGATTAATTGTGGGTGGTAGTATTTTCCTTAGAATTTAGCCTTAAATATAAGTAAAGTGAAAAAATTTATATTATGGGTGGTTAGGGTGTTAAAAGTAGTGCCTCCAATGGCCCGGCCCCATGCACATATTTCTGGAACAGCCCTTATCTAGTCTTATTTTTTTCCCTAAGATCTACTCTAGTAATTCTAGTTTTCACTCATGACATTTTTTTTTTACTCTCAAGTTAAAACATAATTTCTTTAAAATTGGTTGATATGTGTAGTTTTCCGCTGTAAGATTTCAAGCCAAAAGAAATAAAATGTAACAGTTTAAGGTTAGCTAAACATGGCATATTTTGTAAGATAGGTCATTGTCCTTTATATTGTTACAATCCATTAAACAAGGTTGCTTAATCTGTTGGATGAAATTTGTATGTAGAGTGTCAAGTTAAAACAGTGACACCTTACAAATATGTCAAATATTTATTTCCTTGTCATCAGTATCTTTAACAAACGTATCCTGCCGTAAAATATCAGTATCATTTATCATAAAACATTTTTTGTACAATGAATATGAGGTTCATGATTTCATTGGCTACACGAAAACTACATATGTATCAATCCCAACTGTGATATTTTTAAACTATTTTAATTTTGATTGTCCAAATTTATATCTCAGATTCAAATAAAGGTAGAAAATAAACTCATCGTAGATACCAGGATTAAATTTAGTATGCCAGACATGCTTTTTGTGTACAAAAGACTCATCAGTGATACAACAAGATATAATTTTGTTTTTTCTGTCTCTGACATATATTGGATTGTATTGTCATTTCAAAAGGGTCAATCAAATTTCTAATTATTTAAAGAATACTCTATGAAAATCAAATACAAGTCCATCCATTTGCAACTGCGTTAAAATGGAGTAAGTTCATAATAGAGCCGAAACTCTCTAACATAATGCATTTTACTTCAATTAGAGCTACCAGTATTTGAAAAAAAATATAGATGATTAAAAAAAAATCAGCTTTTGCTGGAATTTAAAAGGTGTTTGCACTGGTGAAAAAATGTGTATAACCTATAAGTGTTTTCATTCTAACCTAGCTTAGGAACTAAGGCCCACATGAGATGTATTTTTCATAAAATAAGTGATGTCTGAGAAAAGAATATCTCAAACAGGTATTGGTTCCCCTTATTGTTATAATCATTGTTTACCTTCCTTCTTCTTTGATGTATGAAGACTTTTGTACATCTGTTTATACCATTGGTGTTGATTCTTCTCATCTACATTCTTTCAAATATAAATAATAGCAAAAAATGTTGAAACATTGCATAAAATGGCTACTGTTTGACTTTTTTTAGGATTAAACAACACATTTCTAATCCAGCTGTACCAGATATTTGCCACTGGACATCAAACTAATAACAATCATGATATCAATATTATCATATATTTAGTAGTTGTTACTGCAATTTTGAATATTTGATAAAAATTCGGCCCTATGGCTGATATTGGTTACTCGGGCTGATACAGCATATGATATTTACAATACAGATTTTACCATGTATTATTCTCTATGTATTACCAGTATTGCCAGTTGTCATGATAGTGAATACCAGACTTAGGCTGACCACCAGGAGAAGAACCATTAATTATTTTTATTATTGCCAAGATCTTTTCACCCTAAATGTCATACAGATTAATTAGGTTTATGGTGGTCATTCCAACCTTTAGACATTATGGTCAGTAAAGTATGCAGTTTTATCAAAACTTTCTTATTGTCACATCTTTTTATATCTTTTATGCAAACTGAAATGAATAAATGACCTCGTAGACTATGTTTCAGATTTACAAATTAAAGCAGCAGATATTGCTGGGTTTTTAATATTTTTATCTTCTTTTTGACTACTAGAAAATCAAGATAAGACCACAAATTTAGTCATTTTCAGTACTTATTTGCAGTTCATGCATAGAAGTCTAACAAAAGCACTCAAGGGGATCTTTCTGGGATGTCAGAGCTAAACATCTGTGCATTAGCTTTATTAATGAAGACATCATGACTAGTTCAAATAGATTATTGTTAAATGTCTAGGAGGGTATTATAAGCCATATTCAGTATGAGAACGTGTTGGAAACATGATAGGGAAACAGTTTTGCAATTAAACAACAATATAAGACTAAATTAGAACACACTGGATCATAAAGCAAGCAGTCTGATGAAAAGCATTTTACCCTGCCCTAGCAAATGTGTTTCACTCCTCATTCTGCATCCTTAGAAATAAACCATGTTTTAAACTTACGGTTTCACCTGGCTAGGAACCAAACCCATAACCTCACTAAAATCTTAGAGGGAAGCATGCTACCACAATTCCATCAAAGAAATAGGCCAGTGGCTGAGTAAATCAGGGTACCATTGAAAAAATATCAACCTTCAAAAAGTTAGTGATTTTTTTCTCAAAATTCCAAACCACAAAAGCGGAATCCAGGTTCAAATGAAGTTGTGTGCAATGTAAAATGACAAACTTTGTACAAATAAAAAAATCTATAAATTACATTATCGAAATCTATCAACAAGTATGATTTCATTTCATTTAAAGGTACTGAAGCATAATTATTAAACTTGAAACTAATTCAAAAAGTTTAATTATTTGATCACAGGTTACAAGTATTCATAAATATTATTTTCTTTTCGAAGATTGTATATTAGTTTTACATTAATGACAATAAAACCCAAATACTATACAGTTTAATATACACCCCTCTCTTGTACTATAGCCAAACTATTCAATAATCAAAATCTATAATAGTTTTAAAGAGGGATCACAATCTTTTAATATCTTAAGACAGATCAAATTAACAACAGAGACTTTCATGTGCTATTTGTTCTTCAAATAATAATATTGATATTGAATAAAATATAAATAAAGTAGCCTGAAGACTTGAAAAAGTTTGTTTTTCCATAACACTTGAATTTAACCTCTTCGCTATTTTAATTACAGTAATTTCAAAGCTATCTGAATTCAATACCAGCTCACAACAGTTGTTCAATACATGTAGTCCCCAATTTGGCAGCACGCCATATTTAATTAAGGTTATTTACAAAAGTCTTAACGTAAGAGCCATACATTGTAACACACGCTTCTAATACGCAAACATTACTATGCTATCATGGTTAAGTTTATCTTCCCTATTCAATATACAAATAATTTCATGTGATTAGAAGAAAAGGTTCTTAATGTATTAATACAGATAGCAGATAATTGGACCAAAGACATATACAGGTGTACACTGGCTTATAATTGTAATTTGTTTATCTATCAATTTACCATTTAAATGTTATTCTGTGATTGTAATTAGACGCTTAAAACTGTTTGATACCAAGAACTTGACAATTTCAAAACCATAGACCTTGTAAGGTATTGGAAGACAGGGTTGTAAACATTTCATTTTTCATCAGTTATGCGGACATTTTCAAAAATAAGAATGCTATTTGCTTCAACCTTTACTGACCCTGTTTAAGTAATCAAGGCAGTAAATTGGAATTGACGTACTCTCAATGAGATCTAATGAAAAACTAAAAACAGGACCTTTTCAGGACACTATTGGTAAATTTGATGCTGTTTGCATTATGTCCAGTCGACACAATATAGCCTTTTGTGCTGATGAGGCGTAAAACAACAATTATTTAATCAATCATTATGTCCATTGGTCAAATATGTCTTGTAAGTGAAGGACAAGTAAATTTTCAAATGGAAAAAGAGGATATGTTTTTAATGGCAGAACAAAAATTGTTTTCACAATTCAATGGTCTTGACATCTAAGGTAATAGGACAAGCAACAGCAATTTAACATTTTTATTTATCTTCATTCCAGTTTAAAAATGGTTTTATTTAACTTAACTTTGACCCCATTCATGACAACTTACAACAAGTACCCTTACGCTCACTGGACGAGCTCTCCATCAAATCCATGGAATTCAAAAATAACCTATTATTACAAGAGCAGTTCTTTATTTGAGTTGCTGGAAGGTCTTCAACAATGCAAAATAGAACTGCATGTACTAACTAGTTTAACGAACCAACATAAAACAACTTTAGTTAGTTAGTTTTCTCGTTTGAATTGTTTTACATTTGTCATTTCGGGGGCCTTTTTATAGCTGACTATGCAGTATGGGTTTTACTCATTGTTGAAGGCCGTACCGTGACCTATAGTTGTTAATTTCTGTGTCATTTGGTCTCTTGTGGAGAGATGTCTCATTGGCAATCATACCACATCTTCTTATTTTTATATTTGAGTCAACTAAATCCATACAAAGTAACCCCTTGTTTACCCTCCCAGTTACATATCATGAAAATCTTACACATAATTATATAATTATGACTAATTATATGACATTTCATGATGTAAAATGAAATATGATCAGTCAGGTTTTGTCCAAGGTGATTTCTTTCAAACCTGAGCTTAAATATCTATGCAACCTTGATACAAAATATTATTAAAGCATGGGAAATTATTGTATTTTTAAATGTTTATTTTAATACAATTCACCTGGATTTCCCTAACATGTTTGTTGTTTATTTAAGTGTTGTTTGTACCTTCACCTGTGTTGTTGCCTATTGGGATTGTTTGAACTACTGCATGGCAATCTATGTATTCGTTTGTTTATGTAATTTATACGTGTTTCTCGTTTCTCGTTTTTATATAGACTAGACCGTTGGTTTTCCGTTTGAATGGTTTTACACTAGTAATTTTGGGGCCCTTTATAGCTTGTTGTTCGTGTGAGCCAAGGCTCCGTGTTGAAGGCCGTACATTGACCTATAATGGTTTATTTTTATAAATTGTTATTTGGATGGAGAGTTGTCTCATTGGCACTCACACCACATCTTCCTATATCTATGTTATTCATGAACCCAGAGCAGATTAATATACATTATTTGTACATAATGTGTGTAACCTTAATTCTTATTTGCAAGAAAACATTTGAACAAGTACATAACCATATAATATGGCTGAAAAAAATCTCATATAAGCTGCTTTCAACATGTGAAATTTAGTTTTTTGTTTTTCTCCGACCTTCTATGAATTTTGCATGTGCACATAGAAAGCTTTTATCACATTGGTTTTTGAGTTTGATCATTGACTGGATAATTTTTAATATATAAATATTTTTTGCTGCTTTGCATCTAAGCATACTTAGCATTCAGGAATAAAGGAAGTCCTGTCAACCTGAGTAACACATCTTAGTGAAAACTGCCATCGTGTGAGCTAGTATGTTAAACCAGGCCTAAAGAAATATGTGTTTAAGGAACAAATTGTCTTCTATGAAAGTTAACATCACAATGAACTTGTGTACTAAATCTCAAGTAATTATGAGTCCAAAACTAGATGCTAAACTATCTTAACCAATACAAGATGGAGTATCAGATGGAAAACATATTGCCTCCATATATCATAGACAGGGACTTAAAAAAAGTTCAGAAATATTCAAATGAAATTATCTTTTTCTCATCACAATGGACACAATTGGAAACTAAACACCTGAACACAATTCTGGCTATGTTTAATTCTGACTGGTCAAGTTTAGTTTACAGACAGATAGATGTTAAACTGACCGAACATGATGGAAACAGCTGACACTGACCCTTTGGCTCATGGTGCATAATATTATAGACTGCACTCTTGAAACAAATGTCCATCCTGACAAATTATCAATATCATTCAACAAACCACTAAACTGATTGCTTTTGGCTTTGTAGTAATCATTTTTGTAATATTTCACCCACAGATACCTGCATGTTTGTTTTCCAACCTACCATTCTAAATGACAATGGCATGCCTCCATCGTCTGTAGGACCGATGCCATCATATTTCAAAGGTTTCTTCTCTGAAGGACTAGTAGGGCTTTGTTGTGACATATCTTCTTCTTCTGTTGTAGGTACAGCGTAATATGTATCTGTATGTTTCAGTCCATCCTGTACTAAAGCTTGTTCTCCTATGTAAAGTGCTCCCTTTGGTATTTGACCCTCTATAAAAACAATAAGAAATTGCTGATTATTTTTTTCAATTATGAATTATATGTAAAAACTAATATAAGAAATAATCTAATGATATACATAGTTAATACATCATAAATTAACATTCAAATAACAACTCTTTCAATCATGAAATCAGTATATGTCAATTATATTATATTTATCTGCACTCAGATTCAGGGGCGGATCCAGGATTTTAGGTTGGTGGTGGGGGTCACAAACTTAAATTTAGGTCGAGCGGAGCGTAAAATTATCGAAATATTCTTTATTAAGCCGAGGACAACCCATGCTTTGCAAATTTGGGGGCCGCCTGCCATGCCCCTGTCTGAATCCGCCCCTGAGATTATCTCTGCTTTAGAAAGGGTTCTGGTGTATGGTATTAATAGCAGTTGCATAGCACGCTCTGAAGTTCTGTTGTTTTTTTCCATCACACCATGAAATTGTACAAATATGCAGAAAGAGGAATAAAATTTCATCAAAGCAAATAATACTAATAGACCCATGTACCTGATTTTTTGTAATAAACAATTTTAAAATCTGTATTTGGAGGAATTTTAACTTTAAGATATTATTTTAATTAACAAAAGGTCTATATAATACTATATTTGACCCCTAACTGTCCTTTTATATATAACTTATTATTTCTGTGTGATTTAAAGTTTGAAATTTTCTTCTGTTGATATTCTGCATACAGCTAGCTTTGATCTTTAATGTTTTTTTCTGAAAAACTCTTAAAATACTGCTCACTCAACTTCCTGTAAATTGTCTTTCAAGGTTAATTTTCAAAGTTGAATACATGTGAAGAAAGTGCACCTACTGAACTTTGTTAATGTGCAAGAAATCTTTTTAACTTGACAGAAGTGTGCATGATTCATATTTTATCACCTGAACCAAACAACTATAACACTTATAAACCACAAAGAAGACAGAACCTTATGTATAAATGTCTGGCTATATATAGTCCTCCTCAAAGCAAAGGTATTAAAACTGCATATTCATTTTAATGTCTGGATAAAAAAAAACAATGATACATGTACATGTACAGTAAAGACGTCAGCTCTTTCATACATCGTTAAGTATACCAATTATTTAATGACGCAAATTTAAGACAATAAATCTACATAATCATTGTTAATGTCTCCATAAAAAAAACAATTATACATGTATGTGTTTGGTAAATATGGTGGCTTTTCCCCATTAATTCTCTAGTGTAGAGATATTTCATGCTTGTATTGATGAAATACAAATTTTAGTTACTTTGCTAGGAGCAAATGTTAGAAATTTAAAATTAGGTACTTACAAACTGCAAGGTTTGATGACATTGTGCCAATTAAAACAAACGATAATTATTGAATTTGCAGTACCTTTCTTTGCAATGAAATGTGAAAGAATGTGATATGAATAGGAATAATAATTTTCAAAACTAGGTTTCATCCTTATAGTATTTCGTCATAACTATTTCCTTTTAGTTTGCTAAGACATATCTATCAGCCTGTTTCTTAATTGCAAATAATTGATGTGTTTATAAGTACTACACTTTTTGATGCAAATAATGCATTTTTCAAATTGAAGCATTGATAAATCACTTAGAAACCATTGATACCTTAAGCAATGTAGGATATGTTATAGACATAACTTTTTTGAGGTGAATGAGGACTTCCTGTTCACCTGTCTATAGACAGAGACAGATGAACTGTCCAGTCAGATTATGTAGGTACAACATACCTGTATAATCCATCAACCTAATACAACATAACAGTGTAAGGACAAACTTTATTAGATTACCAAATTATTATACCTTGTGTCATAATGTCACTATATAGTTTTGGTCTTCATAGTAATAGTGTTAATGTATAAAGATGAGTTCAGTTATCTCGTGCACCTTCAGCACTTTACTTATATAAAATTAATTTAAAACAAGAGAAAACATTGTTAGATCCTTTGTTGCATACTATTCACTGAACTTGCACATTTAGTGCAGTGAAACACAAAACCTTATGCCATGTTCTATCTTGAAAGAGAGGCAAAAGATACCAGAGGAATATTCAATCTCATAGTCGAAAAACAAACTGACAATGTCATGGCAACAAACGAAAAACGAAAAAAGACAAACAGTACACAAAACACAACAAAGAAAACTAAAGACTGAGCAACACGAACAACACAGAAAAATGACCTTCAAATGGAATTTTTAAAAGTTGCTTACACCTGGAAAAGGGGAGATCCTGTCTAAGTTTGGTTGAATTTTACATCATTCAGAAAATCTTAGGAAAGAGGACCTGCCAATGTAAACAGGTGTCCTACAGGTCAAACTATATTCTTTTCAGAAACTATATTGAAATACATTTCTACAAGACAGTATACCATCAGTGTTATATAAAAGTTTCAATGTTTAACCCTTATGCCATGACTTATCAACGCCAAAGTTAAGTAGTTAAACCTTACTTTTATGTATTTCTGGTATTTAAAATATTCAAGCCAAGAGTGATACTATCTGGGTATATATTATAACACCAGTACTTGAAGTACCCTTAACTCTGTTTGAATTGATAGTTATACAAATTGTACACCTTTATTCTTCAACAAATTGGGACTTTATTTCACAGCAGATCTTAGATAGTTTGCAAGAACAATATATAAACAAACTGGAACATTAGTTTGTCAACCTATTTTTCCTCACATGTTCAATACAAACAATCTTTTCTAAAACTATTTCAAGTTTTTTAATTGAAACAAAATTTTTACCATGAATACTGTATTAAACAGAATTATTTCTGGTTTATCCTTATTATTTTACTATAATTCTTTTGTTTATAATAGAGAAGATTTTGCAGATTCAAATCTGTATGTGGACTTTAATCTTGCACGTTAATGCACTTTTATGTAACATTATTTAAAGAACAGTGCTCTGCTGCATATATCCAACAATATCATTTTCAAAGTAATACAATGAATTTGCATACAATCATGCTTCTGTTCTGCAAACACTTAGATACAACTTATCTGAAGTGGAATATTATTTCTCTCATTCTATATTCAAAATTGGTATTGTCGTGTTTGATGAAAAAAAGCTTTTATCGAAAAATAACAAGGAAAGCATATTACATAATCATTGTCTTTTTAAAACTGCAGCACTTATACATGTATAATATTAGTTTTAATTAAACAGCTGTCTGTTTACATCAGCAAAATTTTTTATTGAACTCATTTGATCTTCACATGTGACAAAAATCTGAAATGGTTTTTAATTTTTTTAAAGGCTAATAGATTGCATAAATTTATTAAGAAGGTGCCTGTTCTGCCAAAAGCTTTGTGCTTATAGATCAAATAAATGGAGACTGTGTCCCATGGACACAGATGATGCCCAGCCCCCGTTTGCATATAACGTTATAAAGGGACATAACTAGAGAACTGTAAAAGTGACAGGACCCAAATTTGAACTTAATCTGTGTTTTATGGTAATAAGCATTATGTATAAGTTTCATAACATTTTGTTGAGGCAAACTAAAGTTAGACAACGGAAACCAATTTTGGGACGTACGTATAGACGGACAAAGGTAAAACTTAATGCCCCCCTAGGTCTAATAAATTTTTTTGTTTTTTGCATGTGATACCAAGACTGCTATATTATAAATATATATATATATATAGAAATACAGATTTATGCATTAATAATTCCCTCTCTGCATATACAATGTAATGCTATTTTCAATATAAGATGGTAGACCTAAACCATAAAGATTTTCATAAGATTACGGGGCTAGATGATCCCCATATGAGAGCAACATGTACAATGAATCATGCATCTTAAAGGTTGTATACAAACTTCTCTAAAGTCCCATTCCCGATTAAGACATATTGGTGCACAGATTGAATTTTAGTAAAACAGAAACCCTTATTCTTTCTGCTGCCAACTATTAACATTTCCAAGTGAACTACACAGATACAAATCTTGATTATATAATTTTGATAAAAATAAACTACCTGTTTCACTATCTTTAGATCTACAAATATGGCATATTAAATTAACCTAAGGCTACAGGTATTTCTGTTTATTCTACAGGTATATCATCTAAATCTTTTAATATGATCACAAATTAAATGTACTTAAAGTAGATGTTTGGAATTCAATTTATGATGCAATTTTGGAGAATTCTTTCTCAAAATAGAAAGCAAAATTGTTTTTACAATTTGGTATTTCCAGTCTTTTCTGCTGTTCCTTGAAAGTAACTTGCCTATTACATGTAATTAGTTCTATCAGTTTGCATTAATTACTAAAAGGCAAAGTAAACTTCACTTAAGGCAAGTTAATGTATAAAGAAAAACTAGCCTGGGTTAGGCATTGGGATGTCATATGCATCATGTTTCAGCACTGGCGGTAATCCTGCCAAATAGGGACAGCAAACTGGACAACAGTCTTTGCACTCAACCACAGGCCCACCAGCCCAGGCTTGTAAAATTGCTGTCAGGCCTGCAAAAATCATCTCTACAGGCCAACAGAATCTAACTAAAACTTTAGTAAAATTCAGCTTGGGCCTGTAGATTCAAAAGTTAATCGTGAAAACTGCAGACAAGAGATGGACTTTGGGATTCAAAGTAAAGAATTTAATACAATGAGTTAACAGAATAGTTTTATCTTTGAAATTCTTCTCAGAGTAGCTTCTTGTTGGTGTGCTGATAGACATAAAAAAGTTTTGCCTTAAAAGCAAACCTTAAAGGAAAGATTTTGCTATATATAATATATCAATCTTGTTTAATACCATACTCTTTTTTTCAATTTCTAAACTAAAACTAGATTTTCCTTTAACTATTTCAAAAGCAAAGCAAAGTGTCAAAACTAGCTTATTCTATTTAGCAATTTTTAGCAACGCAATAACTTGCACTAGTCCTATTTGGCTTTGCATAATTTGAAATTATAATGCAAGGCAAAATAATTGTAAATAATTCAATCATACATTGCTGAGATTTCTATTTGTGCGATATTTTAGGACTTAGCTCTATACTTGGCAGTGTTTCATATCGCTATTACAAAGTCATATCTATCTTCGTATGTTAACTTCTTTTATATTTACAGGATATGTAGTCTATGCTACTCATTTCTTTATTCTTTTCAGTCTTGAGGTTAAATAATGGATATGTAGTCTATGCTACTCGTTTCTTTATTCTTTTCAGTCTTGAGGTTAAATAATGGATATGTAGTCTATGCTACTCGTTTCTTTATTCTTTTCAGTCTTGAGGTTAAATAATGGATATGTAGTCTATGCTACTCGTTTCTTTATTCTTTTCAGTCTTGAGGTTAAATAATAAATATGTAGTATTAACCACAATTTAACAATTAGAGGGTAATACATGTACATGACAATTATGACTAAGGATTTATGCAAAGACAGAAATCAATGTTTGCTTTTAAAGGGGCATTGCTACATACTTTATTTTTGTGGTTTTAAGATTAGTTTGAACACACAGAAAGGAGTAAAAGATTCCCATAGCGTTCCTTTAGGTTTAAAGTTCATAATGGAGTTTTCATAGGAGTGCATATTAGTTTGGATTAACTAGTTATTAGATGTAGTTTGACAGTCCAATGTTGCTTAACTGTACTACTGTGAGGAATTGTAAAGTTTTTTTTTGTCTGGTAACTTCGACCCACTGTATTGTTTGTTTAGTTTTCAAAGTTCAACACTGATGTCAAAGTTGACATTGTGAGAAAAGAATCGAAATATGAAAATTCAATATTTAACTTTCTCACTTAAAAAGAGAAAAGAAATGCATTATAAAGATTCCAGCTATTCTAATATACCTTCACCAATCATTTATTATTGTTATTCCAGACCAAAATGATTGAATAGTATTGTTATTTAAGTATATTTCCATAAAGCAAGGTGTAATTTACCATAGACTGTCAGTCCTACAGTTACAATTATCTAAGTACAACATTTAAATTACAGTTTGTACACTCTTTATAAATATCAATAAGAAACTAGTTTTATTTGTTATATTTTGAAAAAGAGAACTAAAACAATATTAACAGATAAAATTAAAATTTATAAATGTTGAAAAATAGCAGAAGCAACACCAAATCTAAAACTACACATGATAAGATTGGTTAAAAAACTAAGAAACGAGTGAAGGAAATCACAGCAAACATGACTATAAATGCATTAATCATTTCCATGCAGAACAAATCTAAATGCACAAGTTAGGTAAAACGCACTCTTACCAGTATCTATAACTAGAGGTTCGGTGACATTTTAATATCTTTCAAATCCACTGGAAAACCATTTTCTGTAAAATTATATTTCACCAAAACTCTAAAATAGCACACTTTAAAAACAAACTGAAATTTCAAAATCGTTCACAATAATGATAATCCAATGAATACAGCAGAAAGTCTAATCCACTTAATTAAATTAAATACACATTCCACGGGAGCTGAGAAACGTTAAAGTTCTACCACTCAGTCACAACACTACCTTACATGATTTATTAGGACACACTTCAGTTCCTGTTTGACAACACAGGTAAAGCCAGAAACAAAGGTTAAAGGGCATAGGGCCATGCCAGGTAAAAAAATAAACTGTACATGCTTAATAACTTATTAATAAATGAATTGTATAAACAGTTGTCATATTCATTGATAGTTTACACTCCTAAGACAGGTCGATATTTATGGATTTGCTGGTGTTTATTCTGTTTGGTATTAAGACATACCACATGCTAAGTAGGCATGCAGTATTAAGGTAAAGATGAATGATAAAGTCATGACCCTCGGTAAAAAATACACCTTATAATAAAGGTAACATACATTGTAAAACATTTGTTTTAAAACGACTTTAAAGTTTGATTCAAAAGCAAAATAAAGAATTCTCAATACTATATTTACTACATTTGACAGGCCTAAAAGAACTTCAGCTTGATACAATAAAATGCTCGCAGGGCGCAGCTTGATACGACCGCAGAGGTCGAACCCTGAACAGTTGGGGCAAGTATGGACACAACATTCAAGCTTGATACAGCTCTGAATTTGGATTGTGATTAAATATTTGACACAGCATAGGTTTCTGACACAGAATGAATGTGGTCTAAGAACTTAAAATTTTAAATTGAACATTCACCTATTATGGTCCAATATCCAAAATCTAAATACATGGTTAGATTCAGCATATCAAAGAACCCTAAGAGTTCAATTTTGATGAAATCAAACAAAGTTTAATTTTGGACCCTTTTGACCTCAATGTGGACAAAGTTGATAACGGGCCCAAAAATCAAAAATCTAAATACATGGTTAGATTCAGCATATCAAAGAACCCCATATATTCAATTTTTGTTGAAATCAAACAAAGTTTAATTTTGGACCCGATTTGGACCAACTTGAAAACTGGGCCCATAATCAAAATTTAAAGACATGTTTAGATTCAGCATATCAAAGAACCCTAAGAATTCAATTTTTGTTAAAATCAAATTAAGTTTAATTTTGGACCCTTTGGACCTTAATGTAGACCAATTTGAAAACGGGACCAAAAATTAAGAATCTAAATACATGGTTAGATTCAGCATATCAAAGAACCCCATATATTCAATTTTTGTTGAAATCAAACAAAGTTTAATTTTGGACCCCAATTTGGACCAACTTGAAAACTGGGCCCATAATCAAAAATCTAAATACATGGTTAGATTCAGCATATCAAAGAACCCTAAGAGTTCAATTTTTGATGAAATCAAACAAAGTTTAATTTTGGACCCTTTTGACCTCAATGTGGACAAAGTTGATAACAGGGCCCAAAAATCAAAAATCTAAATACATGGTTAGATTCAGCATATCAAAGAACCCCATATATTCAATTTTTGTTGAAATCAAACAAAGTTTAATTTTGGACCCTTTTGACCTCAAAGTGGACAAAGTTGATAACGGGGCCCAAAAATCAAAAATCTAAATACATGGTTAGATTCAGCATATCAAAGAACCCAATATATTCAATTTTTGTTGAAATCAAACAAAGTTTAATTTTGGACCCCGATTTGGACCAACTTGAAAACTGGGCCCATAATCAAAAATTTAAAGACATGTTTAGATTCAGCATATCAAAGAACCCTAAGAATTCAATTTTTGTTAAAATCAAATTAAGTTTAATTTTGGACCCTTTGGACCTTAATGTAGACCAATTTGAAAACAGGACCAAAAATTAAGAATCTAAATACATGGTTAGATTCAGCATATCAAAGAACCCAACTCAACCACAGGCCCACCAGCCCAGGCTTGTAAAATTGCTGTCAGGCCTGCAAATCATCTCTACAGGCCAACAGAATCTAACTAAAACTTTAGTAAAATTCAGCTTGGGCCTGTAGATTCAAAAGTTAATCGTGAAGACTGCCGGGACAAGAGATGGACTTTGGATTCAAAGTAAAGAATTTGATACAATGAGTAAACAGGATAGTTTTATCTTTGAAATTCTTCTCAGAGTAGCTTCTTGTTGGTGTGCTGATAGACAGAAAAAAGTTTTGCCTTCAAAGCAAACCTTAAAGGAAAGATTTCGCTATATATGATATATCAATCTTGTTTAATACCATACTCTTTTTTTCAATTTCTAAACTAAAACCAGATTTTCCTTTAACTATTTTAAAAGCAAAGCAAAGTGTCAAAACTAGCTTATTCTATTTAGCAATTTTTAGCAACGCAATAACTTGCACTAGTCCTATTTGGCTTTGCATAATTTGAAATTATAATGCAAGGCAAAATAATTGTAAATAATTCAATCATACATTGCTGAGATTTCTATTTGTGCGATATTTTAGGACTTAGCTCTATACTTGGCAGTGTTTCATATCACTATTACAAAGTCATATCTATCTTCGTGTATGTTAACTTCTTTTATATTTACAGGATATGTAGTCTATGCTACTGTTTCTTTATTCTTTTCAGTCTTGAGGTTAAATAATGGATATGTAGTCTATGCTACTCGTTTCTTTATTCTTTTCAGTCTTGAGGTTAAATAATGGATATGTAGTCTATGCTACTCGTTTCTTTATTCTTTTCAGTCTTGAGGTTAAATAATGGATATGTAGTCTATGCTACTCATTTCTTTATTCTTTTCAGTCTTGAGGTTAAATAATAAATATGTAGTCTTAACCACAATTTAACAATTAGAAGGTAATACATGTACATGACAATTATGACTAAGGATTTATGGAAAGACAGAAATCAATGTTTGCTTTTAAAGGGGCATTGCTACATACTTTATTTTTGTGGTTTTAAGATTAGTTTGAACACACAGAAAGGAGTAAAAGATTCCCATAGCGTTCCTTTAGGTTTAAAGTTCATAATGGAGTTTTCATAGGAGTGCATAATAGTTTGGATTAACTAGTTATTAGATGTAGTTTGACAGTCCAATGTTGCTTAACTGTACTACTGTGAGGAATTGTAAAATTTTTTTTTTGTCTGGTATCTTCGACCCACTGTATTGTTTGTTTAGTTTTCAAAGTTCAACACTGATGTCAAAGTTGACATTGTGAGAAAAGAATCGAAATATGAAAATTCAATATTTAACTTTCTCACTTAAAAAGAGAAAAGAAATGCATTATAAAGATTCCAGCTATTCTAATATACCTTCACCAATCATTTATTATTGTTATTCCAGACCAAAATGATTGAATAGTATTGTTATTTAAGTATATTTCCATAAAGCAAGGTGTAATTTACCATAGACTGTCAGTCCTACAGTTACAATTATCTAAGTACAACATTTAAATTACAGTTTGTACACTCTTTATAAATATCAATAAGAAACTAGTTTTATTTGTTATATTTTGAAAAAAGAGAACTAAAAACAATATTAACAGATAAAATTAAAATTTATAAATGTTGAAAAATAGCAGAAGCAACACCAAATCTATAACTACACATGATAAGACTGGTTAAAAAAAACTAAGAAACGAGTGAAGGAAATCACAGCAAACATGACTATAAATGCATTAATCATTTCCATGCAGAACAAATCTAAATGCACAAGTTAGGTAAAAAACGCACTCTTACCAGTATCTATAACTAGAGGTTCGGTGACATTTTTAATATCTTTCAAATCCACTGGAAAACCATTTTCTGTAAAAATTATATTTCACCAAAACTCTAAAAATAGCACACTTTAAAAACAAACTGAAATTTCAAAATCGTTCACAATAATGATAATCCAATGAATACAGCAGAAAGTCTAATCCACTTAATTAAATTAAATACACATTCCACGGGAGCTGAGAAACGTTAAAGTTCTACCACTCAGTCACAACACTACCTTACATGATTTATTAGGACACACTTCAGTTCCTGTTTGACAACACAGGTAAAGCCAGAAACAAAGGTTAAAGGGCATAGGGCCATGCCAGGTAAAAAAATAAACTGTACATGCTTAATAACTTATTAATAAATGAATTGTATAAACAGTTGTCATATTCATTGATAGTTTACACTCCTAAGACAGGTCGATATTTATGGATTTGCTGGTGTTTATTCTGTTTGGTATTAAGACATACCACATGCTAAGTAGGCATGCAGTATTAAGGTAAAGATGAATGATAAAGTCATGACCCTCGGGTAAAAAAATACACCTTATAATAAAGGTAACATACATTGTAAAACATTTGTTTTTAAAACGACTTTAAAGTTTGATTCAAAAGCAAAATAAAGAATTCTCAATACTATATTTACTACATTTGACAGGCCTAAAAGAACTTCAGCTTGATACAAAAATTCTAAGAACAAAGTATAAAGACTAAACTTTACTTTGACAAATTGCATAGATTATCAATAATGTATTTTTAAAGCCCAGATAACCTTACCTGACAAAACCTTTTTACTATTTGCAGCAGAAAGCTTTTCAAATCAATTTTACTACCAGCAAAGCCCTCTTAAAAGTGCATTGAAATTTTTGTTTTGTGGTGTTGACAATATTCATTATAGGCAAATGTATCTTTTCCCATTTGTGAACTTATTACTAAAAAGAACTTTTTGTTGCAATATTATGTCACAGAGATATAATGGCAATTCATTTATTGTCAATCATCTCTCTTTTATAACTTATTAATACTAGAAAAAGCCTGTGTGATCAAGTGCAAACTAAATGATAACTTATAACAATAAATGTCTCAGAATTGTCAAAATATATGATCTTATTTACTATGAAATGCCCCTCCCACGTATGCTGTTTGAATTCAAATTAAAATTATCAGACACAAATTCTCTTGCTTTTTATGTTTCATGAAGTTTGATTTCAAGAATCTTATATTATGCTATTTAATATTTTATCTTATATACTTTCAAATAAAATTAAGTCTACATTCTGATAACCAGAGATTATAAAACTGAAAATTATAAACAATAAAAAGTTAAGATTTTTTTGGGGTCTTTTTTGTTACATTGTTGACATCACCTTCCCAAAATCACCATAGTGTTCCATTATTTCAAATTGAAAAATTCTTTGGTTGACCTTTTATTTACCAATAAAAAAGCTTGATACTGAAAATTGAACTGAAAGCACCATTCAGTCCAATCAACTGAAGAAGAAATAATTATTTATCAGATGAGGACCATCCCAAACTAGAACACATATACATTCCCTATTTATCCTGAGATGTAACATGATGTCAATTTTTACCAAATCAAGCCATGTATCTTTCTAGATCAAGTGCTATCAGATAGCAATTTACCCCTGTAGTAGTGTTTTATTACAACTGTAGGTGTCTTGTTTGTATGTTTATATCACTTGATCTTTCATGGAAGTTTTACCTTAAAAGGTGAGAATTTGTATGACCACAACAGCATTCCTATCATATATTTAGAGACTAAATAGTTGAGGTCTTATTTTTTTAATCTTCTATGATTGATGATTACATATGGGAAATTCCTATTTTTGTTTTCAATAAAACTGCATGTAACTATGCTCTCTGAGTGAGAATGCACTATTTTTATTCTTGTATGCCAGACATGTAATAATGAGCCATATAATTCTGTTACGAAATCAAGGGACAGGAACTCCATGAAAGTAAACTTTTATGGTTTTCAAAACATTTTATGTGATGGAGCCACCTCACTGACCTAAATATAAATAAGAAGATGTGGTATGAGTGCCAATGAGACAACTATCCATCCAGATCACAATGTATAAAAAGTAAACAATTATAGGTCAAAGTACGCCTTCAACACGGAGCCTTGGTTCACACTGAACAGCAAGCTATTAAGGGCCCCAAAATGACTAGTGTAAAACAATTCAAACAGTCAAACCAACAGTCTAATCTATATAAAAAAGCTTATATACTTAAACTATTATCATACTGATGTAATTTATACATTTGAAGTAAAAATTACATTGTGATGCATGCTCAACAGAGCTTGTGTTTATGTAGTCTGTTTACTAAATATCTATTCTAAATAAAACTTTGATAGACCAAAACAGTTCTATCTCCTCTCCAAGATGTTAAATCATTGAATGACCATTATTAAACCACAGGAAAAATTGGACCACCATCTTTGCTCTAATTCACCTAGGTGAAAATATAATCTGTTTAACCTTAAGGTATACCTTACATGAATATTTGTATTCTCATTATTGTTTCCTTACTAACTCAAACATTAACATTTACAGAGATTAGCTTCAAGTATTTTGTTTAGTAAAGACATAGTACAACTATGTACTACTACAAGTAACAGATACTAGGAAATTGTAAACGGTACTTATCAGTTATATTATGTACTTAATTAGAAGGTAACTTTATTTCGTTTAAATTTAAAATCATTTCACGACATTAATATGTCACCTTATAGGAAAATCATCTTTAAATGTCTGAAGAACCCTCATAAAAAATCAGTAAACTTCTAAATAAATACAAGATTGATGATAAATTTGTAATTCAAGTACACATGTTAATTTCTCTATGCTTACATAATATAAGGCACCAGGATATATACACAGGAAATGCATTGATTAAGATGACCGCCCCAGGGTAGTGAAAATACCATTAATGTAATACATCCACTACTTAAAAATGTAGTTATGAGAAAAACATACAATGAAACATTATCTGTCATTCGATTAAAATTTCTCTATTTTTTATTTAAAATTTTAGTTATTAATTTTAACTTTTGACACTTAATGAAGACTATCTTATTTTCACACGCTACTTGTGAAAGTATAGGGTATATTGTTCCTACTCTGTGTGTATTTCTGTATTCAAGTCTTTTCACCCACACATCTGGTTAGGGTTTAGATTTTTGATCTTTTAAGTTAAAAAATAGATGTGAATTCAGCATGGTAATTCAACAACTAATTTTTAGAAGAATTTAACTTTCCAAAATTTATCACCAAAAGGATTATTTGACCTAAATGTCATGGCTGAATAATCATAAAGGATGTGTTGGTGAAGGTTTAAGTTCAAGTGAACCTAATTTAAAACAAAATGTAAAGTACTGGGTAAGCAAAAAGTAAAGTAAGCATGAAACTTCATCAATGATAAAGAGACCTGAACAATTATAAACCTGTGTCAGAGGTATCATTTACCATGATGCTACTGCTAGACATATCAATTCATTTTAAACATGTTATTAACTGGCCCTTATTAACTGGGCAGTGGTCTGATTTTCCTTGTATATTCATGTTATAGAATCAATTGATTTTGAGAGTTGTACTAGTAATACTGTAGATTCATTACTTTTCTTGAGGTACCAATACATGTGGATTTCATGGGTATGGGTGAACTTCAAGTGTTTCAATAAAATTAAGACTTGAATGAAGAACAAACCATGAAATAAAATATCCACAACAAGATTGTGTCCATAGTACACGGATGCCCAACTTGCACTATCATTTTCTATGTTCAGTGGACCGTGAAATTGGGGTAAAAAATCTAATTTGGCATTAAAATTAGAAAGATCATATCATAAGGAACATGTGTACTAAGTTTCAAGTTGATTGGACTTCAACTTCATAAAAAAACTACCTTGATCAAAAACTTTAACCTGAAGCGGGACAGATGGACGGAAGGACGAACAGACAGACGGACGAATGGACGGACGGATGAATGGACGCACAGACCAAAAAACATAATGCCCATAAATGGGGGATAAAAATTGGTATCCAGGAAAATAAATGAATCCACAGTTATGGATTTTTCGTTTATAATTTGTTGTTATATTTTCATTACTGAATTGACCTTATCTTTATCCCTTACCTAAGATGAAATTGATAAGTACACATTTTCCCAAGTGACACTGTTAATACATGTTTCCTACTGCAAATGTACTATTATTCCTGGTTATTGATATCAATACAGAACATGGTGTAAGAATAAGTGTTCAGAAAGGTCATTACAGATAATTTAAATGTCATATTGACTTTTGCTATGTTTAGTTTTATTTGATTCCAAGGTCCAAGAAATTGACTTTTGTTATGTTCGGTACAACTGGTACCTGATTCCTTGACATAAGGAAATAACTTAATTAGAATAGAGTCCAATCACATGAAAACTTGATGTACTGTCATCAGAGCAAAGCAAAACTTCCCTCTTATACACATGATCCAATTTTTTGAAAGATGATGTCATTATCCAAAAGTCTTTTTGAACTATGATTTAAATCAAATGTAACTGACTGGCAATTTTATGCCAATTCATTCAATGGTTAAGCAGAAGTTGCAGATTGGGGTAGCTAAACCCTTATCAACATAAACTGCCAGTGGTTATGTTTTGCTATAGGAAACCCCCAAAATCATAATATAAAGTGTTCAACGCCAACTTAAGAAATTAGGTTTAAGCATTCAGAATAGAAAGTCTTGTAAAACACCAGCAAATTCTAAATAGCAACCGGTCTTATATACTCTGTTTTATGTCGGTGATGAATTTATCTGTGTGCATTTATATATAAACTGATACAAAAGGGAAATGGATGATAAGCAGAGGGTATATCAATAACAATGGGTACATGCAAAACTGTATCCTTAAGTAACCTATAGTAAATATATCCTTTAATACTAACCTCTACCTTTCCTTAATAAGGTAACGAAAGGGCTCTGAGTTGGTGGCAGTCTACTGGGTTCTTCATCAAACTGTCCATTAGAAAAGGTATAGTCTACAAATTCTGTTTTGGGCTGATAGGGAGCCCATTCTGTCCTAGAGGGGTCGGCAGGTGCTGTCTCTGAAGTACTAGTCTGAGGAGTATAGGAAACGAAAGATTTATATTCATGTAGCTCCTCTTTCTCTGGTTGCTGACAGGAGTAACTGTCCTCAGGGGGAGGGGGAATTATGTTGAGTTCCTCTTGCTGAAAATAAAATATAATATCTCATCATGTATTACACAAATGGTGCTCTACGAGGAGGCACTGTTCAGGGTCACAAAATGATATAACTCATTCATAGTGTTAAAAATTTTCCCAGTGTCTTGTATTAAAACTATCATAATTTCCATGCATAGTTTGAAACTGCATTATAAGCATGACAAGAAATTATACGTATTGTGTTTAATTCTTAGGAGCAAAGTTTTCAATTTTGTCTTTTTTTTTATCACTTGGCTTTAATATTTTCATTTGACTTTGGAGAGGATATTACTTCTTACAATACTTAGTCAAAACATCTTATTCTTTGACTTGTGTAATACTTAGTTGTAATGAGTAAATGCTTATTAAATTAAGAATAATGCATATTGTATGAATATAACTCAGTCTTTTATAATGCAAGAAAAATTACATATCTACCACTTTAATTACCATGACAAATCAAAAACCACTGTATCCCTTAGCCTTTTAACTTTATTACTTTTAAAGATTAGAATAACTTTTAGTGAAATATTATACCAGTAGTTCTTTTTTTTCATTACAAATTTCATTTTTGTTTTATTGTAAATACCACCAACCAATTCCATCTGTCATACAAAACTTTCATAAAATATTAAATTTCTTCACAAAGAAACTAAACAGTATAACAAACTATTGATTTGAAATGCTCTTTTTGTTAACTTAAGGGCAAAACTGTTGAAGCAATTTTCAGTATTAAGTGACAGTTTTAATGGATAAATGGACAACAAGAACTCTCATATTTCTGAGAAAATATCTTTCTTCATTTCTTAATGAAGGAAACAACAATAGGAAACCATAAACAGGCCAGAAGCTATTTACTGGTTCTGTACAAATATTCTATATTAGATTGTGGATCAAGAACTGAATTAGTAACCTCGTTTGTTTGATGCAGACCAGATCACTTTATTCACTTTTTCAATTATCAATAATCCAGCAGTAACTGAATGTTTTATCGTCAATATACAATATGCTTTAATATATATCAGCAATTTGTGTAAGCGTGTTTTGAACGATTCATTTATATCAGAAAACATGTAATATTGCTATCAGAGAAGATCTTTTTGTCATAAATTTGATTTCTCTATATTTACATTGAAAAACCTTTTATGGATTTTTGTTCAAAAAACATTTGGTAGTAAGAGCAGAGTTTATAACGTAAAGTGGAGAATTACACATTGTATGTTTCTGAACGACTAAAAATAAGCCGGCAGATGCTGAATGATATAAAAAGACACTTTTAATAAGAATCCACTGTACCATACATGGATCAATACAGTATACAATAAACTACAGAAATATAAATACCAGGCCTTGAACTCTATTAGTACAAGGCTTAATCCTGGTAAATAATCGGTAAGGATTACATTCATAGGGAGATTTTAGTACAGAAGTCATGTAACTGTTATCTGTGAGTGAACTTGACCAATATTTCATAAATGTTAATGTTGTTTAAGAAATAAGCCACATAAGATTTTAGTCTGTTTACCAATACTACAGTTAAAGTTGTGTTCCTAGGCTTGTGTTTACATAAAAAAATTCTGCCAGAAAATCAATTCTACTGATTTTTCCGCTTTAAACGGCCTAATTACTGAAAGATAATGGCTATCCTATTTAAATTCATTTTGACCTGTATTTTCATGGCTGACAATTTTTGTGCCAAAATAAAAACGAACATTTGTGATAGCAGACCCTATCATCTTTAAACCATTTGTTAAAGAAACAAATATGCTAAAAGCAGCAACACTATGCTCTTCTAAATTTACATGGTTGAGCTTAATAAAATACAGGCTGGACAATGGAGAGACAAATGGCGTAGATGCATCTGGTTCAAAATCACTAGAAAAATCCAAGGACTCCATCTCAAACAAAAAGAACAATGATCTAAATGCAGTTCTATATCATGAAAGCTTCTTTGAAGGTCTTTTTTGTTTCATTCTAGCATACATTGCTTTATCAGATTGTGTATTTTCTCCTTTTGTCTTTCGCGTACCTTTTTATCATTCTATACCAGTTAAAAAAAACTGGTACCCAGAAATAAGCATACCTTCTGATTTTCCACATGTTGTTTTTGGATTTCCATTGAAGTTTTTCTCAGTGTATCTAACTTGATAGGTTTATATTCTTTCTTCTGAAATATTGCACCCTTTTGGGGTTCCATACGGGGCAACATTAGATATCACAGGTTTGCTTTCTGTATGAACTACTGTTCTCTGTGGACTTGCAGGTTCATAGTGAGATTCTATATCTGTAAAAAATTTTGTAAACTTATTGATGTGGCCTCAAATTTTTGTTAAACTGCATCTTTCATTTTTCGAATTATGTCGTTTTTGGAACCTAATGTCTTTCAGACATGTTTAAGTATTAAAAACTTCATTTGATGTATTTGGAACCTAATGTCTTAGTCCAACCATGTTTAAGTATCAAAAAGGTCTAGTCTCTTCAAAATCTTCCATTCAAACAGCTAGTTCTCCTCAACTGCTATAATTTATTGGCTAAAGCAATATAATTTATTTGCACAAGCCTTTTGTGAAACAGTACCAATTTCATTTATCTACTGACAGAAAACTTAAAACCTGGACCAGTACCAGATTAACAGAAAGATAACATTAAACAATCCCAGTTATGTATGATATAACTCAAGTCTTTAATGCATTTTACAGTTTTACTAAACATTTGCAAAAATCTTTAGAATAAATGAGACTGTCTTTACTAAATTTTCTTTTGTCAAATTTTTTTGTAAATGGGATGCAAAATCAATAACTTCACAACTTTGCTATTGAAAAAAAAAAAATAAAACAACACTATTTACAGTTTTATCAATATAATGTAACACCTGACACATTATACTAACAATGTTGTTACCTGGTATTCCTTGTTTTCAATAAATCCATTTAATACAAGTTCAATTACCTTCAAATCGCCAAAACTCCTCAGAATCAATTACTCCAATCACAAAATATAATTTCTACAACATCCGATTATTTTGACATTTAAAACCACATAGTTCTGTCCCAGGATCTATCTTTACCAACACCACACATACAGCTATGGACTTAATTGATCGCAACAAAAATTGATTGATGAAGTTTATATGACAGAAATCAATCCATCATCATTCAGATTCTTTTTGGTATTAAGCACTATCTTGTTGTGATGCTTCACATTTTTTACATAATATCTTGGATAAGAAAGACCTAATTTCATTTTACAAATGCTAGCATTATTTAACTTATTTAACTAATAGGAATAATGATAGTGCAGATACGATTGGTGAATTTAATCACAATTCTTCCTCTTACAATAGCAAGCACTAATCCTTTGTGTTCTTTTTAATAGTTCTCTAGAAATGTAATTAGTGTTTCAAGAATAATAGGCAATCTCGGACCATGCAATTTTCTAGATTAGGTGTTGGTCTTATTTGATTTATTATAGAAATATCTTGGATCTTGCTAAAATGCAATACTTGTTTAAGCCCTCATTTCAGTAAAATTATATTATTAACAAGCAACTTTTAAGTAAAAAAAACACAAGAATCAAGATTTACATGTTATAGACCATCTTTTTACAGCATGTTCAAGAAAAACAAATTATTGACTTTTTCAGCTATTCCCATTTATTTTCCTTTGCAACATTTTTTCCTAAAGACTATTTCAAATTTCTTAAATGTAGAGTCGGTTTTTATCTGACCAATAAAAAACTATCATTTATATTTTATTACTTTTATGGCTTCCACAGAGTAATGTAGGTTAATAGGCTTCAAATTACAATAAAAAAACAACTGTATATTGCTTTTATCATTATGTCCAGCAATACATTTCATTAATGCAGAGAAAACAGTAATGGAAATATTTTTTCTGTACGATATCTATACCGGTGTTTTGCATTTGGGCCGATCTGCATTTCACTTGCACTGATTTTTTCTTTCACTTGTGACAATTATTTCTTTCATTTGCACCGATTGTTTTACAGGTAAATTACAGGTGAAAACTATTTTTTTTATCAATATTAACCTCTTCCGCTAGCCAGTTATACATATTATCAATTATCAATTAAAACATGCATATAACTGTTGCCCCCTGCCCACAATGGGGAGGTTGAAGTAGGTTTTCAAGCAAAACAACTCAATTTTGAGGTTAAAAGCACTCTGTTTACATCCACTAAAATAACTGAGTATAGCAATAAAATATCAAATGATATAAAAATCTATTTACAGCCTTTAAAATATCAAAGGAAATAAGACCTCTTTACGCCATGGAAAAAGCACAGCACTAAAATACAAAAAGGAGCAAATGGAACTTGAAATTATTGAATCGGCGCAAACGAAAGATTGAAAATTTATAAAATCGGCGCAAATGTCATACGCCCATCTATACTTACTTGTAGAGGGACTATATTCTGTTGATATGTGTGTTCCATTCATAGCTGGTGGCACTTCTACAAATAATAAAATTTGAAAATAATCATTTACATATATATGTAATGGCTTAATCTTTACTTATCTAATTTAATGTGTTAAGCAAAAAGAATCTAAATTACAAGTCATCTTTAACATTAGATAGAATATGACTAACAGTACAGAAAACAAAAGTATTTTGTACTTTTGCTTTTTGGCTTACTCGAAACAAATCACATATCTAAATGCATAAGTACAGACTATCTATAGTAAACAATATCTACTAAGATTACATAAGAAATGAACTGCAACAAAAAACTTACATCATAGCCAAGTTATATCTGATACTCATTCATTAAAATCATTTGTTTGCTATTCTTGGAAGAGAAGTACAAGTACACTTCTATAAGCCTCTAGTTATCAGCCATATGTCTCTGACATCTTACAATTTTAATTAAAATCTTGTCTATATAAAAGCACCTGTCTGTATGTTTAATTATATCAGGGTTACATTGGAGTTAAGGTCAGTTATACAATGCACCTGAATCTGAAATTCAACAACATCTGAGATTGCTTAAACTGTAAATAATCACTAAATACAAATAAGCAAGAAGAGGAAACCAAACTGAGTGAACTTTAAGAAAAGATGAAAGTTGCAGGAATTATAACAGATAAAGAGTTGCAGTAAGGGTTCTGTTCTAAGGGGTAAAGAAGCAAGAAGCAAGGACAAACTAAACCTTGAGAATAAGTAATCAGGTGCTCCATGAGGAACAAGAAATGTGCTAACCTTTCCACAGCACTTGATCTTCACTATTTTTTACTTTTTCTATCTTTGTATTTTGTGACCGTCTTTCTATGTTAGGGGCCTTGGTGGCTGAGTGGTCTAAGTAGTTACTACTGTAATCACTAGCCAGTCACGAACCCCGCTCGTGCGGGTGCACTTGACTCAATCTCAATTGATTAGGATTGTCAGTTTTCCTATTGAAGGCCAGTGGTTTTCTCCAGGCACTCCGGCTTCCTCCACCAATAAAAACTGGCCGCCACGAAATAGCCCAAAAGCGGTGCTTAAAAGTGGCGTTAAAACACCAAAAATCAAAATCAAAAATCAATCTTTCTATGTTTCTTTTTTTTATTTAGCCATGGCTCTGTTTTTCTTTATTCAATTTTCAGTTTCTTGTTAGCCTTTGATACCTTTAATTATCAAATCTGTCTTCAGCACAGGTATGGGGTGATTGGAACATGTATTACATATTTATGAAAGCCAAGAAGGCCAAAGGATAATAAAACATATCTACCAGCATGACAAGTCACCACATGGCCTTCACACAGACATTTTCTGCACATCCATAAATCATCAAAAGTTCCAAGGTAACCTGAATACTTGCTTGTTAAAGTATTTTGAGTGGATGGGCATGGTGAAAAGATATTACCTATATCAATATATTGATTGATGAAGGTTGCAATACTAAATGCTTCAACACCCCAAGTAATACATTCTTAGAATGTCTGCACCAAGACAAGAGGGACATACAGGATGATTCAGTGCATATTCTAATGTGCTTTTGTTCCCTCAAGAATAATTATCACCCAGGTTCTATGCTAAGTGATTAAAAGATGCATCTAAAGCATAAGATAGTGTAAAGAAGTTACAATGAAAAGACAACTAAGTGATAATATTTACACCAATCTTTGGTTCTTTTTGTTTTTGTTTTGTACAGTTTTTTTGTATTTCTATTTTATAGTTTTATATGTACTTTTGATTGAACTTTTTTGCCCTGTGTTTTTTATTTTTTTTTTTCATTTTATTTTGCTGTTATTTTAGTACATATGATTTAAGTTTTTTGATACACAACAATCAACTTGGTAAAAATTACAAAAACATTGTTTATAAAGAAGTAATTTGAATCAAACAATATTTTGTATGTGTGCTTCAATGCACAGATGTAGTGTCAATAACATCGAGCAAAGAATTCAACATAAACCGACACTTAAAATTTGAACTGAGGTATGAACCTCTATTTTGAAGATCTTCATTTGCTTTCAGATGAAGAACAGCAATTACAGCACTGTTTCTTTACTTTGGGTTTTGTCAAATGTATGTAGAATCTTGTACAATCTAATTAAAATTAAATACTTTAATTGCTCCCGTTCTGATGTGTCTCGCATTGATGCGCGACATAACAGAACAGGAGCAATTAAATGATTTAATTTTAATTAGATTGAAATCTTGTGTTATGATTTTATATTATATTCTTTCTTTATCAATATATAAAGCCCTTAACAACACCTAAAAGTAATAGTTTTATAAAGAGTAGTGGTGCATCTTTTTTGTGGACAGTTGAAACCATGAAAGATCACACTATGAGCATGGGAGTCAAGTGAAAGCTGAATATACACAGATAAATTTGAAATGCTCCTTCATCTGATAATTTACATAACCATATAATTTGTCAGCATTGAGGTAACTTAATTTATACAACACAAATTCTTTCCAAAAGAATGAATTTTACATCTCTCAATTTCAAGCATTTTAATATTAAATATATGCTTTCTTTTTACAGGAGAGTTTAGAAAGGATGCAATTTTCTTTTTGGAAAAGATTTGAAAACATGACAAATGTTTGAAAATTTTGAAACAAAAATAACGAACAGAAGTTATACCTCTTTTTAATCCAAAACACCACAATGACAGAATTCCAATGATCTCCCCTATATAATTGCAAAAGGAATTTTTTTTTTATTTCTATTAATATTGTAGTATACTCCTTCAACAGCCTTGTTTATAATACTGCATATATACTTGATTGACACATACATGTACTGTGGTTTCATTATAATTAGTGGGATACCAATTTTTCATGGATTTCATGGGTGAAGGTGAACCACAAATCTAAATGTTCTAAGTAGTTTAAATTTTCTGAAGACTTGTATGCAGACCATAGCAGAACCACAAAATCAAATATCCACAAAATACAATTTCCCATTAACCATGAAAATTGGTACCTACGAAAATAAACCAATCGACAGTACATTTTTTTTTTAAGTTTAACACCAGAACAGAACTTAGCAACGTTAATCAATAAAGAAATTAGTTTGATCAATGCATGAAATTAAGAGGAGTATCATAAATATAATTTAAACAAATACAGTTATTTAATTAAAGTATGTTTTTTTCTTTAACTTACCATGACTAGGTCTTTCATCTTCATTCTTTTGGCCAACTGTTAACCATGAAATTCAAGAAAAAAATCACTTTAGTATTTTGCAACTATAAAGTTCCTCTTACATAAACATAGTTAATAAGACACAACAGATTCAACTGGATAAGCTAAAGTCAGTTTACATAAAAAACATTTTGGTTTCTATTTTGGGTAATTAAATAAAGATAACATAACCTTTGATTTTGGAAATTTATCCAACATAAAACATGCTCTGATTAGCTTAGAAATCAATAAATCTTTCAAGAGATTGAAATTATCCCCTTTTTCTAGTAACTGCAACATGTGTGTGCATCTGTTGCCACATTATCTAACTTCCCTGGGTCATTTCAATTTTCCAGGTGGTCTTATAAGTAACGAGTTGTATATCTATTTATCTCCCTTGTATTGAACAAAATCATGAGTTTTCTCCCTTGTCAATAATTTTGTCAATTTTGAATCCATATTCAAATATTTCTTACAAAATGGTCTTAGTCCATTTATGTACAACACACTTAATTTTATCACACATACTGAAATAAAATAACTGAAACTGTAAGGTTTAAAGAACAGAAAAGAGCCAAAAGTTTCAATCAACTCACTCCAAAACTTCTTCATTTCAATTCACTATTCCTCATTTAAACAAAGAAAATTAAGTGTTTTCTCAATTAAAGATCTAAACAAACTACACAACTTTCATACTACGAAGGGACTTTTATCTTAACAATGTTAATTTGCTATCATCTGTGCATTGTTGCTGGAATTTGTCTCTGGGAAGATAAGATAAATGCTGTTTAAATGTATCTAGGGGTCATTTCTTTGACCTTTCACTGTCTTATGTATCTTTTTCATAGATTAATTACTTGTTAATATGGACCTATGATTAAAATCAGATAGGATTTACGTCAGAGTGACTGCTTCATCTGATGATTTCAGATCCCACTATAATATAGTATAGTAATCCTAATGGTTAAGGTTTTTACGAAATTCACATGTCTATTCATCATTATATCAATTACTAAAAGGTATTAAGATATCAAATAAAATACTCTGCCTTTGCTTTGTTTTTCATTGGGACAATGAATATAAATAAAGAGATGTTGTGTGATAGCAAATAAGACAGCACAGTAATATACATCCAGATGAAATGGCCATCAACAATGGGCAATAACCCATATTTTACGGTATTAGGTATAAAAGGTCCCTATTAAACCAAACATAATAAGAGGCTGTCAAAATGGCAGCAAACCAGGTTTTCATCATTTAAAAGTATGAGAAACAACATATAAACATGATAAATATTTGAAAAGGATTGGATAAAGTTTTCTAAGGTTATCACACTGATTCTACATAAATTTCCATTTTTTAATCAATCAAGGACCATAACTCCTGAACAACAAAAGTGAAAAAAGGTCAGAATCTATCTTGATCTTTATTTTGTCATGAGAAACAACACATTAAAATTTGAAAAGTATTGGTTGAACAGTTCTTTAGTTATTGCATGTAAACAGTCAGAGCTGCCAGCCAGCCTGCCCAAAAACTGTTTTACACAAATCAATATAGGGATTTCCATGTGAAAATCCATGTTAAAATCAAAAAGAACAACCAAGACCCTTTTGTGGCAATATAAAATAAAATGCTCCGCAGGGCGCAGCTTGATACGACCACAGAGGTCGAACCCTGAATAGTTGGGGCAAGTATGGACACAACATTCAAGCTTGAAACAGCTCTGAATTTGGATTGTGATTAAATATTTGACACAGCATAGGTTTCTGCATAGAATGAATGTGGTCTAAGAACTTAAAAATTCTAAATTGGACATTCACCTATTATGGTCCAATATCCAAAATCTAAATACATGGTTAGATTCAGCATATCAAAGAACCCCAAGAGTTCAATTTTTGATGAAATCAAACAAAGTTTAATTTTGGACCCTTTGACCTCAATGTGGACAAAGTTGATAAAGGGGCCCAAAATCAAAAATCTAAATACATGGTTAGATTCAGCATATCAAAGAACCCCATATATTCAATTTTGTTGAAATCAAACAAAGTTTAATTTTGGACCCGATTTGGACCAACTTGAAAACTGGGCCCATAATCAAAAATCTAAATACATGTTTAGATTCAGCATATCAAAGAACCCTAAGAATTAATTTTGTTAAAATCAAACTAAGTTTAATTTTGGACCCTTTGGACCTTAATGTAGACCAATTTTAAAATGCGACAAAAATTAAGAATCTAAATACACGGTTAGATTCGAATATCAAAGAACCCCAATAATTCAATTTTGATGAAATCAAACAAAGTTTAATTTTGGACCCTTTGAACCTCAATGTGGACCAATTTAAAACGGGCCCAAAATCCAAAAGTTAGATTCAGCATATTAAAGAACCCCAAGAGTTCAAGAATAAAACCCCATTGAAATTGGTCAAGAAATAAGCAATTTATACAAAGTATCTTCTTTGCACAATACTGTGCAATTGAATATTTCTTGCAATTGTGCAATACTATGCAATTGAATATTTCTTGCTATTGCGCAATACTGTACAATTGACAATTTCTTGCTATTGCGCAATATTGTGCTATTGGATATTTCTTGCTATTGCGCAATACTGTGCAATTGAAGATTTCTTGCTGTTGCGCAATACTGTGCAATTGAAAATTTCTTGCTATTGCACAATACTAATTATATAATAATTTACACATCCTGTTTGGTGTGTATCTCCTGCCATATCATTATTATTTGCTTTTATATATAAATCAGAAATAACCAACTTAAAATAGAAAATTTTAAAGAAAAAAAAGGAAAAAAGAAAAAAAAAAAATTTTTGAACCCCTCCCCCCAAATTTTTGAACCCCTTATGATTCATCACCCCAAACTCAATCCCAGCCTTCCAGCTTTGAGGTATGGTACCTTGCAGTACAATTTCAGAGAGATCCATACACTGAACACAAGTTATTGTCTGAAAACTAGAAAATGCTTATTTTTGGCCCTTTTTGGCCCCTAATTCCTAAAATTTTGAGGCAATTACCCCAAAAATCAATCCCAGCATTCCCTTTGTGATATGGAACCTTGTGGTACAAAGTCAGAGAGATCCATACACTAACACACAAGTTATGTCTGGAAGTTACAAAATGCTTATTTTTGGCCCTTTTGGCCCCTAATTCCTTAACTGTTGGTACCATAACCCCAAAATCAATCCCAACCTTCCTTTTGTGATATTGAACCTTATGGTAAAATTTCATAGAGATCCATTCACTTAAACTTAAGTTAGAGTGCGAAAACCAATGTGTCTTCGGACGACGACGACGCAACGTCATACCAATATACGACCGCAAAATTTTTTTGCGGTCGTATAAAAATGAATAACAAAAAGAACATTGACTAAGTGTCAGATCTTTGAAAATCTTGAATTGTTAAAATAAACCACAACTTTTCTAGACTAGTAGAAGATTAAGGGCTTGATGTATTGTACAGATATTTAGACATTACTCTTTTGTTGATGATGTCTTTTGGTCTTTTCTGTTGTAGGGTTGCTGTTTTACTGAGGTATACCCCCACATCTCATTTTATTCATCTTCAAAGTATATCTTCCAAAAAATCATTTGCAACAGATATAATATCCTGAACAGAGGCTTTTACCTCATTACACTTCAAGGGTCTGTTTCATGATATATTCCTACCAAATGTCTGTGTATCCTTTCTGCTATTATGATTCATTACAAAGGTATGTGAAATGATTTTCAGGTAATTTACTACAAAGCTAATGACCATTAAAGAGGAATACACAATTAATTATAATCATATTGATGTAGTCAGCATGCATGCACACGCTGCAGGTCTAGTATTGCTATGTGTTTCATTTTGTCAACACTTACACTTGTAAACAATGTGTTGTTTATGTATCTTAGAGGGGTTTTACATGTAAAAAAAAAATGGTGAATTTACTTGTCGTAAATAGAGGATTGTTTTTAACTTTTTCAATTTTTTTTTTCATAGAATGCTACCAAGAGCGATAACCATAAACCAATTAAAAAGGGTGACTTTAGGTGATTGATGTTTGCTTAATGTCCAGTAACAAATATGTGAACTTTCAACACAGTTTGTATTAAGGTTTTAACGTCTGCTTTCACTGGCTTCCAGACATAAGAAAAGAGTGGAAACTTGATTCTTTCTGGTTTATGTGTACCTACAGAATTTGGTAGCTTTAACCTCTGAATCACCAGATTTCCTATTGAAAGGGAGATTATCCAAATATGACAAATACTGTGCTAGGACTTGGCCATGTTTGTGCAAACCATCTACTGAATCATTAATCTGACACAAGCCACCAATTTCACACCAATTTGCAATGGATAATTATATTAAAAGCTCTAGTGCACATCCATGTGTGTTTATCTGACTATTAACCCTACCCTGATGTCTAAATATATAATTGCTCTCACATCTAAGTAATACATAGCATTACCAATCACAAATTAATACTCTATAAAAAAAATATAAAAGCTATGTTTTGGCATGTCAGTGTTGAATACCGTCAAGGTTTTTATTGACCCAAACAATATGTCAAAAAAGAAAAATAGTTCAAGTGACTTCTAAATACAGTTTACAGTTTGTGTTTCAAAACTAATTGGTGTCTGATTTTCATCACACTAAATTTTTCTATGGGATAAAAAAAGATGAACACTCCATACAAAAAGAAAATGAGGATTTCTACAAACCTGGAATTTACATGCTATCTAATTTACTACTGGGGAAAACACAAAAAAACAAAATATGGTAACTTAAAAACTTAAAAAGTACAAAGTTTCATGCAAAATGTCTATCACTACATCTTAAAAAGAACTGAAAAACCTTTATATTCAAGTTATCATAAATTCACTAATAGTATTTCTATTAAATGGAAGAAATAATGCAAGCATTAATTGAACTGCTACAATACTAAATACTTAATTTGTTAATATAACATATCTTAAGATACTGCTGAAACTATAAAGACATTTTACACTATATCAAATATTTGACACATGCTTAAAATATTGATCATTTTAAAATATATGTACACTCCAAATCTGTAGTTAGTATTACAATCCAGGTATTCATCATTCTCATGCTGTTACCGTGGGGACGTGCTTAAACTCTGACATATACAATACCTCTGTGGTCAACATCTGGTTGTTGTCGACTTTCTTCGTGCACCACTTTAATTGGAATATATCTTCCTCTGTTTGGAGAGGAGGAAGATGAGTCTAGAGATCCTTGTCTTCGAACCGCAGATGGTGAAGATTTAGGAGTCCATTTTGTATAGTTTGGTCTCTCCTGTCGTGAAGGTGACACATATTTAGAAGGAGACTGTACAGTTTCTGAATGTCTCCTCGGTAAATTTGAGTCCACTTGTTGAGGGGGATTATATTGTGGCTGTGCTTGTGGCTGTGGAGGCCATTGTCTGTATCTATTCAGATCTGGTTGTGAATCCAAAGACGAAAGATCAACCTCACTCACGAATCCCCTCTGATCATAAAGCTTAGCTTTTTGTGGGAGTTTAACAGAATCTAAATCCATGTCATGTATATAGTCCCTCTGATTATATTGTCTACCATGTGAATAGGCTTGGTTATTTCTGTGATTATTTCGGACACAAAAATCCACATCAGTAGAATATCCATCCTGCGGAACAATTGGTTTTCTCTGTGAGCGGATTCGCATGTCACCTCTCCCCCTCCCATTATAATCCACATCAGTATTATATCCATCCTGTGGAACAACTATAGGTTTTCTCTGTGAGCTGACACGTATGTCACCTCTCCCCCTCCCATTATAATCCACATCAGTATTATATCCATCATGTGGAACAACTATAGGTTTTCTTTGCGAGCGGACTTGTATATCTCCTCTGCCCCTCCCATCATAATTCATATCACTTTCGTAGCCCCTCTGTGTCTTCAGAGGTTTGATAGTCGGCAAAGTTGTACATTTACTATAATCAAAATCCTCATTTTGTTTGTCAGTAACTTTTTCACTAGATGACTTTCGAACTGGGAGTGTATAATAAGAACCGGGACTAAAATTTCCATCTTTAAAACAACCACTCTGCCATGAAGATCCACGACTCGTTATTCCTGAATCCCGAGATCTTGTTTCCTCTTGAGGAAAATTTCTCAAATCAGGTGCAGACGTCTGAATTGTCAAGGGAATCATCCTTTCCCTTTTAACACTAATCGGTATTATCTGTTCTTCAACAGCGACTTCTTCTTTCATGATGGGCAGCTGATGATCTTCCTGTGCCAGGGAGTGAGCTGTCAAAGTACTGCTGGTGCTGTCTGACACACCTTTGTCTGGTCGAAAAAGTTAATGAGAACATAAGAAACAGAGGCAACTCAAACAATGAGTGATGCAGAGAATGTGCAAATTAATACTGTACACTGTAAAGTAGTTAAGAGAATTAATGTTTGAACAGAAATCTATAATTAGAAATTTTAAGTAGGCTTAGCTATTTCTGTAGATGAAAAATATAATTGGAATTTCAGCACAAGCCTTAATGTTGAGAAAATTGTTCTAAGAAGTGCCAAAGATCATATAATTCTCAACACTTCAATTAGAAAGTCTTTTTTGTATAGAATACCTATTCAAATTTATGAATGTTTTTTTTGAAGTATTAGAAGACAATGACCAACAAGAAACTTGATAAAGAAGAAGGATTTCCTTTGAAAGATAAGATCTGATAGTAATCAATGTAATTATGGGATGGATTTTTTAAATGTATTTTAGATTTAATTTTAAGTAAAATATAAGAAGAGGTTATCAAGACCACTTTATATCTTATCATTCCAATCAGAACTTCATTTTGAGGATACTGCTAAGTTACAGGCACAGGAAATTACTTATTTATGATGCTCAGATTGTGTCTTGTAAAAAATTAAGATTAAAAAGCAAGAACAAAGAATGGATGACTGCTACCGGACAAGGGAGGTAACTTGTACTTAAAGGTCTAATTTATGGAAAATCAGTACCATCTGAAATGTTCTATCAAAATGTATCAAGGTAGATTTAAGCTATTTATATTTCATATTGGGATAAGAAATAACATTTATTAAATTATATTCATAATAAAATTGTGTTTTAAATTCTCAATTTTTTTTTAACTTGCATTATATTTTTAGGTAAATTAACAAAAACTTATAGCAATACCATGTCATCAGATGCATTTTGATAGAAATATTCGTACAACAAACACATGTATAAGTGTAAATAAAAATAAAGTCTTCATCCAACATTTTTACTGTAGCTAAAATAAAAGAAAGTGAATCTGCAAAATACTATAGTAAAATGCACTAGAAATCTACCAATGGCCAAAGGTTCAAATGTCAAAATCAACTGAAATGCACAAAATGAAAACGGCAAAATCTCATGCTACCAAAATCTTTCCAAAGACATTTCAAACGGGATCATGCAAAGCATGACAGCTACCTTCATCATCTGAATATCTAGACAACTTTTCCATCTGCCGTAAAAACATTTGCATGCCTTTAGAAGAATGATCTGATGTAGCTGGTGAAATGCTTCTACTAGGAGAACCTAGGCTCCTATTGGGTGATACTAAGCTTCTAGCTGATGAACCTAGGCTGGAGCTGTGTTCAAATATTTGGCGCCGTGACCTGCCAGTTGTCATAGGTTTAGGCAAAGGCTTGGGTGGCTGACGACGTCTAATGGCAGGCGAAGTTTGTGGAGTTGACTTAGCTGAATCACTAGTATAGCATGATGTAGTTGACCATAAACTTGGCGATGGAGATGACCGATCCCATGCTGCATCTAAATTTGTGAGAAAACTACTGAACAAATCATTTAAGCTGACAACATATAAAGCATTAGCTTTGTAATAGAAATTACAAGGTTTCAATTGCAGTTAATAAAAAATCTACTTTTTCGTATAAATGCACCAGAAGTTTATTTGCTCTATAAAATAATTAGTCCCTTACAATACCTGTACTATGTACCAATTAACAATTAGTTTGGCTTAAGTAATGGAATAAATAAACAGTCAAATATATACCTTATCACTAATATTACAATCACTTCAAGAGAAACTAACAAATAGACTGAACTTAATTTCATACAAAATATTGGAATGCCATAAGTAGCATTATTCACTGTTTAATTATTTTAAACATAAATAAGATTATAAAATTCATTTTTCACATTTTCTCTTGCCTAAACTGAACAATTCAAATGTTGTTTTTTTTTTTTGCCCAATGAATTTTCAATATCTATTTAGTTTTTTAATTGTGGAGTTCAATTTTCATAACATGGATTTATTGGATATCAAATTTGCAGGTTGTGTAAATATCAATGGTTCATGGGTTTTTCTTAAATGCAAATTGTGAAAATATATTTATAAATAGTTTGAGGTTTTTTGTTATTTTTTCTTTCAAGCATTGCACATAATATTTAACTGAAAATATGCATTTGCTGGATATCAAATTTTGTAGTTTGATAGGCACAAAATCTATGAAAATTGTTCCTCCATCAACAAAAGTCCTTTGACAATAATAAAAAAAAAATCAATCAGAACATCAGAACATTTTCAAGATTCTCTTTATTAATTTTTTTTTCCTGCTTAAGAAAGACATACATTTGATTCATTCTAAAATGGTACAAAATAAACATATGAAACAGTGAAATAGAAAGATGGACAAATGTTAAAACTGTCATATACAGAACACAACTTTCATGCGATGAGTACTTAAATGCCATCACCAACATTTTCCTGGAATTCAAGGATCCATCTGGTTACCTTCCTATCTCCATCATACCTTGACAGTTATCAGGGTGAAATTTTGTTTGGTTAATAGTGTAACTATTCAGATTATCAAAAATTGTGAAAGCTAATTTTTGACCATTTAATAACATACAGTATAGATATCATTTTTCATATGAATACAGTATTCAAACTGTATATTTGTACAGAATAAAATACTTTTTGTACAAATGTGATGCCACATAAGAATGAATGGCAAGTTCTACTAATTATAACAAAAATTTGGATACCATAGTACTAGTGGTGATGGAGAAAGGAAAATCAAGTCAGTCATGTCATCATTGTATTGTTATATAAAATATATACTTATTCATACATACATTCTTAAAAGTGTTTGACTTACTACTCATAATTTAATATTGTTTTAAATATATATATGTTTGTATTTAAAAACAAACCTTCCACAAAAATAGCTATCAAGTTTTTTGCTGTTAAATTCAAAATTCATTAAGCTTACATTTGAACCAAAAATTCAAGCTTGAAATATTTGACACAGCATAGGTTTCTGACACAGAATGAATGTGGTCTAAGAACTTAAAATTTTAAACTGAACATTCACCTATTATGGTCCAATATCCAAAATCTAAATACATGGTTAGATTCAGCATATCAAAGAACCCCAAGAGTTCAATTTTTGATGAAATCAAACAAAGTTTAATTTTGGACCCTTTTGACCTCAATGTGGACAAAGTTGATAACGTGGCCCAAAAATCAAAAATCTGAATACATGGTTAGATTCAGCATATCAAAGAACCCCATATATTCAATTTTTGTTGAAATCAAACAAAGTTTAATTTTGGACCCCGATTTGGACCAACTTGAAAACTGGGCCCATACTCAAAAATCTAAATACATGTTGAGATTCAGCATATCAAAGAACCCTAAGAATTCAATTTTTGTTAAAATCAAACTAAGTTTACTTTTGGACCCTTTGGACCTTAATGTAGACCAATTTGAAAACAGGACCAAAATTAAGAATCTAAATAGACCAGAAAATGAAAATATTCTATATCTATATCTATCTATCAAGTCAAACACTTTGAACAATATCATGATTTTTAATGGTGTAACAAAAACAAGAATTTCTTCTGATGATTGGTTTTTATATCCTCTCATATACCTGAATTTAGGAGAGACAGCAATTCTTTTCACAAAATATATCTTAGACAAAAAATACTTGTAAGTCACAATCATTTCATTAAAACTTCTGATCAATTTTTATAGTAATATTTTTTGAGAAAAGAGCCACAACTCTTTATTTTATAAACAGCTGGATGAGAAACACAGTAAAAAACAGTGAACAAAAAAGATATTTACTATCTGATCAAATCATGCAGTAAAGCAGTAAAGATTGTAAAATATTTCTAAGCTATTGAAGAATGGTAACTGTCCAAAACAGTTACAGCAATTTACATGATCGTGACTAGCTGTTTTAATCTCGAATTTCTTCTAAGGTTTGTTCGTATTGCATAACTTGTTTGGTTGTAATAGTTCATTTACAGTTAAGTTAAAATTGTGATCAGTAGAAAAGGAATTATTGTCCTTACAGCTTCCTTGTTCTTTTTCTATTTCTAAGGTCTTTCACAAGCATAGAACTAGAAACCTAGAAACCATTGGAGGAAAGGCGAGTAATGAAAAGATTTTGATTGCATATATACAAAACATCATTTTTCATCATATTCATAAACATATCTTTATAAAAATTTAAAACCGATCATCAGGCTGATAAATGTTACAAACGAAGTCATTCTGATATTAGTGAAATAATCTTATAACATGCCACCTTCTGATTAATGAAAATTTAATGATACCCTATTAATGATAACAGATTCATTCATTCATTTCCAGCATTCAGAAGACAAAAATAATTGCTGTGTTTTAATAAAAGCCACTAATCTTTTTCTTGTAAATCGTAATTATCTAGGATTATTGAAATAATTCTCAAAGTGGCCTGGAGTTTATTAGATAATGCATTTCATTTTTTGTAGAATTTAAAATAAATATTTTTACAGTGTTAAACATTGGTCATTATTAAAACACAGTCTAACAATACAGATTTTTAATTAAAAGTTTAACAACAATGCAACCAGGGCTCAATATTCCAAACACAAGCATGTATTTACCCCTGTGTCGTAATGGTTTTGGTGAGGTTATTGGAACATTAAGTTTAGACTGAAAGCGAGGACTTGAAGGTACAGAATGAGATCCTGAAATTTACAAATTCATCTATTTCAATTTTTCAAAACAAATTTGAAAAGAAGCAAGCACTTATACACGTCATTAAAAACGAAAAGAATTAAATCATCTGAAAAATGTTGGCGAAATGCCTAAAAGATAAAAAAAAACAAATTTTTCATTCTTGAATGAATTATTCCTAATCATGAATTGAAAACAGAACTGCATTTATTTCAAGAAAAATTAAAAAAAAACTTTAAAAAGTGCAATTTACCTTGTAGAAACACAAAAACTCCTTCACTCTACAAAGCTTAATAGGTGATAATTTTCTGAGATTCTCTTCATAAAAGAAATATGATATAATCGGATTGAACGAACAAATCAAGCTGTCATTCATAGACCCTTACCACAAGATTGGTAATTTCCTAAAACTAAAAAGTATATGACAAACTCATGTTGTAATCAATACCTAGTTACCAGTTTTGCAATGTTTTTTTACTCATTTCTTCACTTTTCATTTCTCTTGCTTGGTTAATTACAATAATAGGAGTGTTTTGGTCGATAAAAACATCACAAATCAAGAATAAAACACCAAATTCATCCTTTTTATCTTGATTGTCAGGTGTTTATCTGCTTGCAGAAAACTTTATATTGCCTTTTTTTCCCTGACAATCAAATTTCCTATAACATTTCTATAAATCCTGAAAAATTTACTTTTTTCAGAAAATATTTTGAATTTTCTTCCTTTTTTTACATCAATACAAAAATAAATACCTATAAAACTGATAAATTATTGACATTAAAATTAAAGAAATGGCACTGAATCCATTAATTTTCTTAGTTATACCGCCTTTTGTACTTTTATCATATTCCTATCTCAGATGCCATATAAAATTTTTGCTATTCAGTTAGAAATTATCCTTAAGACATAACAATATGCTAATTGCCCAAAATACTAGCACTACAGTATAGCCTACAAATATCTGCTAAAAACACAATTCAAAATTAAGACAACAAAGTTATGATAAATTCTACTCTTATATACCTACGTACAAACATGTATTTACCTCTGTAGGGACTAGGGTTAACTTTCACCGATGACGGGGGACGAGATGAAGAACTATTTGTAGTGGTCGATACTGCATGGTAAGATATGGGTTTGTAGTCATCTGCAGTTGTCTTTCCTTGAAAATTCAAAAATAAATGCTTAAATAAAGGCACAATTAAAGGGAAAAAAATATATAATTATCATGCATATATTTAACTGATCAGTATTCATTGTCATCTCATCTAGAAATAATGTGACTAATACTTTCCAATTTTGAAGTTTGAGTTACATAAACATTAAACTACCACTTATTTTTAAAATAGCTAAATAGTATTTGAATGAAGATTTATCTCTAATCATTCTTAATATGAAAAGAAAGTAAAAATTTTAGTTTTACAGGGTAAAAACAAAGTCCAAAACAGACAGACAAACATAGAAAGACATAAATTATTGACACAGAGAAATGTCTCATCTGTTCTGCATCTAGAATGAAGGCTGGAAAGAAATAGACTGTAACATCTCAGGGCTAACTTAACAATATACCAAACACCACTGACCAATCAAAAGTAATTCTATCAATAAGAACTTATAAAACTGAAAATATTGATGGAAACATTCCATAATCACTACTAGCTGTATACAATAAAATACAGGTTCGTTCGCTTGCATGTGGGTTGGTGGGTTAACACCAAACTTATAAATTCTTATTTAAAATTCAATGGAACAGTTGTAATGAAATCAGTTTTAACTGGGCATGTTGATTTAGAGAACAAGTTTCTTTTTAAGTTTTACTTTATCAGAATTGAGATGGACAATAAAGGCATCCATACCAAAATATCAGTACTTATGGATCCTTTCCAGAGCATTCTTGCAAAATATTTGATTCAGTGGCCACAATTAGAAAGATAAGAATGTTCCTACTAAAGTCATAGAATGAATAAAACAGTCTTAATAGAACTTATGCCAATTCAATATCACACTAGATATTATTGACCTATTAAGTCCTGCTGAACTCATGTAATCACAGAACTAAACCATTGTTGATACTATTGCCTATGTCAAATAGCAATACCTATGTCTCTCACCTTCCTCATTTTTGTCACAGACTAACAAAAAATATTAATTACATATAGGAAAAAAGACAACAACATTGATGCATATTTGTTTCTGTAATATTCTCAATATCACACATGATAATGTAACACTGAAAAGGTGAATGATCAACGAAATAATTTTGATCAATCCAAAAATATGTGTAACAAAGCTGTTCCCAAATACCATCACTCAATCTAAGTTTCCTAATTTAAAACACAGGTGATTTTTAAAGCTTATTCTACTGTGAACCAGAAAGTCCAGATAAAGTGATGCCTGCCATAGAAAGAAATCTTCATATGGGCTGAGAAATATCTAGCTGTGATACCAACTACAAGCTGTAAAAATATGCTTGAGTGAAATAAAATAGTTCTCACAGAATTGGAAATGTAATTCTGGTAATCCACCAAAGCAATATATTCTACAAAATTTCTTCCACTAGATTATGCAGACACATCTGCCATCCCTGCTTAAAATTCTGCAGATGGACATCTCAAAAGAAAAAAAATTGCCCCACCTTACTTCTAATAAATACCAAATCCTACATGCCAGCCTTTTTATATTAATATTAGGTTCTGTTATTGGCTGTTGACTTGTTATTTTCAAATTAAACAGGTTAAAGATCATTATAGTATCAAGCATTGTATCCAACTAAAGAACAGATCTAAAGATGATTTTAGATTTTGCATTCAATGGTGTTACAGATCGGCTCAAATCTAGTTCCCTCTCACAGCTGTAAAGTTATCTTCAATAAAAAAAAGAATCCACCAATATATACAACAAAAAGATAGGGACTGTTTGAAATTCAAAAATAAAACCATGATGTATTTGAGTATAAATGAACTTAGTGGGTAGTGTATCAAATAAATACATGTTTAATATGTGTCCAGTGAATGAGTACAAAACATGTGGATGATAATTTTTAAGCACAACCAAAATATTTATGTACAGAAAATATGAACTCAATTCAGTACTTCTTTACAACCAATTACTACTTATTAGTAGAACCCTGGACACAGGATCTGCATTCCAATCAGATTGTTACAGCTTAAAGCCAAGTTTAAACAAAATTTCCTGCCAATTTTCAATCTATTTTAGTTTCATCAAGAGCAGTTTTCAAATATGCTAGGTACGAGAACCATAATTGTGCAAGTAAATCTTAGGTAAATTCATCAGAATTAAGATGTTGCACCTTAGCAATACTCATATCAACACCTATAAATCCTTTGATTAGCTTTGGATGAAATTCAAACTGAACTGACCAGCTAAAAAGATTTTGGTTAATAAATGCTAACTTTATGACATATACAGTTTTTTAAATTCAGTATGACATTTTTTTCTGTTTTTGATCCTGGATAATTCCAATGCTTAGAACACTACTTTTTTTCCCTATTTTTTTCTTTAAACTGTACAGAAGGACTAAAATGAGATGTATGTTATGAAAACAAGTGCTTTAGCTGTGCAAATATCAAAATAAAAATAGAATATGTTGTAGCATGAAACAAAATTGTATGCATTCAAAAACTCATATTAAATGTTTTAAGATGAAAAGCTTGAAGCCACCCTCAGCAAAGAAATAAAACTGCTAGCAGAGCAAAATTGCATTTAAAAACACTGGGTTATTTTGTAGTAAGCTTACGCTGAGGCTGAATGTAATGAGGTGTTGCTCGAAATATCCCTGTAGATTGATCGTCAAATATTATAACATATTAATTTGTTTTCAATTAAATTAAACAACAAAATATTGTTTTTATTAGATTAAAAACAACCAAGTTAAGCATTAAAAGGGTAGCTGAAGAACATAAACTGAAAGTTAGGGAACAAACATCTTCAACAAAACCACAAATGTAAGATCTAAGTGTCCTTATGATAGTTTAGTGTTTACATTAAACTTGATTATTTATAAGTGAGTTTTCATGGATTCATCAATCTGAACTTGTTTTTATGAAGTTTCTGTAATTTCACTTTCTCAATAAGGGCAGTTAATTTTTCAATCGGAATAAATATGTACTGTAAACTTGTTTTAACACTTGCATCTCATGTAACCTTTTGAATCAATTGCAAGGTCAATGCCAGAAATTTAACTTGTACCGTATATCATGTTTTGAAAACCATGGACTCTATTATACTTTAGTTTATTTCACTATGTGTAATGTCTCACAGTATATGACTTGTCCATCTAACCTTTGTGAAGAAGGCAGTAACTGATTTACATATTTTCATGTTTTTATTCACTGCAATCCAGCTATTGTATTCCTAATATTAAAATTATATGGTATCACACTGGGTAAACGTTGTGAAATGTACATTTGTGTTTCTGGTGTATAGTCATACCTATGTGGTATAGTGTGTACTCTGTAAATGAGCCTCAATGTTTCATGAAAACAAAGACACATTTCACAGAATAAATTCCATAGAACAGTGAAGTGACAATACAGCATAAACCCAAATATAGACAGAGGACATGGTTTTAAATAGTGTCTGTAGTCTTCACTTACCATGCTGCAAGATTTGATGGAAACCTACCTGATATGATCTGTGCCTCTATAGGATGGATATCACCGTTTATCTGGCCATTCATCATTGGGCTCTTACAACTAAATATATTATCAACAAATTATATGGTGTACATTATGCAGGGCAAAACAATTTTACAATTGTCAAAATCTTTTATAATCCAAGATTGAATTTCTTTTACTTTAAGGACCTGAATACTATCATAGTGCTCTTTTTGCTAATTAAATCCTAACCTTCACCTTCCTGTTCAAGTTTGGTTTAATCTAGCACTAGTTCATCACAAAATGTTAAAAGTTGACAACAGTTAATGATAAGACCAAAAGTAATTCCAATAACTCAAACTTGACCTTTGCTTTAGTTCAGCTAATGGTACTACTATAATCAACTGTTCATAATACCTAAGAGTTGATTTCTATGGGAACAAAAATATGACAAATTCAAATTTCTTATTTTTTTTTTTTTTTAAGAAGTGACTTAGTTTACTTAGATAAGACAACTGCTAAATAGATTTTAACACATGTGTTTTCCTCATATACATAAATAACCCTCTGTGTCATGATTTTATTTACACCATTTATCAGTACTTTTCAGTCAACTTTAAAACTTTTTAATAAAAACTCAACTAACAAAGAATGCCTTTTCTTGTACTTCTAAATCAGCATGTTCCTTAAAAATTAAAGGAAAAACAGACTTTTTATGTTGCCTTGTAGTTTAGTATTTCTGTTATACTTTTTGCATGTTACTCAAGTGAAATGCTGTATCATAGGGGTACTTTACAATTCTGATCATATATAAATATTGTTCATTGTTGTCCTATTCTTTTTCTTTTCTTATGAATATTAAATTAATATTTTTTGTTCTATATCTCACCTTCTGAGATCTAAGGTAAGTTCTTTGTTAGCACATTTTATTATTTGTTGAACATCATTGTGGAGTAATCCTTCTGTTTTCTGACCATTTATACTTTCTATATAGTCCCCTACTTTTATACCTTCCTTGTAAGCTTTACTGTTGGGATTTATCTGAAGAAAAATATATATCATTTAAATTGTAGAAATATATGATCTTGCTTGTAACAGTAATGAATCTTTTAAATGAAACCTGCAAAACTATGGAAAATTAACTCCCAAGATGCAAAAAATGTCTCTGACAAAAACTTGCATCTGTGACAATTAAAAACAAGTTTGGGTAGGTATGTGTGAACCAGGCTTGCAATAGCGCTAAAGGCACAAGCCAATTCTGATACTCTAGTAGCAATCAATCCAAGATCCCTTTAAAGTATCATGTAAGCCATCATGTTAGGCAAAAAATTGGAAACAGTCTATCAATGTGTAATAGTAGGAAAAAACAAAAGTGTGCCCACATTTCTTATTCTTATAGTATATATTTTTCATTTCAAGGCACAAAACACGTAGCAAGAACTCTTTTTGTGCAATTTGTGCACTTACAACCATTGACCTCCCACTACATGTAAAATAGACTTATCAGTAGACACATTCCAATCAGATTTACATAACACAGATATATAACACTGTCTATACTAATCAATGAATGATTAATGAACAAACTTACTTTGCCAAAGAGGCACTTAAGGGATTTACACTGACAAGTATCTAAACTATATATACAAGTGTAATACTGAAAATCATTTTCTCCACTTAAAATAATCAGCATCATTTTTTTCCCACATGGTGTTGAAATCAGATTCTATTAGGACCCTCCAACATTTTCACTGTAGCTTTTAGAATGTTCTTTGGTTTTACATTGGTCATTCAAATGCATACATATGATCAATTTCCAGTTATTTATATGAAAATGAAAATTTCCCATGTTTAGTACATGAGAAGTTTACCTAGTTACATAATTATCACCATATCTGTTCAGTGTTTACTGTGGATTCATTATCTTTCGTGTGTACCAATTTTAGTGAAATGCATTTTCGAGGTTATTTGATTTCGTAGTTTTGCCAAAGTCTGCATACAAGCCTATAGAAAATTTGTACTTCGTTGAACATTTAAATTTGTGGTTCAATTTTACCCATGAAATCCACAAAAAATGTGAATCCACAGTATTTATTTGCATTTTGTGAGATAAAAATACTTCTCCTCTTAAAAAAATGTGCTTTGCCGAGCGCAGCTGGATACGACCGCAGAGGTCCAACCCTGAACAGTTGGGGCAAAAATGGACACAATATTCAAGCTTGATACAGGTCTGAATTTGGATTGTAATTAAATATTTGACACATTATAGGTTTCTGACACAGAATAAATGTAGTCAAAGAACTTGAAATTGGTTATATGATTTGAATTTATATTCAATTGAAGATTTCTTGCAGTTATGCAATACACTGTGTTGTTGCGCAATACTTAGTAAATCTGTTTTCAGAGTGAGACTATATACAAAGAATTAGCAAAATAAATTGTGACCCCAATTTTTGGGGAAAATTGATTTCTTAAATCTTGAGGACAAAAAATTGACCCCCCTCTTTCCAAAAAAAAAAATATTTGAAGAAATTTTCTTTTTGTAAAATGTGGTACAATTTAAGAGACATCCATACACTTAAACACAAGTTATTGTCTGAAAACTAGAAAAATGCTTGTTTTGGTCCCCAATTCCTGAACGGTTTGGGTAATTACCCCCAAAATGAATCCCAACCTTCTACTTGTGGTATTGATCCTTTTTGTACAATTTCAGAGCAATCAAAATACTTATACACAAGTTATTGTCCTGAAACTAGGAAAATGCTTGTTTTGGACCCCTTTTTGGCCCCTAATCCTAAACGGTTGGGACCATCACCCCCAAAAACAATCCCAACCTTCCTTTTGTGGTATTGAACCTTTTGGTTAAATTTCTCTTAGAGATCCATACACTTAAACTAAAGTTATTGTCCAGAAACCAAATGTCTTCGGACGACAACGACTTGATAGCAATATACAAACGCAAATTCATTGCGGTCGTATAAAAAGCTTTAAAAAAATTGCCCATTCAAAATTCTTAACTTTACGTTTTGAAATAAGTGTGACAAATTTCCTTTCAATAAATTCTCCTAAATAAACTGTTAACACAGAGATATGTCTCAACTTTTTGTTATTTTGACAGTAAAATGCAAATGTTGAAATTAAAATAGCAATACTTTAGCATGTAAGTCATACAAAATATTTAAAGTCAATGAACCATGACTGAAAGTACAGGGCCAAACAATCACCATGTAAATTAGATGTGCCAATGCTAATACAACTGCATACCAAATATCACTGGCATACCACTAATGGTTCCCCACAAACTCATACATATAATCTAAGCAAAAGTTTTAAAGTCAATAGACCATGACTGAGGGGTGGGGCCAAATAATCTCCATGGAAGTGAGATGTGTCAATGCTAATACAACTGTATACCAAATATCATTGACTAATACCACTAGTGGTTTCCATAAACTGACCTAATCACAAACTAATACATTGTTGATGCCACTGCCGCTGACAGCATACCTATGTCTCGCTTTTTGACTCTGTCAAGGCTAGACAAAATACTACAAAAATGCACTGTATATAAACAGGAGGTTGAATTTTCATACAAAATTGATTGGGACTTGATTTTCCGCACTGGAGTTAGATCTTTCAAGCATGGATTTTCAAGAGGACCAACGAAGCCCTCAATAACAGTAAAAAGATCAATAAAAAGAAAAAATCAATCTACTAGTGAATCAAATATAGTTAACTTTTTTACAACATTTGCACTTGTGTGCATTACCTTCTTGAGGGATGTTATCATGTTGTAAAGCATACAATTTTCTGCAAATTTTTATATCAGATTACCTAAAAGTATCACAAAAATAAAACAAATATGGGCTTTGTAATCTTTCACAGGTAATACCTGCCTCAAATCAACCAAAACGATAAACCTGTTCTCAACCAATTATTTAATTTCAAATTTTCTCTAAAAAAATGACCATAATAAAAGAGTAAAGAAGTGAATCATTATTCACAAAATACTTCAGAATTGTATAGCATGGTAGATTCCTAAAAATCAACAGATTCAGACCTTTTCCATAACATTACAAGAATTCCATTTGGGCTGGTGCTTAACATTAAAATTATTTGGTTTTATAAGAGTGCCAGTTGATCAGTAAGAATGCCTACTAGTATACAACAGGGTTTTTTTTCTCAATTTGATTCAAACTCATCCAATTGAAACTGCCCTCTTTAAATAGTATCTTTCCCTTTTTATGTATCATACACTTCTACAACAAACTAACTACTTCTGAACCAATAACCAAGCAAATTTAACTCTTTAAGTCATCAATATCTTACACAACTTGATAGGTACCTCATTATTTCATATAACTTTATCATAAGCCTCAGAATCTACACTTAAATTATGTTTTAGACAAACTAATCATTCTACATTCTATTTTCCATCTGTCTTTTGTCTAGAAAGCATCAATGTTTTAAGATTAAAATAACCAGGAGGTTTGATATAGAAATGTCAGAATCCTCTGAACCAAGAGCATCATACACTATAAAAACATAACATAGATTTATACAAATATTTATATCATCTGATTTGCCTAGTGGAGTATCTTCGGCACAATCAAGGGCATAAACCCTGTTTGCAGACATATATTTCTTCAGCAGAAAAAAATGTGACAGCATAGCAACTGAAAATACAAAAACCAAAAGCATCATACACTATAAAAAACATAACATTTATAAAAATATTCATATCAATTTATTTGTTTAGTGGAGTATTCTACAAAACAATCAAGGGCAATAACCCTGTTTGCAGACATATATTTTTTCAGCAGAAAAAAAATGTGAAAGTCTGGCAGAAGAAAAGGCATAAACAACCCTTAAACTGAAAATACAGCACATCCAAGTGCAAGATGCCTAGTTTGCAGACATGTATTTCTTCAGCAGAAAAAAATGTGAAAGCCTGACACAAGAAAAGCCATAAACAACTCTAAAACTGAAAATACAGCACATACATGATAACATGGAACATTTCTCATTCATAACTTCAAACTGTTTATAAAATGAAATTTGGTGCTGGGAGGTTTACAACCTATGAAACAATTTAAAGTTCCATAACCGTTTTATCTTAAGATGTACTCAGCAGGATCATAAGATATTACACAGGAAAGTTCATATTATATTTACCTGAAAAGATTTATATAAATATAAATGCTGTGCATTTTGAGTGCAATAAATGCATCACTTGTTTTAGATATATACTACAAACTTTTATGAAGGAATTTAATTTTTAATGCACTGCCAATCCTACTTGTATTAAACTCCTACAATAAGTGTACTATGAACTTATCTTATTGACAAGAAATCTGTCTACAAGTTTTGAATTTTAAAGCCATTTGTATTGAATTTGAATTAAAATATCTTTTAAACCACTATATTTTCAAAGAAACGAACCATACATTTATGTATCCTAATATAAATTAAAGGACATCTGCACTTTTCTTGAAAAACAAAGTCTCTGTAAACTAGATATCAGTAACAGAGGCTAGATGTAGATATACTGAAAATTAAAACATTGTGCAATCTACAGTTAAAATAAGTTTCATGAACTTTCTCTGGTGCTGGAAGTTGAGGTTTTGATCCTTAGCCAGGTCAAACAAATTACTTTTAAAGTTACATGTAGCATTTACTGCTTCTCTACCAAGTACATAGCATTTTGGAAAGACTGGTAGCTTTGAAGTCACAGTAGTAAGTCTGAGTAGGGTGACATAGCCTCAGGCAAAATATTTACCTACTTTCTGGAAGGATTGAAAATAAAGACTTGCAAGGCTGCAAATGACTCAAATAAAGCCTTGCAAGTCTGCAAATGACTTAAAATCATGCCTTGCAAGTCTACAAATTGCTAGCTGCAGTGTCAATATTATGAAATTTTGCTAGCATTAAAATTTTAAGAGGCAAATAAATGTTTGTCAGTTCCTTCATTGTGTTTCAATACAAAATTTTAAATAACAAATGAAAAATAAAATAACCAAAAACTTAAAACCAATTGAAGTTTTTAGCTGGTATTGAGATCTAGAATAAATTCTGTGGTGATCCCTGTCTAGGGAAAGATAAAGTATACATTGACTAATAGTGAAGCCAGTAAATTTCAAAGTTTCATTCAAATTAGTAAGCAATATGCACAGAGGTAAGCCAGATAAATCTTTTATAGTACAGCAGTTTATAACAAGTCATATTTAGAACCAACTGTTGACTAACATTAGATTGACATGTCAGTCTGGTAGAAAGCATGGTTAATCATAAGCTCTATTGCAAACCTGATCAATGTTAAATGTCCATCCATCAATCCACCCTTCTGATGAAATATTCTCCATTCTATACCTTAACAACAGTTCTCAATAGAAAACAACCAGAAAATAAAATCGCATAAATACCAACAAAAGCAAAAGAAGAAAAACAAGCAACACCACCAAAATAAATGTATGAATGATGTTTTCTTCAAGTATGCATTTATTTTATTTGAAGGCTCAAAAAATAGAATCTTTCAAAAACGTATAAAATTCTTAATTCTTATCTCATCTAATAAATAGCACATCTGCTGGAGATGAATCATAAACATGCAATGTCAAACCATTAATATTTTTTATGTTTATAAATCAATTAGGGTATTACTATTAATAGAGAATAACTTTAATTATATATGCAAAGGAACAATTAACATATATATTTTTTTTTACAGCAGCTATACGTATTGTAGCATAGCTGATAAACTTAAATGCACATTTTTCATTTGTTCTACCATTTTATGGTTTCTTTGATGGAAAAGAAAGGTTATTTGATGGGTCAAATGACCATTTTTCTCTGTTCTTCAATTTTTGTGCCTATTCTCCTCTAATCTGTTCACCCCTCTCGAGCCTTATTAATAAATCCACTGCACAAGTCTATTTAGCCAAAGAGAAATATTTGAAAGACAATTCCTAAACTTGTTAGCTTTATAAATAATATAACTGTAAATACTTAGACAAGCTAAAAATCTATTCACCTCACTCATCCTGCTTAGTACCAGAAACTGCTAAATTTCATTACTTCAGACTTTAGAGGTGTAACTGCCATTTGGATTTAAAGCTAATTTTGAATTATGTACCCTTAATGCAAAAATGTGATTACAAATGTTGTATGGTAGGAGGGATTGTTTTCAGCAGGATGAAGTATCTGTAATGATACATGTAACTTGTCAATATCACTAAACCACCTAAGAGTGAGAAACACAACTATAAAATGTAAACAAAAAAAAAATCTGTGCAATGATATATGGCATGTTTCTAAATTTAATTAATAATTGACTGAACTACATTTTGGTTTTTTAACAGTAGAAAACCACAAAATAAAGATCAGAAAAGATTGAGTTTACTAAAGTTTGCAAAAAAACTGAATTTTCAGAGAATTTAATTGTGAAAATAAATGAAAAATGTGCCCCTGCTTGAAAGTATACAGCAAATTCTGTAATTTTTCAATTTACAAAAGGATCATAACTCAAGAATGGCAAAAGTGACACAAGCCAAATTCGAACTTGAACAGTGTTTGGTGGTAATAAGCATTGTGTATAACTTTTATAACATTTGGTTGAGGCAAACTAAAGTTAGAGTATTGAAACCACAAATTTAGCAATTTTTCCATTTATAAAGGAACATAACTGGAGAACAGTGAAAGTGATGCCACCCAAATTCAAACTTGATCTGTGAATGATGGTATTATAATAATAATAATAATATACAATTATGGCAAGCTGTGGAGGTGTATATCAAATTGTCAACCCGAGTAAGGGTTATTCCATGAGGGCTTTAGCCGAGGGAATAACCCTTACTAGGGCTGACAATTTGGATATTCACCGACTCAATGGGCCATAATTGTTTTATTATACCGAACAACAAATAACAATAAAATATTGTAACAGATTGTCAAAACACTTACGTAAGAAAACTACTTTGTGAAATTTCGTATGTACAACAAAGGTAGACTCTTTCTGTGAAATATAGATGGCCCTGAAAGGGCGTTTACAAGAGATATCATCGACACTAGATGAATTTCCAAGTCTTGTTTGGTCTTGTTTCTTCGTCATTTGATGGACTTCTAACCTGGCGTTGCCATATTTGTTTTGTTTATCTGACGTTAAGTGACGTCATACTTTAAAGGGAGTTAACTCGTGATCATTGAGGTACGACAAAGGTTATTCACCGGGAATAATAGGGTTGTTCGATGGAGGCTTGATTTTTCGGGGTTATTCACGGGAATAATAGGGTTGTTCGATGGAGGCTTCAATTTGATGGGGTTATTCATCGCTCCTGCCAAATTTTGGAAAAACATCGAAATTAAACTATGACACGTGATTCCGTATTAGCCAATCAATTAATTACTATATTATGTAAGGTATAATAATAATCTTTATTTCAAGAGGGTATGCTCAATTATTACAAACACTCTTCTCCCTTGAGGCCCTCACACTCCACTCACTGCATCACACAATTTCTTCATAACAAAGATAAACATAAGAAAACATAATCAAAATTGATACATAATCATTTAAATAATTCCTGGATTTTCAAGTAAAAACTTGAAAGCAGTTTGTTTTAAAAGTATTTATGTTTGACATGTGTCTTAGTGCTTCTGGTAGTTTATTCCATAAAGTTGGGCCAGAATATGAAAAGATCTTCTAAATGTGTTTGTTCTTGCCTTTGGTATATTAAGTAATTGGGTAGTATTTGATCTAAGTTGCATTCCATTTTATTTGTAACATAGGAGATTTTGTTAGACAAATATTCTGGGACAGATCCATATAAACATTTATGAACATATAAGGCCTTGTGGTAAATTACACGATCAGTAAATCAAGCCATGATAACTTTTAAACATTGTATTAGATGGGGTATCATAAGGAAGTTCAAGAATAATTCTAGCTGCTCGTTTTGAAGTTTATTTAATCTATTTGTATTTTGGTCACTGGTGTTTCCCAAATTGTACAACAGTAATCCAAAATAGGAGAATATAACCATTAAAGTATAACTTTCGTGTTTCCAGGGGAGGATTTCTTTATCCTAGACAAAAGATTAGAGTACTGATTTTTGTGCACAAAGTGTCAATTTGGGCTGTCCACTCAAGATTTTCATCAATAAAAACCCTAGGAGCTTTTCGCCATTAACATCTCTAATGTGGAGTTACCAACAGTCAAATTAAGAACATGGTCTGTTTTGCTAGTTTCTGTCTAGAACCAATAACCATAGATGTAGTTTTGTTGGATTTATATACATCTTATTTCCTTGCACCATTCTTCAATTCTGTCTAAATCATTTGTAATGCTGTCCTGGATGGTATTGAGACTACGACCTGTGCAGTGAATGGTAGTATCATCTGCATAGAGGTCTGCTTGAGATGAGGATATATGAAGGGCAAATCATTAATGAACAATAAAAATAAAAGGGGCCTAATATGGAGCCCTGAGGTACTCAGATCTTATTTCTAGTGCCCTTGACTTGATTGTCCCATTTTCAACTTGTTGGAATCTATGAGATAGATATGATTTAAACCAGTTACATGATAAATTTGAAATTTTGTAGCACTGCAGTTTTTGAAGAAGGATAATGTGATCTACCAGATCAAATGCTTTTTTAAAATCTAGGAAGATAATACCTATAATTTCTCCATCATCAATGGCTTTCAACCACTGATCAATAAGTTTTAGTAAAGCAGTGTGACAAGAGTGGTGGCTTCTAAAATCATAAGCATTGTGTATGAATTTTATAACATTTGGTTGAGGCAAACTAAAGTAAGAGAACGGAAACTAATTTTGGAACGTACAGGCGTACATATGGACAAGGGTAAAACTTAATGCTCTCTCCGCTACGACAGGGGCATAATGAAAAGAGATGGAACCAAGAAAATTTAACCACATATTTGAAAATGTCTCGTCTTTGAAAAAGAGCCATAAAAAATATCCAAGTTCAAGATATGGACAGAGGAATTTCTACTGTAACTGCTTACCTGAAATGAATTGTGTATTAACCCGATTAGCTGTCAGTGGACTTTTATTTTTGAGAATAATAGCCACAAAATGTATTGTATATCTAATTTGCATCCTAAATAGACTTGTTTAAATTTGTTTAATAATTTATTAGCAATTTTCAACGATACTCATATGATAGTGTTTCCAAACATTGATTTCTGTAACACATGTGAATACAATATAAAAGTTGAATTAATATATTGACAAACACAAAAATATCCTTAAAAGTATCGAGACAATTTTCAGTTTAGTAATTTTTTTAGTAAAGTTCTTCTTAATTTTTGTATCACACATGTATGTATGTTTTTATGCAGTAACTTACAAAACTCCTTTCATATAAAGGTGTATTGTAAGCATGTAAGTTAAGCAACAGATATATTTACAATTGACTATAGTATTTTTTTTCAAATTCTTCCTTTATTACACCATCCTTGTTGACAGAATAAGCATATATGCATACATGAAGGGGTTTCAAATGGAATTCTTGTCATCACTTGGCCTTCTCCAGTTCAAGTCTCATTTTTGTAATGTACATTGGAAAATATTTCATCCATATTCAGGACGAAATTCAGATTCACAACATTCAAAACACCAGAAAAGCACATTTCAAAGGTGATCTGACGTTCAGTTACCCTTAAATTTGTGAATTTTATACAAAACATAAAATCTTACTCAAAGTGTATGACTTTATAAAAAGAAGATTACTCTTAATTAAATCAAATTTGAAAAGATTTTGGTTTCAGAACCACAATAAAAGTATGAAACCATATATCATATCAGCTGGATTTTATTTTGACCTACAGATCTTATTTTACTATGTACCAGTCATCACCATATCTTTGTAATATTTAACAGAACTTGAGAAGACACCTTAAGATCACCTGAGATGCATTTACAACTAATTTCACATAAGAATCAATAAAAACCTTTATTTATATCAAAGATCTACAAACAGTAGTAACTTACTATTTAAATCAAATGTAATTTTTCGGTTGTTAAACATGAAATAAATGTTATGGTTTTCATGTCTAATTACCATATTTAGAATACTACTATACAAATATGGTTGCTCCAGAACTTTAATTTCAGAAGGTGAAAATTATTAAAATGCAAACAATTTTGACATGAAACGGTGAAACCTGATAGACACAAGGGCCTTCATAGGGTTTCTTAACACTAGATACCTATAGAGATAAAATTACATTACATGTACCGGTATTTGTCATGAAAATGAAGAATTATATTGAGAATGATCTAGTTTTGTGAGTTTAACTTTCCTGCCACCAAAAACAAGATTAGGTGTAACATTTTGTCAGCATGACCCATTTCCCTCCTTGTATGGGCCATAAATCTTTAAATCATCAGATGGGTATAAACTAGAGTACACATGCTGAAATGTCTCGCCTACTTTATCGATCATGATTTATTTTATGTTGAAAGTCTTTAAAAAATGGACCCAATCAAATAACTTTAACCTTGATGCATGAAATGAGGTCGAGGTCAGGTGAACCCTGTCTGAAAAAGATCTTGCAAGGATACCATATACCAAATACTATTATCTTACTACCAGGACTCATAATAAATGAGAAATTCACATGACATGAGCAGTCCCTGAACCATGATAATGAGGTCAAGGACAATGAAAATATGACAGAGAAAAACTTGGTAACAAAAGTCTCTCATATAAGGTAAAAGAACATCATGATCAAGATCTGCAATTTGGTCAAACTTTTTTAACAATTGGTATTGTGATAGGGCAAAGCCTTCTGAATAAGCACTTAATGTCCAAAAGTTAACTGGGTAAAATCAAAAAGAGGATGGGTACTTATTTTGGACAATGATATTGGGGTCTACCTGGCCGTTGATCTTGAACTCATTTATCTGTACTATGTATTATTAACCACTGAAAAATAAATAAGCTGTTGTACCGACCAGTACAATGAACCCTGACTTAGTATAATATTGAATACTACTATCCCATACGTAATCCCATTAAAATAAACCCTCAGTATTATTTTAACTAGATATACATTTACTACAAACATATATCAATATAATTTTTACTTCTACAATGTATGTTTTATAATACTAGTAGTTTATTGTTATTCCATTAAAAGTTTGGATTACTACACCATTTCATAATCCCTTAATAATATCTGACCAATTAAAATGAGATTTTCTTCTAAGCCTTCTTAAGCAATGATCTTTCCCCTTGATGATATATTGAAGGAAACATAAATGTTTTCCAAACACTGAAATATTTTTACAATAATTTATTATCTTTCCTCTTGCTGTGCTATATATACATGCAATTTGTTTTATCATACAATCAATATTGATATACATCAAATTCAAATTGAACTCTGATAAAAAAAACTTCAATAGGTCTTTTGTCTGCATTTTTATTGAAACAAGTTTAAATATCATAATGATATTTTAATATTTCCATCATGCACCTGACAGGTTATTCATATTTCATACTGCAAAATCAGGGGATTTCCTTGGAAAATTTAAAGTCTAAATGTATACCGGTAACATATTTATTTTGACTTTAGTGCAAACTTTATTGTCATATTGTATCTGCCCCACTTGAATTTGAAGTGGAGATATGTTTTTTTTGTCAAAGGGGACTCACTTTCAAAAATTGTGTTATGAGGACAGCCAAGTAAAATATTTATAGCATTTTAGGTTGATTTAGTACCTTGGAAAAATATTTTGTACATGTTGTACTTGCAAGAAAAACCAAGATATCTTTATTTGTTATGTGACAACTAGCACAAACACCATTTAATGAAAGCTTATAGAAAGCTAATATTTTAAGATCTGATTATAGTTTTTGATATTTCCATGTATCCAGTAAAAATTCAGTTTGTTCTAGATTTCAGAGAAAAAAAGTTGTTGAATAAAGAAAATATATGGTACTTACCCTATAGACAAATAACAAAAATCCAAATTATCAAACTGAACAATTGTCTTTTCTAAGATACAACTACAAACTTCTCACACAACTCCTCATCAATTAGATTACACAATTATCACTTGGGCATGAGATTGTAATTTGGCTTGGGTGACTTGTTCTCTTTGTACAATATGCCCTATGAAATTCTCAAGGTATTAAGTTATTTAAAAAATAAGCAATTTAACTTAGTGCCTTTGATACGCATGATTCTTCAGGCAAAGAAATAGGTAGATAAGACATTTATTGATTGTTAATTGATTTAATTAGGTGATCACAAGATTCTCAACAATTTTACAATACCTCTTAATAGTTTTGTAGATCTTCTAGTATTCAACATTTGGTGTTTATCTTATAAACGTTTTGTTCAGTGGCCTTCTTAATCTCTATATGTAAAAATAAAACCATATCAAAACAGAGCATCCACTTGAAATCCAACATCATCTGAATAGTTCAGTTTCCTTGATCAGACAACCTTGACCTTTCAGTAAAGTTTTTGACCTTGACATTTAAATAAAATTCATTCAATTCTCATTGGAAATCTTTACTTAGGTATGACAATAACTCAACCCTTAAGGCATGCACTTCAGTGCATACAATCCTTTTCATAATCTTCTGTTAACCTTGACCTCTGAACTTGATAATAAAAAGGGTTTATCCTCTCCTCACTTGGAATAATTTTACCAAGTCTGGTGTAAAAGGTAATCTTTTAGTGACTACAAGCTCTTTTATCATATCATCAGGTGACCACCTTTGTCCTCAATATCAAATGCAATTAATCTTTTTATCATGAGGAACCATTGTACATAATTTTGTGAATACTGGATGCATGTGATACCCTATATTGTGTTTTATATGTACACAAAGCAGTTGACAAGCTTTAAATTTTTCTGTAATGCTATTACCTTGAACTTTAACCTCTATCCTTAAAATCATATACAAATACAGATTCAAGTTCTTTACATGGCCTTGATTGGGCAATATTCATTTTTGAAATACAACCATTGTTACTGATTACAAATTTCTGCAACTGATTTAAAGAGATCATATCAGAATGGAATGACAATGATATCAGATGATATCCACAGTTGAAACTTTGTTTGTATCACCATGGAAGTATTGTATCACGCTCCTTGTAATCATAAACTGTAGAACCCTATTTGTTTTTGTTAATAGAAAAAAGTACTAATTTGAATAAGTTAGGGGTCACATTTGGAAATTTTTCAGTTAAAAAATCACCCTCAATATCAGTCTGTTCAAAAATAAGCTTTGGGCTTTGGATAACCACACTCCTATTCCACATGTAAAAAAAACTATTACCTTATAACAATAAAAGTACTTCTTCCCTTTTTAAAATTTCTTAAGTTTTCATTTCAGCTCTTTTTACTCATTTCTGTGAAATTAAGATGTGAAAATGATGTGGGAAATCAAAAGAAAACTTTACTTACCTGAAAGTCCTGAGAAAAACTAGTTTAACATAATGTGATAGAATATATATATATAAAGGTTTATAAATCAAATTTTGTTAAAGGTATTTCTACGTTGATTTACATGTTATGGTAAATAAGTCTTTTTAATTTTATTTTTTCACCTGCATACTTGATTACATCATGTCTCATCAGGTAGAGTAATCTTTAATATCACCATAAAAAAAGTTGTCAAAAGTTAAACTATTTATGCATGTTCACATATCAAAGGAGAGGCATCATAACAACGGTTCTATACTTTCAACTACCTGTTATTGAACCACTTATTCCAAAATAACTGTTAAAGGGGCATTTATAGCTACAATTTTGACTAAAAATTAAAAATATGATTTTTGTTTTTTTTTAAATTTATCAAAGCAGAATATTGAAATAATATTTCCCTATGAGCTGTCAGTTTGGTTCAATTTTGTCAAAATAAGCTCAATAAAATGCTTCGCTGAGCAGCCTGATACGACCGCAGTGGTCGAACCCTGAACAGTTTCGGCAAATTTGGACACAATATTCAAGCTTGATACTATCTGAATTTGGATTGTGATCAAATTTTTGACATAATATAGGTTTCTGACACAAAATAAATGTGGTCAAAGATCTAACAAATCTAATGCGCAATACTGTGCAATTGACGATTTCATTTGCTTTTATATATAAATCAGAAAAAACCAACTTAAAATGGAAAATTTTAAAGAAAAAAAAAAAGGAAAAAAAATCCCCCTTATGATTCAGCACCCCCAAACTCAATCCCAGCCTTCCCTTTGTGGTATGGTACCTTGCAGTACAATTTCAGAGAGATCCATACACTTGAACACAAGTTATTGTCTTGAAACTAGAAAAATGCTTATTTTTGGCCCCTTTTTGGCCCCTAATTCCTTAACTGTTGGTACCATAACCCCCAAAATATCAATCCCAACCTTCCTTTTGTGGTATTGAACCTTATGGTAAAATTTCATAGAGATCCATACACTTAAACTAAAGTTATTGTGCAAAAACCAATGCGTCTTCAGACGTGATATGGAACCTTGTGGTACAATGTCAGAGATCCATACACACACAACGTCATACCAATATACGACCGCAAAATTTTTTTACGATTGCATGTATTATTGGCTTGCAAGTCAATGATTCAACTCTTTTGAATCTGTATTCATGCAACCTTTAATTCAGTCTGACTAAAGCCAGCCCCTACAATCCACTTGCATTTGTAGGGTCTGGAGAATAGTTGCTTGGTTCAAACCTTAGTGGATAGTGGGGCTGGCTTTTTGTCAGACTGAAATAAAGGTTGCATGAACTTGACAGCTAATGCCCCTATAAAACTTGAATTTGTTCATTCAAACTATAAAGATTTACAGTGCTTCCCTATGAATTAAAAAAATGGCTGAAAAGGATCTAGAATTAGGCTGTTGGTTTTCTTGTTTGAATTGTTTCACAATTTGTCATGAGGGTCCTTTATAGCTTACTATATGGTATAGATTTTACACATTGTTGCAGGCCATACAGTACCCTATATTTGTTAATATCCTCATCATTTTGTTTCTCGGGGAAAGATGTCTCATTTGTAATCATACCCTATCTCCCTATTTTTTTTTATTTATAGAAATGGCTATTAGAGTTTAACATATTAAACGTTATGATGACCTCTAGATGTCATTGGGTTGCTGTCTCACATCTACTTTGATTCATTGCAAGTGTAAATAGATTGGAACAGGTAATGAGATCACTACCCAGCAGTATATAAATAATGTTTTATATGATATAAAGTGGTAAAAGATACCACAAAGTTTCTGATGAATAATGGACATCAGAAATCAACAGGGAAGTAAATTAAAGAGTAATATCAATGCTTTATTGAATATGCATCTTTCATCAGGTTCGGCTAATCTTTCATGAATCACTGTAGTAAGAAGATATTTTGTTTTTCATCATAAACAATTACGTCTGTTTGTTTGATGGTGTTAAAGAACCTTATATACAAGGACAAAACCAGAGTTTCAAGAGCACAGATAATACCACTGATCTACTGTACGTATTATAAGCTGTTACACAGTGGTACAAGTTGAATGGTACAAAGAATACTTTGTAAACACTACTATTACTCATAACTTTATAAAGTTGCATGTTTCACTTTTTAGATTAGGTGATGCAGGTCACATGCAATTTTTTATCTCTGTCAAATCTGCATAATCATGGTCTGATGTTCACACAGGTCGTGTTATCATAATTTTTGAAAAAACCTCATGGTAAATAAATTTGACTAAAATTAAAGGAAAAGAAGGAAATACTGTAAGGAAAAAGGAATAGATGTAAAAACCGATCTCCATCTTTACAATCATAAACTGCATTAAATCAACTTTTTGATGTGAACTGGGATAAACCATTAACATTCACCTGCCAAAGAATACAATACAAAAGTTGCATGAAGCTATCTAGATTAAAAAAAACTTGTATAACCCAGTAAAAGGGTGGATATAGACAAGCTCTACAAACTGATAGTAATGCAACATTATAGAACATATCATTGATCTATCACAAGTAGTTCCTATTAAACTAACTTAAGCAAAAAACTTAACATTGAAAATTGCTTATTAATTGAAAGTCGCTGGACTATGACCTAGGGGACAGGGCCTCGAAATAGTCTCCAAACTGATATGTTTTGATAGTAATGCATATCTGTATAAAAATATCATTGATCTATCACAAGTAGTTCCTACCAAACTGACTTCAGCAGAAAACTTAACAATTGTTGATGCATCCTACATCACCCCTGGAAAAGCAACTCCTATGTGTCGCTTTCCGCGACTTTCTTCGCATGGGAGACAAAAAGTTGATTGATTGATTGTTGGTGATTAACGTCAATTTTAGCACTTTAAGCTATATGAAGGCAGCCAATTTTTATTGGTGGAAGAAGCCAGAGTACCTGAATATAAACACCAACCTTCTGCAGGATAACTGGCAAATCCTAGTCAATTAAGATCATGAAGATTAAAGAAGTACCTCATAACCTCATTGTTGATGGGCAAGGTAACGCTTTGGATGAACTATTTAGACCACTCAGCCACAGAGTCAACTCAAATCTAGAGAATAACCAATTTAACTAAAAATTGTAGCTACAAATCTTTTACAAATGCTTGGCTAGTTCTGTTTATTAAGCCATTCTATGTTATTGAGTTCAAAACACAAGGTAAAACACTTAACTGTGAAATAAGTATAGAGCTGTTGATTACCATGTTTAGATTAAAAACTTCCAATAAAAACAGAGTATACAGCTAAACATTTATCAGTTAAGTGGTTACAGATCAATTTGTATGGACATAAGAAGTGTGTATTCAGACAGATTTATTTGATGGTATCTATTATCATGCTGTGCTAATCCTTCATGAATCATATTTTTCTTAACAGCAATCTTGTCATCACATCATTATAACACAGTTGGTGATCATCCTCTGATCATCTTACTCTAGAAGTGGATAGCCTACGCACCAAGTACAGAGAGATAGAATTTATTTCACACCTACCGTGGGTTCATTTATTTAAGTGGGCACCAATTTTTGGTGGATGGAGGAAAACTTCATGGATATTTGATTTCTTGGTTTTGCCAAAGTCTGCTTACATTCCTATAGAAAAGTTGTAATTCCTTGAACAGTTAAAACTTTTGTTCCCTGAACTCACAAAATCCACACAAATATTGGTATCAAACTAGGAGGGAGAGTTGAGTGCTCACAAACATGTTTAACCCCACCACATTCCTCATGTGCCTAACCCAAGTCAGGAGCCTGTAGTGTAGAGGTTGTCATTGGTACATGTAAGTCATATTTGTTTTTCGTAAATTGTTTTGTTATGAATTAGGCCGTTAGTTTTCTCAATTGAATTGTTTCATATTTTTCATGTTAGGGCCTTTTATAGCCTACTATAGGGTATGGGTTTTCCTCATTGTTGAAGGCCATACCGTTGCCTATAATTACTTACATCCACTTCATTTGAACTTGGGTAGATAGTTGTCTCATTGGCGATCATACCACATCTCCTTATTTCTATAATAATTAATCCACAGTATATAGTGAGATCCTATCCGTCTCCAGCACTACTTATCCTCCATACAAATACTGATCAAAAAGAAAAAGGTGTACGGACTAGCCACAGGTCAGTGGGAGACATTAGACCTAAAACATGTTATCATTAAGCTAGTGTCTAGATAATGGGAAGCAGTCTAGAAACATGCACTGTTATTGTTAACAATAGCAAAATTAACTGTCAAGATGTCATATAATTTTTAAAATTTCAGTATAAGAATAAGTATTGATTTCTATAATTTAAAAAAAAAACAATTTATATGGATCATATTTATGCCTTTGAATACGTTGAATGAACAAGGCGGCAATACTTCACACTTCAAGTGATCACATTTCTATTACAACAATTGGTATGCTTCAAGCTATGTCTTTACCAGAAGAAGTTTGTCATTTGTGTACATCTGTAATTATGACTTTGTTAATATTTATCAGTTAGCTCAGCAAGCCTGTATCCCTGCCCTGTTAAAATCATTGAGGTCAAATAGGTATTTAGTTCTACAGGGAGAAGGGTTCCACTCTGGAATTTACCTGATTTTGTATTCATGTATGTTTATAAGTCCTTAACCTGAACCTAGGAATCCAAAATATCTGGTACACTACCTTCATATTAAAGGTGAGTGTATCATAGTCAGTACATAACCTTTTACATCAAGAAATCTTAAAAAATAATGATATATAACAGCACAAAGAATCTGGTGAGTGATATGAGGTGATGCTATTTTGGGAAAGGTGTATGATCACTTGAAAAGAGGTGAGAAATAACTGACCGCATGCTGTCAAAGTAAACTCCCTTATCTTAATGACCGTAAATAACATGAATGTCAGTAATATATAGGTACTCTCCTGTATTTTGAGGTTTTAAACAGACAGAAAGCACATTTTAACTGCATTTAAAAATAAAACAGTATAAAAAAGGGGATGAGGTTCTATTCCAAGCCGAATGAGACAACTTCCTACCTGAGTGAGACCAAATGACAAGGATGTAATCAACTATAGGGCACTGTTCAACAATAGGCAAAACCAATACCATATAGTAACCTATATCAGTCGTCTCTTTTGAACAAGGAGAGGTTTAGGTCTCAATAAGATAAGAGAATACCTCTCTATCATTTCTGAGAAATTTTAAATCACATCATTCTTTATAAAAAACATCAACCATAATGATATCATTGTCATTCAACCTAAGTATATACATGTAGATATATATATATTACCCCCCAAAAAACCAGACTTATCAAAAGATTCAGACACACATACATATAAACAAAGGTGCCTGTAATAGTTGCAGTAGTGTGTAATTAATGAAAGACATATTATACAGTGTACCTATAACCTAATGATTGGCATCACATCAAGCAGAAATCATTCCTGGAGTGGCTCCAAAGTGATGTAACCATCATGTTCTTAAAAATGATAAGATTATCCATGTCAGTGTCAAAATATCAAATATATATCAGCTTTGCCTCAGTTTTAAAACTTAGAATTCAGTAAAAAGGTAACGGAAACAGGTGATTTAAAAAAAAACAGACTTTTTGTCGGCACAATTTTAGTATCTCAAAAATATCAAATTTCATGATTCCAACAACCTTCTGATACTAATATACATAGATGCATGTTTAAAATACATAAATAGTTCTAAAAATCTAAAAATAACAAAAATGCAGTAAAACTGTCTCACAGCTTGATGAACTTAACAAGTGTCAAAAATAAATTTAAAATAGTAGGTATATTATTGTTCAATGAGATTTACAACTGAGCACTATGTAAGAGTGACAACAGTCACTGATTACTGAGATTAAAGATTGATCACTGAGTTTAAGTGATGTCATAGAAACTGAGATTCAGACTGATTACTGAGATTAACGATTGATCACTGAGTTTAAGTGATGTCATAGAAATAAAGATTCAGATTGATTACTGAGATTAACGATTGATCACTTTTAAGTGTGATCACAGTCAATGAGTTTTAAAATCTGATAACTGACATATAACATGTATAAAGGATGAAGACTGAATACTGACCACTTAGTGAGATCGCAGTTACTGAGATTTCAAACTGATTACTGTGTTTATACATAATGTATAATCACAGTAATCAGGCTGAGATGCATTTTTTGCTTTGGAGGGCAGAAGGGCTAAGGGCACAAAGGGCAGGCCGCCCTTCTATCTAAGTGGCAGGAACAATGTCATTGATCACTGAGTTTAAATGTGATCATAGTCACTGAGATTTTAAACTGATTTAATACTGACTTGGAAGATTGAATGAAAACACTGAGAATGAAGACTCATTACTTGAGTTTATTTGAGATCACAGTCACTGAGATTTCAAACTGATTTAAGAGATTAAAGATTGATCACTGAGAATGAATACAGATCACTTAGTTAAAGTGTGATCACAGTCACTGAGTTTTAAAACTGATAACTGAGATTAAAGATTGATCACTGAGTTTAAGTGATGTCATAGAAATTGAGATTCAGACTGATTACTGAGATTAACGATTGATCACTTTTAAGTGTGATCACAGTCAATGAGTTTTAAAATCTGATAACTGACATATAAAGGATGAAGACTGAAGACTGACCACTTAGTGAGATCGCAGTTACTGAGGTTTCAAGCTGATCACTGTGATTATACATTTATCACCGAGTTTAAATGTGATCATAGTCACTGAGATTTCAAACTGATTTAATACTTACTTGGAAGATTGAATGAGAACACTGAGAATGATGACTGATCACTTATTTCATTTGAGATCACACTCACTGAGATTTCAAACTGATTACTGAGATTAAAGATTGATCACTGAGAATAAAGGCTGATCAGCATAATCACAGTCACTGAGATTTTAAACTGATTACTGAGATTAAAGATTGATCACTGAGAATAAAGGCTGATCAGCATAATCACACTCACTGAGATTTCAAACTGATTACTGAGATTAAAGATTGATCACTGAGAATAAAGGCTGATCAGCATAATCACAGTCACTGAGATTTTAAACTGATTACTGAGATTAAAGATTGATCACTGAGAATAAAGGCTGATCAGCATAATCACAGTCACTGAGATTTCAAACTGATTACTGAGATTAAAGATTGATCACTGAGAATAAAGGCTGATCAGCATAATCACAGTCACTGAGATTTTAAACTGATTACTGAGATTAAATGTTGATAACTGAGAATGAAGACTGATCACTGAGTTTAAGTGTGATAATTATATATATATATATGTCACTGAGATTTCAAACTGATTAATAATAACTGATCACTGATAATGAATATGATCAAATAGCTTTAAATGTAACCACAGTCACTGGATTTCAAACAGATAACTGAGATGAACAAGACCTATACCAAGTTTGGACCTACGTCACTGCATGCAACTGATCAAGATTATCAAGAAAACTTTGACGAAAATTTGCCTTGTACAATGAAAAACAGGAAGTCACCAGGCTGCACAGCAGATATGAAAATTGCTTACATGCTACAACATTATCAAGCTCCAGACCAAATACAAAATTATTCACTTCCATAGAAGCCAAGAAAAGTTTGATGAAAATTTTAGTCTACAATGAGTGTTATAAAATAACAAACTATCATCAAACAGGAAGCAGATCTAAAAATTGCTTACATGCTACAACTAAACTGCAGACCAAATATAAAATCATTACCTTTCATAGAAAACAAGACAACTTTTCTATCCAATGTCTTTCAGATGGACAGACAGATGACCAAATGACACCTCTTTTATATGTTCTTACACACATGGAATCTTGAAATTCAATCTAGTTTATGTTGACTATAAACATCAACTTTGGAATGAAATAATTCCAACAGTATAAATGTCTGTTCAATACATTGTTATACTTGGGCATAAATCAGTTGCTAAGAATTCAAACATGATGAAAAGGAGATGTGGGGTATACACCTAATAACCAAAATAGCCAAAAGACATCTGTCTATCGTTGAAAGACTGTATATTTTGATCTCTAGATACATGTCTTTTGATTGTTTATGTCATTGGGTTGTTGTCTCATCTAGGAATACCACACATCTCTCTTTTTCTTCATATCTAGACATGACATGTTGAAACTCCCATGGTTTTAAGTTTCCATGCAAAATTTTACATTGTCAAAATGTGGATTTTTACTTGTTTTATTCTCATAGATATATGACTTTGAATACAGTCTAAACAATGTGCAATTTACAGAACTTTATGTAGAAATCTTAACTCTTTAAATTTTTCAAATACTATTTTACTCTTAATTTTCACAAGTAAGCATATTTTGACATCATGCAATTGTCAAGTTAAAAGTCAACTGAAAATTCACCACTTTTAAAACAATTCCTTAAATATATACATAATAATTTGGATGAAACTCTATATATTAGAACTTACAGGTGCAAATTTACAGTGATTGTTTAACAATAACCCTACTGTTATCTCTATCAGGTACCAGTTTACTGTTACACAATATATGTCAAGTAATTATCACATGCAGAAAACATTAACACTTACTAGGCATACAAATCAATCCAACAGCACTAAAGAATGTTGTAAAATCAACAGCAGATAAATAATCACAACATCCAAACTACTAATATAATGAAATAAGCCACTGAGGAATTAACATTTAAATTTGCCACTAACTTCAAAAGTGCCACCAGCTGAGATGTAATCAGAAGCTGTTTGAACTCTTCAAGACCTGACCTTAGGTCATTGCCATGACTCCATAAAACAGTAGTTCATTCATACAACTTCATACTAATGATGCTTTCAAGGAAACCAGTGTGCTATGTATAGAACCTTATCATTAATTGACAGATGGATCAAACTTTATTGCAGAAATATTACAGATAGAATCAAGAACAGTCATGTATAACTACACATGTTTGACAAATCACCATTTGTATATTTTTCAGGTTTTATAGCTGCATAAAAAAGCTTCAGAATTGTCAGTACCAATGAAACATTGTCGGACCACCTGTCTTTACAGACCTGCTTACATCTTTATTCAAACAAGCATTCTGAGAGTATTCCATGGCAATACAGAGTCCCCTACCGGTTAAAATTTCGATATACTGGAACAAAATGCTATACTTATTCTATAACTTGTCATGGTGTAAACTATATAACAAATATCAAGTCAATATCTTCAAGCATGATGAAAAAAGGTGTGGAAACTGATTATTTGAGTGAATTTTCCAAGTCCAAGGACCATAACTCTGCACAAAATCATCAGACCGGAACAAAATTCGTACTTGATCTGTAACTAGTCATTATAAAACTACATACAAATTATTAAATCAATATCTTCAAGCATGACCAAAAAAAGGGTGGAAAACTGATTATTTGGGTGAATTTTCTAAGTCCAAGGACCATAACTCTGCACAAATTCATCAGATCAGAACAAAATTCGAACTTGATCTGTAACTTGTCATGATAACACTATGTACCAATTATCAAATCAATATCTTCAAGCAAGAAGAAAAAAAGTTTGGATAACTGAATATTTAAGTGAATTTATTAAGTCCAGGGACTATAACTCTGGAAAAAATCATCAGAATGGAACAAAATTCGAACTTGATCTGTAACTTGTCATGATGAAAATATATACCAAATATCAAATCAATATCTTCAAGCACGAAAAAAAAAGTGTGGAAAACTGATTTGCTGGACTGACGGATGGACAGACAGGCAGACGGACAGAGTGCAAACCTAAAGTCCCCTTCGACTTCGTAGGTAGGGGACTAATAAATATGGAGAAGATGAAGATTTAATTTGTAACAATAGGTCTTCTTCATATCTCTTGTTATAATTTTTGATGCAATACCTCAGTAACTGGTTACAGACTCATAAACAATGTGTACATAATTTTGTGAAGATGACTATTTTCATTGGAAACATTGTATATTTAATTTGTAGATGCGATTCCAATAGCAATGGGGAGAAAAAGTACTTAGCCATAGATATCATTATATGTACCATTTAACATTCCTACATTAATTTCCTATGAGGAAACAACAAATGAAATCTAACATTAAGCATCATAAATGCAGAAACTAATGAAAAGTTATATGTGCTTTGTCTATATGCCATTTTGTTTTTCTTTGTTGTCATATTTGTTTGTTTTTATAGTGATTAAGATTATAACACAATGTTGACTGCTGTACCCCTATTTTTGACATTTTTACCTATTATGTCTGTTTGTTTTGTTCACACATTGTTGTCAATATAATAGAATTCTATGTGACTGTCATACAAGTGATAGGTTTAGCTAGCTTTAAAACAAGGTTTAATCCACCATTTTCTTCATAAGAAAATAAACCACTGATTTAGACTCCTAATTAAACTTGTCAAAAAGCAACACACAAAAAAAAGAGAGGATGCAGTATATGCACATATTATTAAAGTGATATACATGAAAGTTTGGCTGAAATTCATTCTGAGGTATGAGAGAAGAAACAGATTGCAATATAAATACAAAATAGTTAAGACTCCTGCTACTTCAATTCAACCTTAAGAACCCTAAGGCAGTCCCAATAAATTGCTAAACCATCCACAAATTTGAATAGATTAAATTAATAGGGTTAAAGGAAAAGGAAGATTGTAGATGCACATACATGTGTATTCAAGTTGAAAAATCTTTCTTTTGATACACAAAATGCATGATGCAAAATTATGTAATATAAAGAAACGATGCAAACTTTGTACTTTATTTGGCCCTTTTAACTTTTTTGATTCGAGCATCACTGATTAGTTTTTTGTAGATAAAAACAACTGTTGTGGGCATACATGTATATCAGAACAACTGTCTAATGAACAAATACATAGACTTGCTGAATAATTTGGTACACATGTCGACCATCAACTACTGCTGGTAATGGGAGAATAGGGGGATTCATTCAATTTTTTTTAAATGGTTAAGATGTAATCTATAGGAAAGGTCATTCATAAAATCCTAGTAACCCTAAAAAAAGCAACTACAGTTGCTAGCATTTTTATTTAGAACAGGAGTGCTTGCACAAGAAATGTGAAGATATTAATATCTTTATGGTCTATATTTACATTGCCAATACACTAGTCCAAAACTTTACAATGTACATGTAACATAAACCACAATTTTAAAATCCCAAATGGATTCATCTTTTAAAACTGTCATAAAAATAAATCGTATTTAGAAAAAGTGATAAACATATTATGTCCTATTTTATACCTATCCCAAGGCAAAATGAGTGAGACATTTAGAAGTTTAATACCATAATTATACAAGTATATCAGGTGTCTAAAGATAGAGCTTTAGGTTTCAAACACATGGTGATTTAAATCTCTTACAAATTATTCAAGGTTATCATTTGGAGTCAAAACATCAATCAGTTCAGTAATTATCCACTTCCCAACTCAATAATATAACACAACAAACTACATTATAATCTGTATTTTGTTTGTTCTAAGGCACTAGAGTTATCTCCCTTATCATTAGTCAATTTCCATTTCAGATTCAATGACAGGAAGTACTAGTAATGGACTTTATTGTATCTTCACTTTTATCTATTTTAGTACTATGTACAGCACAATTGATTTGTCAATAAGTTATAAGCTAGTTCTACATTGTAGAAAGCAGACAATGAAATCTGATTTGCACTTAAAAAGTGACAGTAATGCTATCAGTACATATACAATGTATAATATTCTGTTTTCAAAACTAATAATTTGCTAGAACAATTTAAAGTCTAACATATTCTATCTACCTGTTTCTAATGAAAAAAATTTATAGTCATCAATTTGTTTCACCTTCAACTGTTCGAGTAAATCACAAACTCTAATACTGAACTAAATAAAACACAACATAGATACCTGGATTAAAATTTTGTACACCAGAAGTGTGTTTTTGTCTACAAAAAACTAATCAGTGATGCTCGAATCAAAAAAGCTAAAAGGGCCAAATAAAGTACAAAGTTGAATGGCATTGAGGATCCAAGCTTCTGAAAGGTTTTGCCAAAAGTTTTAGTTTTTTCCATCCATTTATAAAGTTTGGAGTGAGACTTAATTATGTACAAATGTACATGCTGCTCTGAATGAATTGGTTTTCATTCACAGTATTTGTATGTTATTTAAACATTTAGTTGCTAACTTCTTTATACATACATTACTTTGAGTGATTTGGTAAATGCTCATTATAAATAAGTTTGAGTATATAATATATTGCCTTTCGATTGTTTTATCTCAATTTTTACTGATGCAGTTAATTATGAAGTTATTTTGAATATTTTCCAACATATTTTTCTGATTCAGTAGAGATGAATTGACCTCAGTTAGTTATCTATTTACAAAAGAAGTCTGCCAAGAAACTTTCTCTTCAATGTTGGAATGTTACATGTACCTTTCACTATTTAAAAAAAACAACAGTAGCCTAAATAATGATATAAAGTTAATTGTTTTTAGGAGAAAAATGAAGATTTTAATAAGGACTATACATAAGTTAAATTTAGATTTGAAGTAATCACCTTTTTATTCAGACAGTGCAATCCCTAGTATTTTTTTGAAATCTTGGTCATTGACTAAAAGGGTGATATTCATCAATTTTAAAGGATTCTACATGCCAGTACAATTATACACATGTAGAGTAATAGAGAATTTCAGATTGTAATTGAAATGGCTTAAAGTAATGCTAAACAACCACACTAAGCATATAGGTTTGAAGTTATGCAAAATAACACCACTATGCATATACAATGTACTCTCAAGGGAAGATACTGGTCATTGTAGTTTCTGTCATCAATGTGGTGAGGAGTCCCCTGGGATACTTGTTCTATGGAGGAGTTAAACTCCTTTTTCACAACAAGGTTAACTTTTCCACATATATATGTCACATGCAAGTGAAAAATAAATAATCACATCAGTGGGTATTGCTTTATTTTCATAGAACCAATAAGAGGAATTTAGATTTGAATTTCAGATTTTCAATTACCTCTCAATTAACAGCTATCAGAGGCACATGCAGGGTGTTTTAGAGATAGTTTGCCAATGATTAATTGCTATCTAGTGTGGCTGTGTGTTCATTACTAAAAGTTTTATATTCAGGAAGGAGGGTGTTCTCTGTTTCACAAATATATCCTTTACTCATATTTATTTCACATACCTTTCTCGAGCTTGCTCTTGAAAATATATTTACTAAGACTACTGTTAAAGAAAAGGCAGTGACCATGGGTGTATTCTTTGATTTATTTTTTTTCTTAAGAACAACAAGTGTACATGATTAATTCCTCCTTTTAATATAATATTATTTGTTCTGTTGTCTAAATAGCTAGAAAGGAAAGACCCAAGTCCAACAATGAAATCCATGTGCACTTATACACAAACTCATAGCCTGTTAAATTAATAAACATAGTACAGTCAAAAAATTTACTAGTAGGACACTTTCTACATGTTCTATGTGGGCTTGCAACATTTCTAATAATATTTACACATATGTATTTCAATTTGTACTAATATTCAAAATTGTTATAAACATTATCTGAGCTGTAAATGTACATCTACATGCATTATTCTTTAATTCTCTATGTAAAGTGAAACCCACAATTCAGAAAAAATAAGAGTGGTGAAGTGTTAATTAATCTATGTTTTAAAGTTTGGAAGAAAATCAAATATTTTTCTGTGATATGTATAAAGCCTGTGGTTGTTCATCTCAAGTGAAATTGTTACAATGTACTTGTCAATAACCCACGTTATTGCGATTATGATAAAATCCTATATATGAGGGGGTGTTATCCAAAAATTTGTGTATCGAAAAAACACACCTGTGCAATCAAGTTGTTTAAAACTTGTAAATCATTTTTGTAGAAATGGATAAGAAGGAAAACTTTAAATTCAAAGTTGCAACTCATACTGGGTTGTTATGAACCCCAAATGTGTATATGGTATGTCACTGGTCAAACACCCATTTAAAGCACTGATCTCTTATCTAGAGTGTAACAAAAGCTTTGAATTTACAACTGTTATTCAAAACTCACAACATAGGGTAGAGTTTATTTAATTTAAATAACACTGACAATATTACTGTATATCTTCGTAAGAAGATGACCTTCATTATATTAATAAGACAACGGAATTTTAATTAACAATTCCTACTTTAAGGGAACAAGTGCATCACAATTAGTTAATAGGCACATATACATTGTATGCATACATTGTACATTGTAAATTTAATATTTTTGATAGGTTTTTAAAGTGTGCAATAAAAAGACAAGGTAACAATGAAAGAAAGGGTATTCTAAATCAATCATACATGGCCCTATAGTGTAAGGAATTTCCAATTTGTTGTTAATTTCTCTTATGTTACCACTTTTCGTGTCCTGTTGCTATGATTAGTATAATAGTAAGTTTTGCAATACATTTTGTATTGGTCTTAAATTTCTTGTGTTTAAAAGTGCATTTAGATTGTTCAAAATTCATAATGCTCATATATATTGTAGGTATTACCAGTCTTATGAAGCTCCAAATGTATTACATACACACTGTGACACAACATTATGTACTTCATGTATGTGTATCGTCTCAGTGGGAATATTTAACATAGTTGCTAATTAACAAAAACCGAAGACTTTAATTAGCCTGGCCTGCAATGATGAACATCACTTCCTTGATTATAACGGCAAGATTGATGCTGGTTGATGCCAAACAATAAATTTACCTGTCTTGTGCCAGATCTAGTCATGATACAGAGCAATGGAACCATTCATATTACCTTAATCATCTTATTATATATGAGTCAAGAAACTACTTCTCAAAATGATGATGCAAAAAACAACAAAATGTTCATCTGATATATAATCATTATCACTTTTACTCCAAATTCTCTTCAACTATGTAATTCTTATTCAAAATCATTAAAGATAACAATTATTTCTTTTTGAGGGCTACATTTAATAGGACACCTTATAAAACTTTGTGCTATCAAATTATGTGACCTATTCAACTATTTTCATATTCACACAATATGCTACATACAATACTATAAAGTTATCAATTCAAAGTAAAATTGTTGACAAATAATCTATTAAGAATGACAGAATGGTGACTACTATTATCAGGTTAACATAAAAAAACTAATTCACTACAAATCCCTAATGGTTTTAAATTTTTATTCAGTTTCTTATAAAATCTCTCAAGCACATCCAAACCAGTCTCATGTGAATCTATCAGTGCATGTTTACATTTTATTAGATAATAAATACGAACATTATAGTCTGTATATTTACTTAAATTACACTTCAAACAATTAACACAAGAAATCAAACTGCTATATAACATATAAATTGTATGTTGTAGTTTTTAAATGTTTGTTTTTGTTTCTTTTCCTGGATATTGGAATATGTAGTTGTACACAAATATTACATGAATATATTTTACAGTTACGGCAAATACCATTTTTATCTTCTTATATGACTGTAGAATAGTTCATGCATTGAAAAGTAGCTTGGAAATTGTTCATACTTATATGCTGCTGCATTTTTGTATTTGTGCTAATAGTAATATATTACAAAAGTTTACAAAACTTTGAGTTAGCTTAAACTGTTACCAATCTTTTGACACCTTTCAAAAACATTTTAAAACTTACCTTTGCTATTTTAATTGGTTCGTTGAAATCACATCCTCCCTGGAATCTAAATCCCCAGGGTGATCCACCCTTTAAAGTTACAGTGTAGGACATTACGAATCGGTTGAAACCGCCATCAAAAGAATAATACTAAGGTGAGAGTCGAGTGGGAGGATTGGTGTGTATGGAATCCAAATCTATACGGTATACATCACATGTGAAGACTCAAGAAGGAGAATAAATGTAACTATAATGTAACAAAGATCTTCTTTGCTAAAAATTATTGGTTTTACAATAATATCACACTAAATTCAGGTCGATTTTTATTGTCGAAATCCAGTACTGCATCTCCAACAGGGTTTCGTAGAGATCAAAAAGTAAAGTGAAACCAAAATATTCTTCTGTTGCTTAAGTCTGTTTAAACATTAAAGAATTCGATAGACTAATACCTTAGTATGACCATTATTACAGTTCTACACTTATCAGACAGTTGTTTACAACTGAAATGTGGGATAATCCCTTACCAAAACAAAAATCATCTGCTCAGCATGTGCCCTTCTTTTTTACTTTCAAATCATCGAAGTAATCCGAGAGTTATCGAATGTCTTAATTCATTTCCGGTTTGTCAAGATAAACAAACTCAAGTCATGGGTAAGCAAGGATTTTTTAAAGGTTTTTCAATTTTCTCCACCTTAATGTTAGAAATAGATTGATAACACAGTAACCACCAACAACTCAATTTTATTTTCTCAGAATGCAAACGAGGAAAAAACAACTGAACGTTGAAATCACTGTTATAAACACTAAAACAGATTATAAAAAGATTTTATGATGAGTCAGTACAATGAATAAACCATTAAACCTTCTTTATTATTTCAATCATTACAATAACAATACATGTAGATAGAAAAATGCTTTACATCCTGTGTCAAAAAATTGCATACTCGGTGACGAAAAGATACAAAATTAACGATGCATGGTCTAAAATTTAGTTCTGTATATTCATCCCTAAATAAACTGAATCTGGGTTTGTTGGCCCAAAATCACTTTCACTCCCATTCACATGAATATTGTCATAATGATCAAAGGCCTAGTTTATTCATCTTAGACTTGTAAAAGAAAGGCAAAAGATATCAAATGGTTATCAAACTCGTCACAATGACATTGAAGCCTCGAAGCAATCATAAACATCAACAGCTCACACAATCATTCAAATCATGCACTATTCCAAATCAAAACGAGCACTAAAATATTAAGTAACTACACCAAAGCTGGTTATAACAACAATCATGATTTTTACAACTCATTATAACACTAATACAAAATTAGCTTTGTAAATAACAATTAACAGTTACATGTATCATAAATAGTTAACCATCTAATCACTAAAACAAAAATACTTCATTGTAAAAATTCAGAATTTTTTAAAACTGAAAATATAAATATTTTGATATATACATCTTAAAAACATTTTAATAATTCAAACTGTATTTGAATAAAAGTTGGGTGCGAACGAACCCAGGGGGCGAATGTGTTATAGGAGGAAACGGATCTGATTTCAAATAAACTTACCTATTTTTCTCATATCCTTGTATGTAACATCGTCCCTGGGTCCTGAATCTTTCAATGCTTATCTCCGTCATTAAACTTTTATGACATGTTTTTACTTGCACCTGTATGTAAACCCACCCTTTTTTGTTTATAGAATTCTTTATAATTTCATTTGTTCATTCCAAAAATGTGGCAGGATAGTCAAACAGTTGATGGTGGTGGCTGATTGGAACGAGAATACACAATGTATATGTTGTTTCTCTTTCGAAATGCCTTTTCAATTATTGTTTGATGAAAAACATTTTCATCTTCACACTTGCATGGATACTGTTGGATTGTGGTACAGAGGTTGGCTGTCCTGGGTAACTAAAGTTTGAAATAAACCATGACTACAAATGGTCTGCACATATCATGAAACAATAAAGAAATAGAAACAATATGGTTTTGCACCTACAAAAGAACTCCCATCATTGGACAATAATCAACAATATTTGAACTTGCTCCCTAATAATTCACTCATGCAGAATTTTACATGATCAAATTGCAGTAAATGGGCTTTATACAGAATTCCTTAGGTTTTAAGAAGTAGTTAGGGCTCCACCGACCAGTCGGCAGTGTCTTTTAGTAATCACTATATCTGTCTGTCTGTTGGTCTGTTTGTCTGTCAGAACTTCTATGTTATATACAATGAGTCTCTAGTCTGATTTCCTCTATCGATTTCCAAAATCTTTTTGTGCAAGAGTTTCAACAAAATTGACATGTAAGTTATGATTTAGGGTTAAAATTTACCATGAAAAACTTACATAGTTTATTCTAAAATTCACAAATTAAGAGAACCATCTATTATTTATGTGCTAGGATTTCAATGAAAATTGATAGATTTATATTCCTGGTTTTTGGTTGGGTTCATGTTGCTCAGTCTATGTCATGTTTTTGTATACTGTTGTTTGCCTTTTGATCGTTTTTCATTTTTGCCATGGCATTGTCAGTTTGTTTTTGACTAATGAGTTTGAATATCCCTTGTTATCTTTCTTCTCTCTTATATATGAAACTATTCCAAATTGATTCCAATTGTCAAAAATTTTTAAAAAATGTAAAACTTACATTCTATAAAAATCACAAATTTTAAGTTACACCTTTTATGCTTTTAGGATTTCAACAGAAATTGATGCATAGGTTTAATATGCTATTCAAAATTGTTTCCTAGTGTACATGTCAAAAATTGATTTAAAAAAAAATGAAAAGTGGGGAATAGATATGGTGAAAACTTAGTTTTTGTTAAAAATCACAAGTTTTGAGAAATATCTTCTTATAATAATAGAATTTCTACAAAAGTGTATATAAATAGATTTTATAAGCTTTTGTAATGTGATTGAATTTGCCAATTAAGAAAAAATGTTATAAATAATCTTCTAGAAAACCACAAATTTTTATGGCAGGATTTCAACGAAAATTGATATCTTTAGGTTTAATATGCTATTCCAAATTGTTTCTTGATATCAAACATGGTGTAAAAAGTAAGCTTTTGCAAAAAAAAAAATTGAGAAACATCTTTTTGTATTAGAGTTCTACAAAAAATGATTTATTGGAATAATATGCACTCTAAATTGTTCCCTGGTGTCAAAATTGTGGTAAAACTGTTTTTTATTAAAGAAATATAATAAATTTTTGAGAAAAATCTGTTTCTGCTTGGATGCCAATGAGAATAAATGTGTAGATATAATTTGCTCTTCTTAAATGATTCTCTGGATCAAAAATTATTGGTTGCCAACTTTTTAGGAAAATGCCAACTAAAATAAATAGTGCTTGGTTTTAACAATAGTTATATTTATGGAGAACACATCCTGAATTAATTGCTAGTGTCAAAATTTATGAAAATTGAACATGAATTGTTTTGTATGCATCAGTCTCTGTGTCTAACACAAAAATGTACAAGTGGGTCTGTCGCTGTCATGTATTTTTTTTGTAGTTTTGCAGTACGAATTAGTGATTGTTTGCTTATTGACTAGTGTCTGATATTTTTTTGTATATTCAGCTCTATATCAAGTTATCTAAAATTTATTTCTGCCAGCAAAGTGGATTTATGGGACTCCTATAAACAGGACGCTTGTTGGGTAGGTTAAGAAACTTTGTTTTGCGACAGGACACCAAAGACTGAAAAAGTTGTCCAACCTTATATTTTTGTCGGTGATCATTGCAAACAAATCTATTGAGGTTTGTTTAAAAGAAGTTCTTGTACTAGACCATTGATATTTTATAAGCAGTTGCAGCAGCAATTTTGCATTTCAGTTTAAAGGAGAATATAAATCCTGGCTCCATTAATCATGCTTCTTTGACTTTGGAGTTTTTACATTGGTCGAATGTTTCTGATTAGTATGAAAAAAAGGAGATGTGATTTTATTGCTAATGCGAAAACTATCCTTCAAAAGACCAAATGTCAAGAAGGAACTCCAAAGTTTTGTTTATAAAGAAGTTCTTGTGCTAGATAATTGATACTGAGTTTGGCTTTGTTACATGTATTGGCACCTGTTTACTTTAGTTTCAAAGAGGATTTTAGGCTCTTAGTCATACTTTAGTATCTTTGGAATTTTTACAATATTTAAATGTTGCTGTTATTTATGAGGCTTTATCAAAACACAATGTTTTTGATGTTGCTGAGTCAGGAGAGACGTGCAATGTGTAAACAGTTTCAATAGAAAAATCAGTGGATTGATTTTGAATATATGATGATTTTAAGACATTTCTAAGATGCATTCACTGATTTAAAATGCATTGTTTATAAATGTAGGTCTATTTTAGACCTTTCATCCAATGATTTTACAGAAAAAATAAAAGAGAGAACTGCATGATAATATCAGGTTTTACATGCTGTATTTTTATGTTAAAATTGGGAACATATGACATTATCTCAGAGTTCTTGAAAAGTGGTGGTCCAAAGGTTTTGACCACCAAAATTTTGCAAGGACCGACACAGATTTGGTATTTTTCAATAAAAATAATAGCAAGGACCAGCAGATTTTCTTCAAGGACCAGGGAAAAAAGATTTTGAGAACTCTGTTATCTATTTATAGACACTTGACATTAAATAAACAAAATGTAGCAACTTCTGAATATTTGAAAAACTGACAAAATGAAAGCGTTGTATAAATGGGGATTCATTATTATTCATGGGATACCAGTTTTCATGGATTTTGTGGCATTGACTGTTGGTACAGGTAAACCATGAATTTAAATGCTCAACGAATAACAAATTCTCTATAGGTTTGTATGCAGACTTTTGTAATAAAACGAAATCAAACATCCAGGAAAATACAGTTTTTCCTTAATCCACGAAAGTTGGTTAAGAATCCACAGTATATGTATATTGGAAAGATGGAAATTTCTTAAGATGCATGCCAAGTCAGGAGCAAACTGGAATCAAAGTTCAGTTGAAATTTGAAATTGAAAATCAAATTGAAGCAAAATATTGATACATGTACATGGCACTATATAATTTCCAACAATAGATTACATCACAGATTTGGAGGATATATACAAAAAATGAATATTACATTTTTCAAATTTTTATAAGTCATATCTGAAACTACAGGAGTGACAGTCAATTTGAAACAATCTTAGGCTAACAGCAGAACTAATGGGAGAATGGCCTTATTGAAAGTTTTTCTAGATATCAAATTGATCACACAAAAAAAAATGTTAAGCCATAAATGAAGATTAGGTATTATTACATATAATAATAGTTGGAAACTTTACTTTGAGAGTGGTACTCTATGGGTCTTGAGATTTAGTTTATGTCTCGCCTTGACGGAGTCAAAAAGCGAGACACAGGTATGCTGTTTCTGGCGTCGATTTTATATCAAATGATATCCAATTCTCACTTGTTATGAAACCTATGATTGTAATTAGTAGGTACATGTAGCACCTTGTAAATATCAAATTGTGTGTATAAAAGTGAAAAACTGAAAAAGTCATGTCACATGCAATTGTGCAAGAGTATCGAATGGTATTGCATGGATAAAAAACCAAAGAAAAGGAGCTGTAATTCCAAAATTATATTTAACGGTTTAATGAAATGTTGATTTTGAATTGGGAGAATATATGTAGCCAAATAAAATTCATGTTAAATGTTGACCTAAGAAAAAAGAAAAAGGTCTATTTTCACCAGTTGTGAATAACTCCTGGACATGCTTCTAAAAACAGTTTTCATCAGATTTTAAATGTAAGTGTTTTTAGTTTATCTTTAACATTTATAAGTCCCCTACCGACTTTTGACAAAGTCAAAGGGGACTTTAGGTTTGCACTCCATCTGTCTGTCTGTCTGTCTGTCTGTCTGTCTGTCTGTCTGTCTGTCTGTCTGTCTGTCTGTCTGTCTGTCTGTCTGTCTGTCTGTCTGTCTGTCTGTCTGTCTGTCTGTCTGTCTGTCTGTCTGTCTGTCTGTCTGTCTGTCTGTCTGTCCGTCCGTCAGTCTGGCAAATCAGTTTTCCACACTTTTTTTCTACGTGCTTGAAGATATTGATTTGATATTTGGTATATTGTTTTATCATGACAAGTTACAGATCAAGTTTGAATTTTGTTCCAGACTGATAATTTTGTGCAGAGTTATGGTCCTTGGACTTGGAAAATTCACTCAAATATTCAGTTTTCCACACTTTTTTTCGTCATGCTTGAAGATATTGATTTAATAATTGGTACATTGTTTTATCATGACAAGTTACAGATCAAGTTCAAATTTTGTTCTGGTCTGATGATTTTGTGCGGAGTTATGGTCCTTGGACTTAGAAAATTCACTCAAATAATCAGTTTTCCCCACTTTCTTTCGTCATGCTTGAAGATATTGATTTGATAATTGGTATATAGTATTATCATGACAAGTTACAGACCAATGTCGAATTTTGTTCCGGCCAGATGATTTTGTGCAGAGTTATGGTCCTTGGACTTAGAAAATTCACTTAAATAATCAGTTTTCCACACTTTTTGTCATCATGCTTAAAAATTGACTTGATATTTGTTATATAGTTTACACTATGACCATTATAGATCAAGATAGCATATTGTTCCAGTACAATTAATTTTTAACCGGTAGGGGACTATGTATTGCCATGCAATACTCTCAGAATGCTTGTTCTATATTCTATACTGTGATATAAACAGTTGGAAAAGAGTCACCGATACACAGTCTCTGATTGCTACAATTATGTAACATGATTAGTTTAGGGTAAATTTTATCCTTACTTGGTAATAGCTGATTATTTGAAGCATTGAGGAAAATACATGGAAATTAGTAACTTATTGGATTGAAATGCCAGTCCCATATTGCCATAAGTCATTGTATGTATTGACAGAATATACGACTTTTGTATTGATCATTTACTCCAGCTTTCCAGTTAAGTTTCAATCATAGTTCAAATTTATTTGTTAAATAATTTTGTGGGACTAATCCGCTGTTTTGTAATAGATGTAGAATTAACCATTTCATATTAGATAATCGAATGGAAAATTTGTTTCCTTCAGCTGAAGGTCAGCCATCAAAAGTGCAGAAGATGTTAGAAAAGTTACAGATTTTGGATAATGAAGATGAACAGAACGAATGTTTAGACAGAATATTGAATTATCTGACAAGTGCTGACAATGGTAAGATATGTTTTATAAACAATTTTAAAATTTTCATCATACATTATTCAACAACTGAACAATTCAAGCTCAAAATTAATTATATATGATGTAATTTAAAAGGTGCAGAATATCTTTTTCTGAGTACACAATATATCAAAAAATTGTGTTGATGGTAGCTTATAGTCGTCCCAAAAATAAGAATTGGATTTATATAGAGTCTTTTGTGTTAGATTTAAAAGAAAAAACAAAAAAATATGAAACCTTTAACATAAAATTCAATTCCTAAAACTGCAAAAATACCCTAAGATATAATGATATAACTGTATAAACAAATTCAGGCACTAGCAAGATTCTTGTCTTCAGACAGTCATCTAACATGTGGCTAGATTAAATTTGTTTTCTTTAATGTTTACCCCTCCACCTATTTATATTTATCTTTGGAATAACAAAAGATACATGTAAATTCTAAAATTTACAATGAATGAGAAGTGCTTTCTACTGAGAACCATTTACATATACATCAAGGGAAGATCAACATCATGTTTTGAAAAAATACAAAAAAAATGTTTTTATTCATGTGATTGATTGATTGATTGTTGGTTGCTTAACGTCCAGTGGCAAATATTTCATGCATATTCAGGACGAGAACAAATTAACAATAAATACAATAGGAAGGTTCTGTAATAGAGGCGTCTGGGATTAAGGTCAGAGAAATTTAGACTGCCACGGGAAATGAGGGTATGTTGGATAGGGACAGAAATTTAGCCTTGCAACAGGTCACCTACGGACCCCTCAAAGAGTTGTTGCAAGGGTTCTTAACGTGCAAAGAGCGTGGCACTCTCTTTACACGAGGCTTCGGATTTAACGTCCCCATTCTGACCGGACGTGACTGCGAACTTGTACATCCCGCACAGCCAAACGGACGCCCCACTTTAGCGAGGGTTTTACCTCTGGTCTGAGGAAGACCAATGGTGACCATATTTCTATTCCCCAGTCACCCTTGGGGTGTTCATTCATGTGACTCCTGTAGTTGTCATTGCATTTCATAATTGCACTTGGAGAACAGTGGTCAAACACTAATATTCAGATCTTGTTGGATTATCCCTGACCTTTGACACAGAGAGTTGCCATTAAACACTTTCAGGAAATTTTCTTTAAGCCCTACCTGTTTAGGGCTATAACGCATATAGAGTTTTAGTCTGTGCTGTCATGAAATATAAGTTTCGCCATAATATAAGTTCCAAGTGGAAGAAATATTCTGTAATATTATTTCCACTGGAACAAATATTACAGAATTTGTTCCTTACAGAATAAATGGTATAGAATATTTGTTTCGACAAGAACAGATATTATGGCATTGTTTATAATTAAGTTTCCAGGGAAACTTCTGTTAGGTGGAACAAATATACTTGACAGTGCATCTATCCAAAGGTTCTAAATGATTATGAATTAAAGGAGATGTAGGGTATATGTAAAGAGACAATGACACAAAAAAAATAAATTTCTAGAGGTCAGCATATGATCCAACAGTAGACAATTTGTCGAGCTTCTTATCAAAGTCTAGAAAAAATACAGGAATGAATCAAACAGAGCCTTTCTGAGATGTGCTTTCAGAACAAGAAACATTAAGACATGACTAATGGCAAGCACTACCTTGGTTCCTTACCTAATGGTTTTACATATATTTATTGTGAATGTAGAATTATTATACCAGAGGAAAAACTTTCAATAGATAGTAAGCACAAATCAACTGCTTTATTTATTAAGACAATATTATACATAAATTTCATGTGGAGGATACAGGCTCCAGCGGAACTTCTGATTATGTGAGCATTACATATAACTGTTGTTCAGGCTGTTTGCACAATTTAGGAATTACATTTGAATGTATAACTTATTAATAAATTGGCTGGATTTTGAAATCGATCAATCCTGATTACTTGAAAAGTTGTGTTTGTAGGATATATTTCGACTAACACTATTTGAAAGTTTGTTTCTCCATACGGTAATACATTTTCATCAGTCCAGTTCTTTGATTCTATTAAGAAAATCATTGCTTGTGTCAAACATTTGGACTGACCTTGTAACAGCATGTGTCTGAAGATTCAAATTTTATCATTCAAATGATCCAGACTGACACTTTTCAAGAATTCTGGAAAAGATGATCCATAAGGCATATACATTTATAACGACATTCAGCCAGTTTGGCGCATTAAACAATAAAAATTAGTCAGTCATTGAAATAAAAATGAGAAATTATATTTTTTTACAAAAAAGTGCATGCACATATCACTAAGTCTGAATTTACTTCACTTTTTTCAGAAGACACAGTTGAGGAAGCTATAGAAACAGCAGCTGAGGGTGGAATGTTAGATGATCTTTATAGTATACTGACCAATACAACAGGACAGTCTCAGTTAAAAGTCATACAGATATTAGCTGAACTTGCAAAAGTTGGTGAGTATTGACAAATTCAGTAGGACGACTTAGTCAAAAGTCAAACAGATATTAGCTGAACTGGCAAATGTTGGTGGGTATTGGCAAATTCAGTAGGACAGACTTTGTCAAAAGTCAAACAGATATTAGCTGAACTGGCAAATGTTGGTGAGTATTGGCATATTCAGTAGGACAGACTTAGTCAAAAGTCATACTGGTATTAGCTGAACTGGCAAATTTTGGTGAGTATTGGCAAATTCGGTTGGACAGACTTAGTCAAAAGTCAAACAGATATTAGCTGAACTGGCAAACATTGGTGAGTATTGGCATAATCAGTAGGACATACTTAGTCAAAAGTCATACAGATATTAGCTGAACTTTCAAAATTTGGTGAGTATTCAGTAGGACAGACTAAATTAAAAGTCAAACAGATATTAGCTGAACTGGCAAATGTTGGTGAGTATTGGCATATTCAGTAGGACAGACTTAGTCAAAAGTCATACTGGTGTTAGCTGAACTGGCAAATGTTGGTGAGTATTGGCATATTCAGTAGGACAGACTTAGTCAAAAGTCATACTGGTGTTAGCTGAACTGGCAAATGTTGGTGAGTATTGGCATATTCAGTAGGACAGACTTAGTTAAAAGTCAAACGGATATTAGCTGAACTGGCAAATGTTAGTGAGTATTGGCATATTCAGTAGGAAAGACTTAGTCAAAAGTCATACATATATTAGCTGAGCTGGCAAATGTTGGTGAGTAATGGCAAATTCAGTAGGACAGACTTAGTCAAAAATCATACAGATACTTGATGAACAGGTAAAAGTTGGTGAGAATTGGCTAATTCAGTAGGACAGAACCAGTAAACAGTAATACTAATACTAAGTATAGCTGAAAGTTTTTGGATACAATGTATTAGTAAATACAATAGGAAATACTCTGATAAATATTTAAAAAATGAAATGGCAAAGGTGATGAGTATTAGCAATGCAACAGGACAGACTACTCCAATGTCCATATTAGCTAAACTTGCAAAATGTTGGTGAGTCCAACGTACAGAGATATTACATGAACTGGTAAATGTATTAGTCACATAAACTAGACTGACACAGTGTAAAGTTGATCACATCTTAGTGGCAATATATAGTAAATGATTTACTGACTAAGTGTGAAGTTGTTTGGATCTGAATAGATTATCTGTAGAATGTCACAGATATTTAACACCAGTGGAAATAGCTTGTAAATGGGAACCAATATAACTATAGACTGGCATAGTAAGACATTTTTCAGTTGTAGGCGTAAATGGAAAAAATTGATGAGTTTTGTCAATTACAACAATTCTTCTTTAGAAATTCCAATAGGGGCCATATTTACATTATTGTAGTAATCAAACCATTTTAGACATTTCGACAACTGGCTTTCTTCAGTTTCTCTGTTATCCTTCTAACCTACATGGTAGAAAAGTTACTTTTGTTAAAGATACAATAAAATTAAATACCAGTATGAAAATAAGGAGTTGTGGTATGATTGCCAATGAGACAACTATCCAGCAGAGTTAAAATGAAGTGGTAGTAAGCAACTATAGGCGAATGTTTGTTTGATTCTTCAAAATATACAATTATCTTCCCTCTTTCTACATAAAGTGCATTTAGATGTATGCCTATTGAATTCAGTGGTTATATATTCCGGTAAAAGATGTTTCAGACTTTGTTGGATCATTTTATTTGCCAATAACATCTAAATCTCTTGAGTCTAACAACTTTCCTTTAATGTAATATTTACACTTTCTGCTTCCTGATCAGAATTGTAATTTATCAGAATTTTGACAGGATTCTATCAAGTCATTAGATGGAAAAAAAATTTGGAACAGAATTAATATGCTTCAAACCAATATTACAGTTTTATAGAATTTCTCTTCTGAGATCAATTACTCCTGTATTCAAAGTTAAATTTTAAAATCATGTTTCTAAATGAGAAAAAAGTTGAAAAAATACAAATTGAAATTGATTTGATATGAACAAACAGAATAATAAATAACCTATTTTCAGAGGCCTTGAGAGTTCCATGTGTCAACTTGGGATTCGTTCCTATTCTCCTTCCAATTTTGGAATCAGAAGACATCTCCATAGCAACACAAGCTTGCAGAACTTTGGGAAATATCTGTTTTGAAAATGGTGAGCAAATTTACAAATAGTAAGACAATAATCAAATTTGAGTCAGATAATCCTTGAAACATGGCAAGAGTAATTACATATATAAATGAATCAATCAACCCATTGTTGAGAAGTTATCAAGTCTATTTTGAAGTGAGTCGTATGATGAAGTCAAAAGGAAGTTAGTCGTGCTATCAGTTGTAATAGACAATCCAATAACGACCGTTGTACTGGAAAGTATGCACAACGCAATGATCATGTATAATCTCCTTTACTCTGGAAATTAAAATTGACTGTCTTTCTAATTCAATGACTGTTGACACGGTATTGGGTGAAATGCTTGATATTTACTGAATTGCAATTCAAAATTGTGTTCACTTTGAGAGATTAACTATGTTACTTAAATTTATATCATACACATGAAGCACTTTTCTATATTCAGGTGTTCTTTTTTGCCTTGCTGTTACTTAATTAGTAGTTTTCACGCTTTTGTTAAAATAATTTTTACAGATTTTGAGTAAAACAATGAGAAATTAGTTGATAAGAAAAAGATGTTGACAGGACTTACAAAAAAAAAAAAAAATTGTTGAAATTACTTTAAGACTTGGATAGCCATTTGTATTTGCTTAAATTGAAATTGTTATGGCTAAGAAGTTTTAAAGGCTTCCATACAATCAAGTTGTTTTCATAAAAAAAGTATTTTAGTGGGAAATTACCTTTTATGTATTTAAAGACTAAAAACGATAGATTCATTTATTACTTGCCAAGATGTAGTTATATCAATAATATCATTCATTTTATAAAACCATGATAAAGTATACATGATATGTGACAAAAATGTTTTACATGCTACAGGTTTGTGCATGGTTTCCTTTGATAGTATGTAACATAAAAAGAAAGAAAATTAACTGAAGAATTTTATAATATGGTCTAAACAGATGGCTTTATTACAAAAACTAAGGGGATGAAAAGCAAAATGGAAGTCATTTTTCTGTGAAGAAGTTATCTCCCCCTATAATTCAAATTCTTGATATTGTTCAATATTGCTCAATATATCAAATTTTAAACTAAAAAAGTTGGATGTTGTTCTCTGAACTTGTGTAAGATAATTTATCAATACATGTATAATACAACAAATGTAGAGCTGGTCAAAATCCTTGCATAAAGGGAGTAGGTTCTCAAAGGGTCAATATTGGCCCTAAAATTTCATAAAATTTAACTTCAGTAATTGTAGTAAACATTTAATGAAAAATATGTAAAAATACCTGACAAACACAAAATTATCAAGCTCTGATTCATTACAGCAGTAATGACATCTTTATGGCATCATAATTGCATCCTTTATGATGAAAATCATAGTTTTGACTAATTTTTAGCTAAAGTTTAGTTTATTTTGCTTCAGTCAACATTGGCCACATGCATTGACCACCATAATTTTTCAAATAGATTGTGTCTCTCACTCACATTCATCTTTTCACAGAATGGAATAGACATTTAAAGTGCATTTAAACAGAAAGACTAAAACTAGTTAAATATCATAATTTTTATGGTTTCAACATTGTCTCCAACAAACCATAGATAGGATAAAACATCCAGTTTAATAAATTTGCATATTTTAGATAAAAAATATTAGTGTTTAGATAGGATATGATAAAGTTCAATTTATTGAGCTAAAATTTGAGTATAGCTGCTTATGGTAAGTGGGCCAGGAAGTATCCTGGCACCGGCAGAAGAAAGAGCCACTGATGAACTTCAGGAGTTCTTTCTTCATATTGTCATAAATCTTTAAAAATCAGACAAAAGTATTCTTGAAAGTAATATCTTAGAGTGGTCAGAATTCATATTACTTGAAAAAGGAAACATGAATCACCACTGAAAATGATTTGAGAATGTCAATACCAAGGCATAATGGCTAAATCATGTTTTAACTGGCTGTTATTCTGTCTGACCAATTCTGTTCACCAATATTTCAATACAGAATTATCATACTAGACTACTGTCACATGAAATGTCAATAAATTTGTCCCCAAATAATGTAACTAAATAGCACTTTGTGAATAATTCGCCAAGTTTATGTTACGTAACTTCCATCTAAGTGTCGAACCCATTACAGTCTTTTATTATTTGATCGCAGGAAAATCTCTGAAGATAAATTTTCGATTGCTTTTAAGTCTGGTAATAAAATCTACTCACAATAAAACAAACTTTAATTGACATTTAGTTCTGAGATTGTCTTAGCACACATGTAAAATGAATGCAGGTGATAATGATGTATACTTAATTTAAGCAGGAATAGTCTGATCTGTGGGTGGATATTATCTAACATTGTTTCTGTACAAGACTTATACAAAGATGCTGAGTTTATAGATTTACCCTTGTCCATCTGTTCATTTGTAATATCCAGTTGAGTTACTCTAGACATGTAGTTGCATTTCTGAGAAAGCTAAAGGGATATATTAATGATATAGACTGATTAAATAAAAATACTAGTGTGCAAAATTTTGGTCTCAATGACTTACTTTTCATGCTTAAAAATATACCAAATTATGGTTTTGACCCAGATTTCACAGTTCACTGAACATGGACATGTGAAAGTGTGAGAAGGTCATGGTGTCCTATGGACATATATTCTTGTTTGTTAAGTTTTACCTCAGAAACAGATGAATATATAATTTATAATTTATATTGTGTACATACAGGTATATCTTTAAAGATCATTATTTCACATTTTTTTTCAAAAAACAAAATTGACTAATGAAATGCACTAGAGGACAAAAACGGTCTGTATGCATCAGATGATAGATAGTTTGATTTCAGGCAGTGCTAAGTCATGGAATCATTGGAATGTCTTAGTTTCTTAATTATAACTACTTAATTATAACTACAACTGTTGCATATAAATAAAAGGCAATGTGGTGTGTATGTCAACGAGACAGCAACCAAAAACAAATAAAAAATGACATGTAGAGGTTAACATACTGTCCTCAACAAATGTAGAGCTAAACATACTGTCCTCAACAAATGTAGAGCTAAACATACTGTCCTCAACAAATGTAGAGCTAAACATACTGTCTTCAACAAAAGACATATGTCCATACAATGTGTCAAATCTCTAAATTGCCCAGAGTATAGGAAAAGCCATAAAATACCATATCCCTATAGGATAAAAACATTATGAGATAACTGAAAAGAACCAATAAAGAGGTTCACAGAATGTTACAATCTCACAATCTTGTGGCAGATTTAAACAAGTTTTTGCAACCTCAAGATAACTCTTGCATGTATGGTTATACAATTTTAATGGGGCTGTACTGCAATCAAGATGGACTTTCTCCTGACTACTAAGACATAATCAACCAGAAAATTCTCATCCTTTTCTACAATATGTTCATAGGTAGATTTACTTGAAATGGCTGTATTAACTTGTATTTTGTTACTTTTCTAGTTTTTAGCTCACCTGGCCAGAAGGGCAAAGTGAGCTTTTCTCATCACTTTGCGTCCATCGTCCGTCGTAGTTGTCGTCCGTCGTCGTTAGCTTTTACAAAAATCTTCTCCTCTGAAACCACTGGGCAAAATTTAACCAAACTTGGCCACAATCATCATTAGGGTATCTAGTTTAAAAATGTGTCCGATAACCCCACCAACCAATCAAGATGGCCGCCATGGCTTAAAATAGAACATAGGGGTAAAATGTAGATTTTGGCTTATATCTCTGAAACCAAATCATTAGAGTAAATCTGACAAGGGTAAAACTGATTATCAGGTCAAGATCTATCTGCCCTGAAATTATCAGACAAATCTGACAACCCGTTGTTGGGTTGCTGCCTCTGAATTGGTAATTTTAAGGAAATTTTGCAGTTTTTGGTTATTATCTTGAATATTATTATAGATAGAGATAAACTGTAAACAGCAAAATGTTCAGCAAAGTAAGATCTACAAATAAGTTGTCATGACCAAAATTGTCAGTCGATCCCTTTAGGAGTTATTGCCCTTTATAGTCAATTTTTATGTAAATTTTTGTAATCTTTTACAAAAATCATCTTCTCTGAAACTACTGGGCCAAATTTAACCATACTTTGCCTTTATCATTATGAGGATATCTAGTTTAAAAAATTTGTCTGATGACCCCGCCTTCCAACTATCAGGGACGACATGGTTAAAAATAGAACATGGGGTAAAATGCAGTTTTTGGTTTATATCTCTGAAACTAAAGCATTTAGAGCAAATCTGACAGGTGGCAAAAATGTTCATCAGATTTAGATTTATCTGCCCTGAAATTTTCAGACGAATCCGACAACCCGTTGTTGGGTTGCTGCCCCTGAGTTTTTTACAGAAATTTTGCAGTTTTTTTGTTTTTATCTTAGATATCATTATAATATCTAATATCTAATACTATTAATTATGATTTTAACCTTATTTTACATGATTTCCAAAGCATCAGTAAATACAGGTGAGCGACACAGGCTCTTGAGAGCCTCTAGTTTCTTCTTACTAATGAAAGAAAGCTTTTAAGTTATCAGTGACATTCGTTTTTTAGTGTCTGCTGATCAAGACAGGATATTAAATGATATTTCCTGACATCAAAAAGTAATTTTGTAAATTCTTGATAATTTTTAATGCTTTCTAAAAGTTGTTCTGTCTGTTCAAATATAAAGGAAAATCAATACTTCTGTCTTTTCTTATTGAGATGTAGTATTATATAATTCATAAGGATTCCAAAAAATCCTTGTTGAATAATTGCTGATATGATGAAATAATTAATATACATTACACACTGCATCGCTAGATATTGAGGAAAAAGTTTATAAAAAAAAGGAAAAAAGAACCGAGAACATGCTATAACAAATTCAATTAATAATTAATTTTTAATGCTTTATATCTTCACAGTAGATGATCAGAAGTATTTTTGAACATTGTTACATAAAAAGTAATCTTTATTAAGACTTGACTGCAAGTGTTTCACTCTGATTGTTGACAGTTCATAAAAAATATGTCCTAGATGTAGTTTACGTATGGTTCAGTTAAAAACCAGTCTGCTTAAGGAGAGCTACAACTAAATCATCAGTATAACTAGTAATTATGGTAAGTGCCAAGGACTCATAGTTTTATCAATGCATGTAATTTAGAACCAGAACAGTTTCCTGCTCTTGTATACCCATGGACCAAAAGTCTATTATTTTGAACTTTCCTCTTCCCTACCTAGGGTGTACAGTTTCAAAATAATATCAGATGATGCCTACAACATTTAGAACTCAGGAGACCCCTAAAGTTAGGGGAAATATTAGTCTGTATGGCTATCCTTATAGACAAAATGTGTAATAAGTAGTTGAAGATTACATGTGTGTTTGTTCCCCTTGACCTACTTTTGGCCTAATTACAGTATTTAAACCTGCAATTTTTGTTCCTCAATTGTCAGCTGTCCTTGCAGAAATTGAGCTGATACATTGTATATAGTTGTGTAATAAATAATATGAATACAGATGACCTAAAAATGACAGTTTTCTGTTCCGCTTGATACCACATTTGTGTATATTGTGCAAATATTGACTGGTCAATTTTATTATTAGATATTGCAGATATTGTTTCAGTTTAAAAAGATGCAGGTTTTGGACTTTGAAAGTTTCCTGTAAATCACTGTGACAGTTTTCTTTTTCCTTTTCAACCGTGTCTACCAGATTTTCTGGGCACTTTGATTTCCTTCATGATCTTGAAATGTGTATAGAAAAAGAGTTAATCAAACAAAAGATAAATAGAAATGACGATTCTACATTGCATTGCATTCTGTTATGAAAATTGTGGAATTTAGAAATCTAGTTAAAAATCAGACCAAATTGCAATTTTTCATCAAATCAAACTGTTAACTTGTCAGAAAATTCCCCAAATTGCACTAAGAAAACCGAAGTCAATTCATCAATTAGAAAAACAATAAGGTCTTTCCTCAAGTAGTGGAAAGACCTTAATTATAGCTGGACTGACCTAGCAGTTTGGAAACATTTCTAACATTAGAGCCATTTGATTTGATGATACAAACTGCAGATAGGTTAGATTTTTAACTGGATTGCAACAGAGTAGGTGAAAAATTAAAAGTAAATTCACAGTAATCAAGTTGGAACTGATATCTTAAAAATTTTTAGTCCGTTTAAATTTATCAAAAGTGAAAATAGTCATGGATATTTAACCATTATTTGTGATGCTATTGTTGGGGTTATTATTTTTTAAAGTTATGAAAAATGGTAAAAGATTAGTTAATTTGATACACTGAAATTGAAATTGTGGATTCAGTATTACAGTATAGTAATAATTTTTCATGGTTTTACTTGGATATGCGGAAACCATATAAGTTATAAAAGTTGAAGTACTGTTTTACAGCTGACAATAAGAAACTGATACAATAAAGATAAGCAGCAAATTACCATTTGATTCTTCATCTATCTGAACCAGACTTAAACGTTTCAATGTTTTCTGAGTTATTCTTTCCATTGGCTTTTGTTATTTGTATTGATAAAATTATTTGCTTTAAGTTTATGGCAAATATTGCTTTAGAGATAATTACGTATTTAGTAATATTGATAGAACACTAATTGTTTCATTTATTAATTTTCTATGGAATCACTATGATTTGTCTGCAGTTTGGCTTAAAACTAAATCGGGTCAACATTCATTTACAATTGGTTGCTATGACTTGAAGTAATTTCTAGGTTAAATATTTCACAATTGTTTCCTGTACATTTCCTTGTTTTTAAAATTTATACTCAGCAACAAAAGATTTGATTCATTCCAAGCTGCTACACAAAATTTCATTTTTCATTTGTGTTTTTGAAGAGTATAGTGTAAAATAGTTCAAAGTACATAATGTAAAAGATTTTGCTGATTAAAAAAGTCATTTTGAAATTGTATTTAGCAAAAACAATTTCGGCTACAATAGGAAAACAGATTGATTATGTGTCTCTATGCAGCAGTTTCATGCAAAAAATTTATGTAATACAGTTAAGCAAACAGAAAAGGACTCAAATGCTAGTTCTGAAGATGGTTATGCAGATGAGAATATAGCAATGTCTGTGCTTTCATTGGTTCTAAATCGTCAAATCATTGCGAATGAAGACAAAATCTTAACAAAAATACTTGAAATTATTTTGGTTTGATTAGTGCTATTGTATCATTGTATTCAAATTAAAATAAACACCAGAATGTTAAAACAAATCTATGCATTACATTTGATGTCAAAAATATTTTAGGAAAACCACCTAGATTTAGATTACTGATTCTCAAATATATGGTATAATTTTGGATTTTTTTGTAATAATACATAAAAACTATTCGATAGAAAGTTGTTGCTCATAAATCCGATCATAAATAAATATGAAGACAGGTGCTCCAGATGATTTGAATGAGCAAGGCAGAATCCTTATAAAATGTTGATTAGTTATATATGCAGTGTCCAAATCTGTAGGAAATTGATGATCTGTGCATAGGGTAAATAAACAGAGCCAAGTTGTTTCTATGTCTATAGAACACTTTTGTATCTTGCCAGATTCGCTGAGGTCATTGACCCTTTCATATTTTTCCTTTGATTTTTCTGCATACTCTTTATGCACTTCAGATTATTTTCTTCAGGTGTGCAGTTTTATTTTGTTTACAATAATAAACATTACTTAGATCTTTTGTTATAAGGTTAGCAATTTTTTTTATGTATGTCCCGTCTTGAAAGATTAAAGCAAAAATGTACATACTATTTCTTAACTAAGCATTAGATTTGAAAAAGTTCTGGTGGTATTAAAATGTTTTGTTTTTGTAGTTGACATATGCTGAGAGTAGTGCTGTCTTTTAATTCTGATGTGTACAGTTTCAGACCTTTTTAAAATTTATGCTATTATAACTACAAACCCTTGAAAAACTGTTACATAGGCTCTTTATGTCTGTTTAGGTAACTGAGACAACATGGGAACCAGAAAGTGGTTGTAGGCAATAGTTAATCAATTGGTTTGATGCAGATTAGACTATTTGTACTGTGAATTGCATAAAATACACACCATTTTATGAGTCATACATTTGTATCATATTTTTTTGCATCAATATTATATCCCTCACATGACAATGAAGCTTCATAACAGTGTCCTACATGCTTGTGAAATTACATAACAGCGTTTTGTTAGAAACCATTAGCTAGCAATTATTTTCCTGTAGGAAGGAACAGCAGGCTTCTTTTTAAGTAGTTTTACTTGTATCTCTTTTGTGAATATGTTGGTTTCTACTGAATGATATTGTACATAATGGGATGCTGGTACTTTTACTATAACACATATCTTCTAAATTTCTGTCAAGCAACAGTAACAGTTCTTAAAGACAAAAAAAAAAAAATCAGAGCATTTGGTTTAATTTTGTGCAATGATATAAGTAATTAGTAAGACTGGTTCCTTCTAAGGGTAATTTCTGTGCCAGCTCTAAGTATAATTCTTAAACCAAAATTGACAATGACATTTTATTCAAAGTACAAATATGGAGACTTTCCATTATTATCTATGATCTCCCAATGGAGACTTCTCAGAATATTTTAGTTCTTGTTATTGCTCATCAGCCTATATTAAGTTGGATATATTTTATCCTTCTAATAAGTTTTAGCTGCAGTTAGGTTGGCCTTATGGGTATTAACTATTGCATGACTATTGCTAATGATACATACACATTGTCTAAAATAAGGATAGGACTGTGCTATTCTTAAAGGTCACAAACTTTTAAAAGATAAGAATGTAGAAAATGATTTCTTTTGCAACATTGCTCTGGTTTTGTTTTGTAATTTCTCTCTATTTGGAATCTTAATTAAAGTTACAATTTAAAAGAAATCAGCATAAAACCAGCTTTGTTTTGTATCAAACTTTCTCATCAATTCACTTTCATATACGCCCATTTATTTCCAAGGTCGAAAAATTTCTATTAAAGAAAACTAATTACCAATCTTAAAGATGTAATTAACTAAATACATGGAAAGTGATTAGATACAAGTTCTGTTTTTATTTTGTTTTAGCTTCAGGAAAGATGATTATGTAGCACTATAGTTAATCTCTCAGCAAAATCCTTGCATTTTATGTAATCTTTTGTAACTGCATAATCCATACACATGTTATGTAATTTTCTTGCAAGTGACCAGTTTAATTAAATGTCACACATAGACGCCTGCAATAATTATCTATTATCTATATTGATATGTCAAGCAGTAACTCAAACTCCTGCAAGTATAAGCTAAACTGACTTGTAAATGGTTACAGCAAAACCTAGAACACTGCATGAGTGTATGAAACCCCTTCTACTTTAAAATGTTTTTATTTGAATGCTTAGTAGCTTGCTGATGTGTTCCTCTTTTTCTTTTTTCCAAATATATCTAAAAGTTCAACTTTGTTATTCCTAGGATTCGTACTTTTAGAAGACAGTCGGATAAACGATATAATTTCATAGAAAGCCTCTAATTTCTAGACAGGAAAAGTTAATAGTTTCTTTCCTGTTAGCTTATGTAGCAATGCAAGGCAATTTATCATAGAAAATCTATAAGAATGAGTTACAACAGTTAGTGATTGTGATGTTACTGGTAGTGCCAGTCTTAATTCATTAAGTCTTGATTGACAAGGGGTATTGAGGCTGTGCAGATGGAATTCACATTAGCTTAACTTTATATTTATATTAAGGATGTAGTTAGGTGAAATTAAAAAAATCTAGAATTTAAAATTGATACTATAAGTCAGAAGAGCATTTATCAAGGAACAAAATAAGCTAAAAATATTGATAGGTTATGGAAATCCTTTTTGAGATATTTGATTTTTATACGACCGCAAAAATATTTTGCGGTCATATATTGGTATGACATTGGCGTCGTCGTCGTCGTCCGAAGACACATTGGTTTTCGCACTCTACCTTTAGTTTAAGTGAATGGATCTCTATAAAATTTTACCATAAGGTTCAATACCACAAAAGGAAGGTTGGGATTGATTTTGGGGGTTATGGTACCAACAGTTAAGGAATTAGGGCCAAAAAGCATTTTGTAACTTCCAGACAATAACTTGTGTGTAAGTGTATGGATCTCTGACATTGTACCACAAGGTTCCATATCACAAAGGGAAGGCTGGAATTGATTTTGGGGTAATTGCCGCAACATTTTAGGAATTATGGGCCAAAAAGGGCAAAAACAAGCATTTTCTAGTTTCATGACAATAACTTGTGTGTAAGTGTTTGGATATTTCTGAAATTGTACTATAAGGTTCCATATCACAAAGGAAAGCTGGAATTGAGTTTGGGGTAATTGCCGAAACGTTTAGGAATTGGGGCCAAAAGGGCCAAAAATAAGCATTTTCTAGTTTCCAGACAATAACTTGTGTTCAAGTGTATGGATCTCTCTGAAATTGTACTGCAAGGTACCATACCACAAAGGGAAGGCTGGGATTGATGATGGGGTAATTGCCTCAATATTTTAGGAATTAGGGGCAAAAGGGCAAAAAAAAGTATTTTCAGTTTCAGCATGTTTCTAGTTTCAAAGGGAAAGCTGGGTTTGAGACAATAACTTGTGTTCAAGTGTATGGATCTCTGAAATTGTACTGCAAGGTATCATACCACAAAGGGAAGGCTGGGATTGAGTTTGGGGGTGATGAATCATAAGGGGGTTCAAAAAATTTGGAGGGGGGATTTTTTTTTCCTTTTTTTTTCTTTTAAAATTTTCCATTTTAAGTTGGTTATTTCTGATTTATATTTAAAAGCAAATAATAATGATATGGTAGGAGATACACACCAAACAGGATGTGTAAATTATTATATAATAAGTATTGTGCAATAGCAAGAAATTTTCAATTGCACAGTATTGCACAATAGCAAGAAATCTTCAATTGCACAGTATTGCGCAATAGCAAGAAATCTTCAATTGCACAGTATTGCGCAATAGCAAGAAATATCCAATAGCACAATATTGCGCAATAGCAAGAAATTTTCAATGGTACAGTATTATGCAATAGCAAGAAATATTCAATTGCACAGTATTGTGCAAAAGAAGATACTCAGATAAATTGCTTATTTCTTGACCAATTTCAATGGGGTTTTATTCTTGAATTCTTGGGGTTCTTTAATATGCTGAATCTAACCGTGTATTAAGTTTTTGGATTTTGGGCCCCGTTTTTAAATTGGTCCACATTGAGGTCCAAAGGGTCCAAAATTAAACTTTTGTTTGATTTCATCAAAAATTGAATTATTGGGGTTCTTTGATATGCCGAATCTAACCGTCTATTTAGATTCCTAATTTTTGGTTCCGTTTTCAAATTGGTCTACATTAAGGTCCAAAGGGTCCAAAATTAAACTTAGTTTGATTTTAACAAAAAATTGAATTCTTAGGGTTCTTTGATATGCTGAATCTAAACATGTATTTTGATTTTTGATTATGGGCCCAGTTTTCAAGTTGGTCCAAATCAGGGTCCAAAATTAAACTTTGTTTGATTTCAACAAAAATTGAATATATGGGGTTCTTTGATATGCTGAATCTAACCATGTATTTAGATTATTGATATTGGACCATAATAGGTGAATGTCCAATTTAAAATTTTATTTAGATTTTGTTCTTAGACCACATTCATTCTGTGTCAGAAACCTATGCTGTGTCAAATATTTAATCACAATCCAAATTCAGAGCTGTATTAAGCTTGAATGTTGTGTCCATACTTGCCCCAACTGTTCAGGGTTCGACCTCTGCGGTCGTATCAAGCTGCACCCTGCGGAGCATTTTATTTTATTTAAAATGGCGGGAAAAGGCTGACTCAGACTTTTACCTTATATTAAGTATTGGCATTATTTGGGTCTCAAATCGTAAGAAAAAAAATCTAGAATCTGCTTAAATTTTGGCTATGACCTTTTTATGAGCTATTGAAGTCTTCTATGAAAAGAAAAGTGGGTGATATGGGGCAAAACATTTTACCCTGTATCGTAGGAAAAAAAACAAGGAATCCGAACATCTGACAAAAATTCCTAAACCTGACCTGACTACATCCTTTAAAGCAGAACTGAGATTGTCTAAGTTAGTTTGTGTGGGATTTATAGGATAACAAGGATTGGTTAATGCCATATTTATGGCATTTTACAAAATTTAACATAATTGATGTATTCGGAGGGGTTCCATTCTGACTTTTTTTATATGCAAAACTTTTAAGGTGTACTTGATAGACTTTGTACACATTTCATATGTATCAAGAAGTTTTTACAGATATATAGCATAAAATTAAGTTTCTTGAAAAAAAAAAAACTTCTGAAACAGCTGATGGCAGATGCATACCTGAATGAGGGGGCTAAAAAATACTACTGTAATTTCAGATATTAAAAATGAGTGCATCTATTATTGCAAACCACTGATTACTGGTAAAGATGTGAGTCTAATTAATGCTATTGCAAAAAAAATTGTAAAGAAAATGTACTACTAAAATTACAAATATGAGTTTTATTATTGCAAAACTGATTCTGTGGCATTTTTGGCATAAATAAAAACAGTGCAATACTTTCTGAATTGAAAGAATTAAAGACAAAGTCAGAGCTTCTTGACCTCAAATAACCCCCCTAAGAAGCATCCTGGCTACATGCCTGTGATGACTAGTATATTTACATTTGAATGTCTATCTAGATATTTTGACTTTTCATAATCTAGTGATATCCAACATTTATGTAATCCTTTGTTGTGTTGTATTACCATAATTCTCAGAATGGTATAATCACTATTGATATGAATTTATCACTGGTTTGGTTTGTTGAAGTTCTTACTTTAACATGCCTGACAGTTTTGTGCCTTAGAATTCAATTAAAATTCCCTGTGGCAATTTATAGAGGGCCACCAACTGCTACCAAAAGCTTATTCAATATTCATTTAATTAGGAAGCTACTGTAAGAAGCTGATGCTTAATCCAACTATCATATGAACAGGACCACCTGTATATTTTTTTGAGTGAAACTTAAGCATCATTTAAAGACTTGTATTTCTCCCTTTATCTTTAAATAATGATCAAGCGTCTATTCCATGTGTCAAGCTCTTAACAATACCCTGAGCCAAGACAGCAGGTTATGTATTAAACAGGGATTCATTGTGTTTGTTTACCATGCTTTATAACTTGAAAAGGTTATTGAATCTATTGACAGAAAAATACATGCACACATATCCAAGCACATTCACAGGTGGAAAAAGACATTATACCTGTCTTTTTATGCCAAGGATACTGTGGGGGAGGGGTTACTTTTTCCAGTCTGTTTGTCCAGATGCCAGTCGTATCAGATTAAAGTTTGGTTTATGGTTACAGATAGGTTAAAGTTTTGGTGGTTTATGGTAGTGGTTTATGGTAGGTGTAAGTTTTGGTTTATGGTACTTTAAAGTTTTGGTTTATGATAGGTTAAAGTTTTGGTTTATGATAGGTTTATGATAGATTAAAGTTTTGGTTTATGATAGGTTAAAGTTTTGGTTTATGATAGGTTTATGATAGATTAAAGTTTTGGTTTATGATAGGTTAAAGTTTTGGTTTATGATAGGTTTATGATAGATTAAAGTTTTGGTTTATGATAGGTTAAAGTTTTGGTTTATGGTAGGTTAAAGTTCTGGTTTATGATAGGTTAAAGTTTTGGTGGTTTATGGTAGGTTAAAGGTTTGGTTTATGGTAGGTTGGTTAATGATAGGTTAAAGTTTTGGTTTATGATAGGTTAAAGTTTTGGTTTATGATAGGTTTATGATAGATTAAAGTTTTGGTTTATGATAGGTTAAAGTTTTGGTTTATGATAGGTTTATGATAGATTAAAGTTTTGTTTATGATAGGTTAAAGTTTTGGTTTATGATAGGTTTATGATAGATTAAAGTTTTGGTTTATAATAGGTTAAAGTTTTGGTTTATGGTAGGTTAAAGGTTTGGTTTATGGTAGGTTGGTTAATGATAGGTTAAAGTTTTGGTTTATGATAGGTTAATTTTTCGTTTATGGTAAGTTAAAGTTTAGGTTTATTGTAGGTTAAAGTTTTGGTTTATGGTAGGTTAAAGTTTTGGTTTATGATAGGTTAAAGTTTTGGTTTATGATAGGTTAATTTTTCGTTTATGGTAAGTTAAAGTTTAGGTTTATGGTAGGTTAAAGTTTTGGTTTATGGTAGGTTAAAGTTTTGGTTTATGATAGGTTAATGTTTTGGTTTATGGTAGGTTAAAGTCTTGGTTTATGGTAGGTTAAAGTTTTGGTTTATGGTAGGTTAGAGTTTTGGTTTATAGTACTGGTAGGTTAAAGTTTTGGTTTATGATAGGTTAAAGTTTTGGTTTATGATAGGTTAATGTTTTGGTTTATGATAGGTTAAAGTTTTGGTTAATGATAGGTTAAAGTTTTGGTTTATGATAGGTTAAAGTTTTGGTTTATGATAGGTTAATTTTTCGTTTATGGTAAGTTAAAGTTTAGGTTTATTGTAGGTTAAAGTTTTGGTTTATGGTAGGTTAAAGTTTTGGTTTATGATAGGTTAAAGTTTTGGTTTATGATAGGTTAAAGTTTTGGTTTATGATAGGTTAATGTTTTGGTTTATGGTAGGTTAAAGTCTTGGTTTATGGTAGGTTAAAGTTTTGGTTTATGGTAGGTTAGAGTTTTGGTTTATAGTACTGGTAGGTTAAAGTTTTGGTTTATGATAGGTTAAAGTTTTGGTTTATGATAGGTTAAAGTTTTGGTTTATGATAGGTTAATGTTTTGGTTTATGATAGGTTAAAGTTTTGGTTAATGATAGGTTAATGTTTTGGTTTATGATAGGTAAAAGTTTTGGTTTATGATAGGTTAATTTTTCGTTTATGGTAAGTTAAAGTTTAGGTTTATTGTAGGTTAAAGTTTTGGTTTATGGTAGGTTAAAGTCTTGGTTTATGGTAGGTTAAAGTTCTGGTTTATGGTAGGTTAAAGTTTTGGTTTATGGTAGGTTAAAGTTTTGGTTTATGGTAAGTTAAAGTTTTGGTTTATGGTAGGTTAAAGTCTTGGTTTATGGTAGGTTAAAGTTCTGGTTTATGGTAAGTTAAAGTTCTGGTTTATGGTAGGTTAAAGTTTTGGTTAATGGTAGGTTAAAGTTTAGGTTTATTGTAGGTTAAAGTTTTGGTTTATGGTAGGTTAAAGTCTTGGTTTATGGTAGGTTAAAGTTCTGGTTTATGGTAAGTTAAAGTTCTGGTTTATGGTAGGTTAAAGTTTTGGTTTATGGTAGGTTAAAGTTTTGGTTTATGGTAGGTTAAATTTTTGGTTTAAGGTAGTAGTTCACATGTTCATTATAATGTGAACTTTTGAAAATATATATCTAATTAGGGGTTGTCAAAGATTTTACAATTCTCTGAACATGGAAATATGATACTATGGGTGGGGCATTAGACATATTCTTGCTTGAAGATATTCTTATGTGGTCAATGAACCCAGACACAGTGAGGCATTATAAGTTCTGGAAAAAAATGTTTTTAAAGTCTGGATAATATTTGTTCCTTTCAATCAGGAAAATTTCATTTTCTAGTCTATTCTTATCCACTCAGTGAACATATTAAGCTCAGTGAAGAATGAAGTAAGACTTAATTCTGTTTTCATAAAATGGAATTTATTTAACCTTTGAAAACTTGATTGGGTATAATGAACATCTTTTAATAATGCTAGTCCGTGCACATAAACTTCTGGTAAGATTTTTTATCCTGTGCAGCACAACATAAGCTTCTCCCAATTTGATCAAAGAATGTTCTTTTGATTAATCATAAAGTGCATGAGTAACGGAAACTATCATCTCAATAGAATAGCTGATTATATACGATAAAAGATATTTCATGTCGTCACGACTTTCGCCAGTGATTGCTTTCTTTTGAAGACTAACTCAGTAACTGAAAGTACTACTCAAGAATATAATTGATATGGGAATAAGGGAGGACCTTTTTAGGTGGAAAGAGACACATACTTATATAACTGTCTTTCTGTTGTTGGGTTTTTTTATTCTTCAGTTTTTTGTGTTACAGTGTTATGCATATAGAAAGGTAAAAAGTAATGTAAAAAAAAACACACACACACAAACTGTGTTGGAATATTTTTTATTTATTTAGATATGATTTCTCTAAATTTCTTCTATCTCCATAATCCTCCACATGTATGATCATCAGTATTAATGATAGAATGATGTAGGTATGTACATGCATGAAGAGAAATGCAGTATTGAAGCAAACAACAAGGCAATTATTTTAGTTTAATTGATATCACAAAATCTGCATAAATCTAGCATTTCATTGATTTGTTAGTAAATTATGTGAAGATTTATATCAGTTTAACATGTTAATGTTACCAGATAACCTTAGAACTCCTCCAGGAAGTCTTGCTGATTTAATGTCCATCCGCATGGTTCTTTATCTATTTTACTTCCTGGTATTATTATTTTTTTTCTTTGATTGCCATCATTCTTACATATTAATCATAATTTGTGGCCTAATTATAAGCTATACAAATATTTATATGATTTAAATCATATAATCATATGACATATGCAATAAGATGAGCTTATAGTCTGCCTCCAATCTGTATGGAATTATCTGTTGATTCCTTCAGTGCTCTTTAGTTCATATTGAAAATTATGGTGGAGATTGTTGAACCCCACTGTATTATAAAATCACATTTATACACAGTATAAATTTTCTGCAAAAATCTATTACTGTTAACCAACTTATTTTCGCTGATACCTTATTTAGCATTTAGCGCTTTCTAGACCACTTCGCAGCGATTTAATTTCACGATTTACACATTTACTTGATGTATTTAAAAAAGGGCAGATCCAAGTTTTATATTTGCATGATGATTTATATTGGAGTTATTTTTCTACCTGCAAAAGTTGCAAAAATTAAATGGTTTACAGTATTTTTATTTTGTTTCGGAAGTTTGCTGAAAAAATCAGAAGTTGACCAAAATAGGTTAGAAATTTTGTACATTCATCCTGGTCTTTTTATAAAGATACTGATACTGAAAGATAAAATGGCCGTGTTGAAATACTTCAATCCGTGGAAAAGAGGTTGATATCCCACTTCTTCATATAAATAGCTATGCTTGATTGTGAGGTGAGCTATTTATCAAGCTATGCCTAATAAAAATGAACTTTGTGTGACAGATATATTGTCTGGCTAAGGAATGAGTCCAGCTTTTATACTTGCATATGAATAATACATTCAACCTTGAAACCTGATTCTCAAATCAATTTAAAAGGCAATTCTGTATCCCAGATACTGATACTGTACTTAGGTTGGAACTATTTTATCAGATTTTTTTAACATTTTGAATTTGTAATTTGATAGTGTAGGTTGACTTTTATAAAAATCTCAGTTTTGATTGTGTTATAGAGTTCAAATGAAATGGTATTTGTAAAAAAATGTTTTCAGACATTTTCGCATTAATTTCAGTTTAATGTAGTAATTAAACCATTTTTTAAAACGTTTATGCCACTGGCCTTCTTCAGTTTCTTTATTATTGTTCTAACCTACAAGGTAGACATATCACTTTCACAATTATTACTAATACATTCAATTCTCAATACAGTCTGAATAATTGTGAAAGTGACAATTCTACAATGTAGGTTAGAAGGATAAAAAAGAAATTGAAGAATGCCAGTGGCTAAAACGTCTTAAAAAATGGTTTGATGATGTGTTCCCTTTTGGAATTTATAAACAAAAATATCAGTTTAGACAATCTTTTTTTTTTCATTTTTAGATGAGGGCAGAAATGCAGTTGATTCATTTGATGGAATGGCTAAGCTGTTGTCTCTTTTGAAGTCAAAGATAAAGAGTGAAGAGGAAGGAGCAGACAGACTCCGTACCATAGCTTGTGGATTTCTTCTTAATCTTACTAATACACATGGTAAAATCACCTATTACTTCGATGATCCCTACATAAGACATTATCTAAAGTAGTTAATTGCTCAACTACAGGCTTGTTGGGGCCAATGCTGAAGATAAACTTTCTGACCTTACCTCATCTTATATATCCTGTGATAAACATAATTCCTTCCATGTGCGTTTCCCATATTACTGTAAATTCAGAAATTATTGCAATGTTTTTATTATTGCGAAAAATGCGACAGGGTTATAATCGCAATAATTTAAACTCGCATTTTAAAATTTTTTATATGAATTAAACAGGACTTTATTCAATATCGCAAAAATTAAAATCTCATTTTAGTCTAAAATGACAAAATCGCAATAATAAATGCATGCAATAATTTCTTAATTTACAGTATCCCTTTTTACAGTGGATGACCGTGAGGGGATTACAGTGTTATGTTGCCACAGACATTTCTACCCACGTCACTTGCATGTTGACTGACAGACATTTCTACCCATTTCATCGAACATTTTGCAACAAATGCAGGAAAATATGAATGCCTACAAATCAAATCCAATCTATTAAGAAAACAAACGCGGAAAATTATTACAGAAGAGTGTCCACCATGCACTTGCACTGCACTATCATTAGAATAAAGTAGAATAGAATGATATACAAATGGATGAAAATTATATATAACTGTTATACAAATATTAATTTAATATATAACAACAAACCAGAGTATACTAATAACAAATGATTATATCACTACAATATAATAGTTATTACGGTGAGGTTAAATTCCCTGTCATTTATTCATCATCCACACACGAATTTGTCTCAGAAAAAAAATATATCTATGTACCTTAACCTAACTTTCAGGTATAGAGATGTGATTTTTTTCTGAGACAAGTGCTTGTGACCATCCACCAGAACTTGCGGTCATCCGATGTTCAGTACTTCAGTACTTTGATTTATTGCATGTTAGTTTTCTACAACTGTAAATTCAGAAATTTTTATATGTCTTCATTATTGCGATTGTTGACCAATGAACACAATTGCACAAAATTATAATTACAATTTCTGGAAATGCTCCATACAAATAATGCTAATGACATTTAAAATGTGAGTTTTTATTTTTGTGAAACCTGTCCTGTAGCAAATTTGTCAATAATAAAAACCTTGCAAAATTTTTGGAATAATACAGTATCCATTTCATCTTCATCTCTTTGATATTGTCTTGTTGCACTGCTGGGCATTAAACACCAACAATTGATCAATCATCAACAGTTGAACAGGGTTGATGCTAACTTAGCTGACATGGTTGGAAAAAGTACTATTATGAAACATGTAGATAGTACTAGAAGTCCTGTACCAGGGAAAAAAGTCTTTTGAAGAATAATTTGGATTCTTAAGGTTTAATGAAAGTGGTCAATATAACTAGTTAAAATGGAAAAAAATAGTTAGTCCTGAATGGTAACTTAGAACCATGGTAAAGCAAGTCTAGTTTTGAATGAAAGTTTTGCATTTATCAAATAAGTAGTTTATACATATGTTCTATATAATTTATTTCCATGTATATAAATAGTGTCTACTTCTTATGTATCTAGTGTTTTCCTGTAAAGTTTAAGGTGCTGAATCAAGTATAACAGAATCTGCAGACTTTGCTTGATTTGAACATGACCCCGTCACCTATAATGCAAGGATATACATGTCATCCAGTATAAATAGTATACATTCTATTTCTGATTGATATACTTACATACTGATATAGTTAGTTAACAGGATTATGGAAAACTTGCTGAACTCATCTAATTCATGAATGAGGAAAAAAAAATATTTTTAAATGTCTGGCCAACACAAAAAACATGAAATTATATTTATCGGTAGATTTAAGATATGAAGAAAAGTAAACAATACAAATCCTGAACACCCTGATTACAAAATTTGAATAGATCATCAGAAAGAATCCTCTCACCTTTGTACACTTGTTAAATTATATCAAAGGAAACTGTAAAACTAGAATTTGACCTTTGAAATCATATTTCTACTGCTAAATGTTGTTTTTTTTATTTTGTTTTGGGGTTTCCTGTTTCCTGTCTGACATATATCTCTGTATATGCATAATATATGGAGTGATTGGTTGTTTTATGTTTAATATCTCAAGACAAATATTTCAATGCATTTATGTATGGAACTCTAGTGGTAATAGTTCCTAAGCTACTTGCATTTAAATAAGAATTTGGAAATTTTTTATTTAAGATCAGCAACAAACATAATGAGTTAGCTGAAATATAAAACACTTGTTAAAATGGTCTGGCCTAATGATCTTCAATAATACATTCAAGAACTGTCAGAATAGTATACCAATATGTACTACTAAGCATTTACATCACTTCTGATCAGAATATATTAACTGTATAGTACTTTGAATTTATTATACATTCACCAGTAATGTGCCTACAGCAATTCTTTACCATATAGTTCTTTGCAGAAAATAACTTATTTTTAATTTTCTGTAAAATAGCCAGGAATAAGTTTCAGTTAATAGTTCTATAGATGTTTAAATCAGACATTATTAAAAAATGACTTTATTTGACCCTTTTACTATTTTTATTTACAGTTTCTAAAAGCAAAATGCACATTAAGTGTACCGATGAGTGCTTACACTATTAGTAAACAAATTTGAAATAACAGTAGACTAATTACTCATTAAAGTATAAATTAGTCCCAGTATTAGTTATATAAAGAATCAGAGACCAAAATAGATACATTATTAAAATCACTAAAGTTCCATATGATACAATAAATAATGCATGAAATTGTAAAAGGTATTCACATTTTGGGACATGATCTTCGAGAATAGCTTATAGCCATGTGACCCTGATATAGAAATAGATAAATAGATATAGTTAGATATAAATATCATGTGCAAAAGTTTAACGTAGATTTTTTGTTTGATATCATATCATATATAAAAAAAAAAGATAATGTTCATCATTGTGTACCTGTAACCTGTATAAGAATGATTTTTTTGTGGGTAGAATCAGTCAGTGTAATTGGTCTTCCTACTGAATCCCTAATTTCACTTTCGCAGCTGACATTCTTTTTGATAACTGAACACGCTGAGCACATGCACAGTCATCTTTAACTGGGGGTGAAATGATAAGTCCCATGCATATGGTTTAATGAACTTGAATTATTGTCTTGCAAGTCAATAATGTATCAGTGATTTTTTGGGGTTTTAATATTTTGACAAAATTGATTATGAATAATTATTGCAATTCAGTTCCTGTTAATATTTTCAAAACAAATAATGTTACTGTTAGTGTTTGAATAATAATAAAAACAACAGCATATATTGTCAAAATCTTAGTTAATGCCACTTTAAGAAATAGTTATCATTGGGTGTCCAGACATGGAAAAAGGAAGGAAGGAAAACAATAAAGTGTATAGATGTATTAGATTAATTTGAATACAGTGTTCATAAGAATGGTGTTCCTGAACAGAATAAAATGAAAAGTATATATAAAAGAAAAACAAAATCTTATCAGAACCTCCTAGTCTGTTGATGTTCATCTTAGACCAAATTTGCCTCTAAAATGCAACTGCTTCAATAATCAAGATGACTTTTTTTAACAAAAAAAAAATATAAGAATAAACAAGAGAAAATTTCAGTTGCTTAGACATGATAGATCTTTATTTTTTAGAAAGTCTTCAAGAAAGAGCTTTAGAAGAAGGAGTATTAGACATGTTAGAACAATATATATCTTACCACCTGTCTGATAGAGCCTTATGTAACATGGTTCTCCTCACAGTCAGCAGCTTTGCTGATTCAGGTAAGAACAATATATATCCTACAACCTGTCTGATAGAGCCTTATGTAACATGGTTCTCCTCACAGTCAGCAGCTTTGCTGATTCAGGTAAGATTAGCTTTGTGTAACATTAGTCTCCTCACAGTCAGTAGCTTTGCTGATTCAGGTAAGATTAGCTTTGTGTAACATTAGTCTCCTCACAGTCAGCAGCTTTGCTGATTCAGGTAAGATTAGCTTTGTGAAACATAAGTCTCCTCACAGTCAGTAGCTTTGTTTAACATTAGTCTCCTCACAGTCAGTAGCTTTGCTGATTCAGGTAATATTAGCTTTGTGTAACATTAGTCTCCTCACAGTTTGTAGCTTTGCTGATTCAGGTAAGATTAGCTTTGTGTAACATAAGTCTTTTCACAGTCTGTTGATTTGCCGATTCAGGTAATACTAGATCTGTGTCACATAGGTGTCCTCAAAATCAGTAGCTATCCTGTTTCATTTACTGTTAGTTTTATGTAACAGGGTTCTCCTCACATTCAGTAGCTTATATTATAATATGCTCTGTAATCTATATAGCATGGTTCTCTTCAGTAGGTTTGGTGATTATTGGAAAGTTTGCTCAGTAAACCATGGTTCTCCTCAGTAGCTTTACTGATTCAGGCAAAGTTTGCTCTATGTAGCATGGATCTCCTCTATAGCTTTGCTGATTCACGCAGGGTTTGTTCTATATAACATGGTTCACTTCAGTAGGTTTGGTGATTATGGGAAAGTTTGCTCAGTAAACCATGGAACTCCATAGTAGCTTTGCTGATTCAGGCAAGGTTTGTTCTATATAACATGATTTTGATCAGGGAATGTTTGCTCTATATAGCATGGTTCTCCTCAGTAGCTTGCTGATTCAGGTTAGGTTTGCTTAATGTATCTTAACATTGTTCTCCTCATTAACTATCTTTGTTGGGGTTGTGTAAAGTTAAAACAGTTATCATTATAGGGGATTTGCTGATTCAAGTGAGCTTAGTTTTAGATATCATAACATGGTTGTCTTACTGTTAGTAGCTATGATTTATCATGTAAGGTTTAGAGCTAATTTCCTAATGCTTGAAGAGTAAGACTTTGGTTGGCTTGCTTGCTTTGTTTGTATAAATGTTTGCTCAAGCATTGTAATTAAGATTGACATCTGCAAACAATATAAATAGGTAGAGTTAAACCTGTATCCATTTTAATTAAATTCCTAACCTCCAGGATAACATCCAATCAAATTTAAGTATAATGTATACAGGTTTAACTCCGCCTTTTTATATTGTTTGCAGATGTCAATCTTATTTACAATGCTTGAGCAAACGTTTAAACAAAGCAAGCAAGCCAAACCAAAGTCTCACTCTACAAGCATTAGAAAATTCTTCTCAGTTGCTGATTCAGGTAAATTTACCTTTGTTGAAATATATTTCTCCCCAGTCAGTAGCTTGGCTCTTTATCATTCTGGTTAAGTTAACTCTGTGTATAGTTTTGCTCACATTCTGTTGCATAACTGGTACAGGTTAAATAAGTTCTGTGTAAAATTCCAGTCAGTTTACAGATTGCTTATCCACATGAGTTTTTTCTTAGCTCTGCTTATCCTGATTCTCACTGTCAGTAGGTTTGCTAATTAAAGTAAGTTTAGCTGTGCAACAGGATACTGTCAGTAACTTTGCTTGGTCAAACAAGTAAACTGTCAAGAAAGCTTTAAAGCAAAGTCTACAAAATTTGCAAAATAATTACTCATGCTGATGTTTCTTTTTTGTAACGGAAGGATTCTTTTCAGTCTCTTTATAGATGCAAAAAAAAAGGAAGTTAAGCAGATTGCTTTCATCTACAAAAAAATGGTTAAAGATGATACAATCAAATCATACTTCTGACATGCATAGTCCTTCTGTTTGATAACTGTGAATTATTTTTGAATGTAAAGGGTAATTTTTCATTATAAAAAGAAAATGATAAGATTATAAGATTTAATCTGGTAAATGGATGAAAAGAAGTGATAAATGTTTTCCTTTAAGTACACCTTTTGGGTGCTTTGAAAGATAGCTTGTTTTTATCTTTTGGGGTATTTTTCTTCAAAAAGAAGATGTAGTGGAAACAACATTGTAAACATTACATTAGATAAAAGACTTTCAAAAGGAAAATGGACAGGTGCCTATATATATATGCTGATATTCACATAAGCTTTTCAAACAGACCCATAGTTCTTGTCTGACATTGTCATAGCTTACACTTGAAGGATGAATTAAAGATTCCTAGGCTTTTGTTGTCTTAACTTGTGCAATGAAATTGTCTCAAGAATCCAAACTGAAAACATATGCCTAATATAGTTAAAGAATCAGTGACTATTTTCAACAAAACAGTTCAAAATTACAATTGATAATTCTGCATGCCAACTTTCAAAAGTCCTTCATTGTCAAAAGTACTATTAAAAAGTAAATCATATGAGATATATGAAATAATAATGACTGTTGGAATCAAATGAGGAAAAAATAATTTTGATAAAAAAAAAATGAAAACAACACTTTATAAATTGCATGGTATGAACAGCTTGTCTGGATCTACATTCATCAGGAATGCTTAAAGCTGAATATTTGAAAGCCAAGGATGTATACTGGTGAGAGCCGTTAGCTCTTGATACCATAATATGATTTTCTTGCTTTGGTACTTTTTATTTTTCATTTGATTCATTTGAATTGTACAAGATAACCAACATCATGTAATTAGGTTGGTCACTTGCTGTGCATAAAGCATTTTTAAAAGATGCAAGTCTTTTACCGATATTTGTTTGTCAAATTTTCTGTATTAGTGTAAAGAAATTTTGACAGACCAGGATGCAGTTGATACATTTAAGATATATGATTCCATTGTCTACTTTTCTACCATTTATAAAACAGATATATTAACTTCCAGTAATGATTTTACATCTCGAGAGCTGTTATGTTTTCAAGATGTGCATATTAATGGTTCAGAGATGTTTTATTGACAAATCATTGGTTATCTTCATACTTTTGAGAGAATTCAAGTTATTATATTTTTAAGACATATGGTGATACTTGTGTTCAATGATTAAAGTGATGTAATATCTGTGTAAACAACAGAAGGAAGATGTTCACTTGCTGTAGAGAGGAATTTTTTTATTCATTTACTTCCTGTTTCAAAAGTACTTCTATTCTGTTTCAAGTGTATTATATGTTCATTAAATTTATGATAATGCTATGATAATAGGGTTTGTTTGTCACAATATATCCGTAATCCTTCCTAAACTATAAACTTGATTTCAATAAAACATTTAATATATACCTATAATTATACCTAACTGCATTTTGCATCTCCTATTTTATTTTTTAATCAATGAAAACATGAACTTGGCAATGTCTATATCTATACTTCTTTTAGTCCCCTACCGACGAAGTCGAAGGGGACTTTAGGCATGTACCTTCCGTCTGTCTGTCTGTCTGTCTGTCCATCTGTCAGTCTGGCAAATCAGTTTTCCAGACTTTTTTCTTTGTGCTTGAAGATATTGATTTGATATTTGGTTTATTGATTTATCATGACAAGTTACAGGCCAAGTTCAATTTTCACGATTTAAGCTTTTCTCTTTGTTCAGTTAAAGCCCTTTCCTAGAATTAAATTTTGATGAAATACTTATTAATTAGTAGGTTTCTGTTCAAAGGAAATAACTCATTTTTAAAAGACTTTTAAAAGACAAAATGACATTTTGATTTTTTCCTTTCTTTGGTAAATTGTTTGAAGAATTTAGTGGTAGGTTTGTTTGTCATTCTTGCAGATATTGATTTGATAATTAGTTATATAGTTTTATCATGACAAGTTACAGATCAAGTTGGAATTTTGTTCCAGTCTGATAATTTTGTGCAGAGTTATGGTCTTTGGACATAGATAATTCACTTAAATAATCAGTTTTCAACAGTTTTTTCGTCATGCTTGAAGATTTTGACTTGATATTTTATGTAGTTTACACCATGACAAGTTATAGATCAAGTTAGAATTTCGTTCCATTACAATGAATTTGTAACTGGGGACTATGTATTGCCATGCAATACTCACAGAATGCTTGTTTATTTAACAATACTTGTTTAATTATTTTTAAATTGATTGTTGTTTGCTTGATATTCAGAACAAAGGTAATATGGTAGGTTCTGTAAAGTGACACTTCAAAAGGATATGTTTGGTAGTGAAAGAAATATTGTCTGGCTATATGTCACCTACAACCCTGAAAATGTATTGCAAATAGATTTAATGTCCCCATTGTGACTAGATGATGATGTATATGTTCCATACATGCTGCACATCATGATGAACATACCTTCAGGATGGATTTTACTGCTGGATATGTGAGAAAAGTCCAGGTGACCATATTTCTCTATATCCAAGTCAATCCTTGCAGGTCTATAAGTTTTGAGTTCCTATCACAGTATAACTAGTAATGAAATTGAAATGGTCCATATTTGGTCCCCTTACAATTATAGTCACACCCCAACATGTAATCTTTAGTTTGAGAAATTTTGTTACTGATACAAGTTCTTTAATTTGTCTTGATACTTCCCATGACATCATGTATATTAATCTTCTATTTTTACTTGCAGACTTCAGTAGAGACAAACTGGTAAAGTCTAACCTGTGTAATACTATTGTCAACTTGTTACAGTCAGATAATGATGGAGCCCATACAGATACTATACTAGATATGTTGATCAACATGTCAGAATGGGGTAAGTATATCTTTGATCTGACTGCTAGTAGGAATTTCATTGACATGAATTGTATTTACTTCAAGTTTTGGTTCAGCTTGTTTTAACATCTCTGGAATCTGTGGGTCTCAGTTAACAAAGTGTTGCTTTATTGCCAGTGAAGTATAAATTATCAAAATACCTTTATTGCATTGAAATTCAATAGTCTCAGTGAAGTCATTGTATAACTTTTATAAAACTTGGATGATTATGAGCTAAACATGTTATCAAATTATCTTGGTCAACTGTCTATTTGTGAAGACTGTGCATTGCCCTCTAGATGTCTTTGTCTATTTTTGTTGTTGGTGTCTCTGTCTATTTTTGTTGTTGGTTTGTTGTTTAGTCATTTTCTATTTAATACTTATATGATGTACTTAAATGGGTTTGGTTTGATGAAGGAATTTATTTTAGATATTACTATCAAATTTTGCTGATCAAGGTTTTCTATTTTTAGCCATGACTATGATGTCATTTTCTATTTAATTTGATTTTGATTTTTGATTTTTGGTGTTTTTACGCCACTTTTAAGCACCGCCTTTGGGCTATTTCGTGGCGGCCAGTTTTTATTGGTTGAGGAAGCCGGAGTGCCCAGAGAAAACCACCGACCTTCGATAGGAAAACTGACAATCCTAGTCAATTAAGATTGGAGTCGAGGGCACCCGCACGAGCGGGGTTCAAACTCACAACCTCAGTGTTGACTGGCTAGTGATCACAGTAGTAACTACTTAGACCACTCGGCCACTGAGGCCCCCCATTTTCTATTTAATACTTATATGATGTACTTAAATGGGTTTGGTTTGATGAAGGAATTTATTTTTAGTTATTACTATCAAATTTTGCTGATCAAGGTTTTCTATTTTTAGCCATGACTATGATGTCATTTTCTATTTAATACTTATATGATGTACTTAAATGGGTTTGGTTTGATGAAGGAATTTATTTTTAGATATTACTATTAAATTTTGCTAATCAAGGTTTTCTATTTTTAGCCATGACTATGATGTTATTTTCTATATAATACTTATTTGATGTACTTAAATGGGTTTGGTTTTATGAAGGAATTTATTTTTAGATATTACTATTAAATTTTGCTGATCAAGGTTTTCTAATTTTAGCCATGACTATGATGTCATTTTCTATTTAATACTTTTATGATGTATTTGAATGGGTTTGGTTTTTTTTTTTTTTTTGCATTAGAGTTAACTCCCTTACAATGGTTTTGTTATAATTTTCTAGCATGCAGGAATTAAGTGAATTAAAAGCATTGTTGTCGAGCCTGCAACTTTTGTCTTTTGGCTACAGCGGCGGTGTTAGCTAACTTCTTAAAAGCTTTATATTTTAGAAGGTGGAAGACCTGGATGCTTCATACTTTGTATATAGATGCCTTATGATATGAAGTTTCTGTCTGTCATATGTCCATTATCCTTGACCTCATTTTCATGGTTCAGTGACTACTTGAAAAAAAAGTTAAGATTTTTTGTAATGTTAATTTCTCTCTTATTATGAGAAATAGGATAACTATATTTGGTATGTGCGTACCTTGCAAGGTCTTCATGCCCGTCAGACAGTTTTCACTTGACCTCGACCTTGTTTCGTGGATCAGTGAACAAGGTTAAGTTTTGGTGGTCAAGTCCATATCTCAGATACTAGAAGCAATAGGTCTAATATATTTGGTGAATGTAATGATTGTAAGGTGTACATGTCCAACTGGCAGGTGTCATCTGACCTTGACCTCATTTTCATGGTTCATTGGTAATAGTTAAGTTTTTGTGTTTTGGTCTGTTTTTCTTATACTGTATGCAAAAGGTCAACTATATTTGGTGTATGGAATGATTGTAAGGTGTACATGTCTAGCTGGCAGGTGTCTTCTGACCTTGACCTCATTTTCATGGTTCAGTGGTCAAAGTTAAGTTTTTGAGTTTTGGTTTTTTTTTCTAATACTATATGCAATAGGTCAACTATATTTGATGTATGGAAATATTTTATAATGTACATGTCAGTCTTGCAGGTTTTATTTAACCGTGACCTGATTTTCACGGTTCATTGCTCAGTGTTAAGTTTTTGTGTTTTGGTCTGTTTTTCTAATACTATAAGCAATAGGTCAACTATATTTGTTATATGGAAGGATTGCAAGCTGTACATGAGTGCCTGGCATGGTTCATCTGACCTTGACCTCATTTTCATGGTTCATTGGTCAATGTTTAGTTTTCTTGGTTAAGTCTGTATCTTAGAAACAATAAGCAATAGGTCAACTATATTTAGTGTATTGAATGATTGTAAGGTGTACATGTATTTCTTGTTTGGTTTATATGACCTTGACCTCATTTTCTTGGATCATGTTAACACTATGTGATAGTTGTAGTAAAGCTTTATATTTAGGACTATCAACATAATATCAATGATTAGTAAAGAAGGCGAGACATTTCAGCGTGTGCACTTTTGTTAAAGTTTCCAGATAATAACTTATGTTTAAGTGTATGGATCTCTCTAAAATTGTACTTCAAGGTTCCATACTACAAAGGAAAGACTGGGATTGAGTTTGATGGTTAATGCTCCAAGGGGGATTCAAAAAGTTTGAAAGGGGGGTTCCAATATTTTTTAAACGGTTCATATTTTTTTTTTGAACATTTTTCAAATTTCAAATTTTTGAAAAGCTTCAAGAAGAAATCTTCAATTGCACAGTATTGCGCATTAGATTTGTAAAATCTTTGACCATATTTATTTTGTATCAGAAACCTATATTATGGCAAAAATTTGATAACAATCCAAATTCAGATAGTATCAAGCTTGAATATTGTAGTCCAAATTTGCCTAACTGTTCAGGGTCTGACCACCTGCGGTCATATCAGGTTTGCGCAGCGAAGCATTTATTTTTTTTTAACAATACTTGTTAAATAATTTTTTGATTGATTGTTGTTTGTTTGATATTCAGAACAAAGGTAATTTGGTAGGTTCTGTAAAGTGACACTTCAAAAAGGATATGTTTGGTAGTGTAAGAAATATTGTCTGGCTACAAGTCACTTACAACCCCTTAAAATGTATTGCAAATAGATTGAAGGTCCCCTTTCTGACTAGATGATGCTGTATATATTGTATACATACTGCACATCATAATGAACATACCTTCATGATGGATTTTACTGCTGGATATGTGAGAAAAGTCCAGGTGACCATATTTCTCTATATCCCAGTCAATCCTTGCAGGTCTATAAGTTTTGAGTTCCTATCACAGTATAACTAGTAATGAAATTGAAATGGTCCATATTTGGTCCCCTTACAATTATAGTCACACCCCAACATGTAATCTTTAGTTTGAGAAATTTTGTTACTGATACAAGTTCTTTAATTTGTCTTGATACTTCCAATGACATCATGTATATTAATCTTCTATTTTACTTGCAGACTTCAGTAGAGACAAACTGGTAAAGTCTAACCTGTGTAATACTATTGTCAACTTGTTACAGTCAGATAATGATGGAGCCCATACAGATACTATACTAGATATGTTGATCAACATGTCAGAATGGGGTAAGTATATATTTGATCTGACTGCTAGTAGAATTTCATTGACATGAATTGTATTTACTTCAAGTTTTGGTTCAGCTTGTTTTAACATCTCTGGAATCTGTGGGTCTCAGTTAACAAAGTGTTGCTTTATTGCCAGTGAAGTATAAATTATCAAAATACTTTTATTGCATTGAAATTCAATAGTCTCAGTGAAGTCATTGTATAACTTTTATAAAACTTGGATGATTATGAGCTAAACATGTTATCAAATTATCTTGGTCAACTGTCTATTTGTGAAGACTGTGCATTGCCCTCTAGATGTCTTTGTCTATTCTTGTTGTTGGTTTGCTGTTTAATTAATTTAAACCCAAAATCTCCCTTTTATTCACATGTGAAATTGCATTCACATGACCCAGATTTCAAGTTTAATTGGGAAATGTAATAGGTTAAGGTTTTGTTTTAAGGTAGTTAGTGGTCTAATTAAGTACATATGTTAGTTATGGTTTAAGGTAGTTAGTGGTCTAACTGAGTACACATGTTAGTTATGGTTTAAGGTAGTTAGTGGTCTAACTAAGTACACATGTTAGTTATGAAGTGAACTGTTTGATATAAATGCCCACCAGATTTTTGGTTCACTGAACATGGAATTATAATAGTTTAAGCAGGGCATGGTGTCCTATGAACACATTCTCTTGCTTAGGAATTCCTTGAAAAGCTTAGCAACATGGTGCAATTAACTTTGATGACAACCTATTGTTACAGTTTTGTGATACTTTTCTTCAGTGATTAGTTAATGATTAACTTGTCCTTTGTATCTGTAAAGTCTTTGAAAAGGACAGAAGGACTTACTTGATTTGATACTAATAAAAAATGTTTTAACCTTTATAAAAATTGCTTTGTCATTTCAGATGAGATTAAGGACTTGTTGGCAGAGACAAATTTAAGCAATCACCTGATCAGGATTATCCAATCAAAGACTGGCAAATTAGACACTGAAAGTCAACAGACAATCAAAATGGCATCTGATTTGCTAGTTCTTTTGCTCACTGGTGGTAAATATCTTGGAAATATTGATGCAATCTCAAACTTTCATTTTGTATTATTTATCTGTTCTTTTAGTGTTGTTTATAAATATTACAAAGTTCCAAGCAAACTGGTAAGGTTCCTTTACCCATAGATGTATGGGTTTATACATCTATGCTTTACCTCTCCACAAAACAATGTGAGAGATTTTTCTCAAGGGGAGTTTATTTGGTCAATTGAATCATTGCATCTGTTGTAGTTTAGACAGTAACAGTACATGAAGAATAATCTTGGAAAGATGGTGTAGAGACAGATAATTGTAGAATTTAAAATCCACAATTTTCATGATAGAATGTCATGCAATGCAGAAATCATCATATCCTCTAACTATCTGTAATGTTTTATGTTGTTTAATGCTGTTTTATATACTTTTGTAAAATTACAAGGCCATCAGTTATATTGTTGAAGGAAACTAAAGTTCCCAGAATAAATCACTGAGGTATTGCAAACAACTGACTAACGTTATCACATATCCAGAGATTGAGTTTTGATTGTCAATTTGTAAATGACCTGAACAAGACTGATATACCTTTATATAGGTTAAAGACTGAATTATCTGTAAAGATACATGTGACCAGCTACCCACAACACTCAGACTCCCTATAGTCCCCTATTCTATTAATGAAATAAGTTTGCTTTAAAACATGAAAACTGAAAAACTGGAAATTTAAAAAGTGTTCAGACATAACAGCATGCACATAGTTAATGCATGACATATGTGCACTTATTCACTTTAATTTATGTAAAAAAAAAAACAGAATGTATTGATCTAAAGATTGCATCTTACTTGGCAGTAGAAAACATCTATATTGCGTAATTATGCTACTTATTTTAATTGTTTTTGGCAACTTAAAAGATTTAAAATTGATAACTTTTCCTTTTACAAAAATCATTCTGGTGAGAATTGCCAAGAATTTAATGATGCACTTATGTTTTCTCTATACTTTCATTGTTTTTAAATTGGAAAAATAATCTTGAATTGTAATTATACAAGTCCTTGAACATAATATTAGATTCATTATTGAAATTTAAATGGTGTTGAAATAATTTTAGTTAATCATTATTCTTATCGCATTCATAGTTAATGCTTTATTTTTTATTTTTACCACAAATTTTGGTCATAAAAATATTTTACACTGAAATAATACTGTATTAGTACTTGTATCTATGGGATTCTAATTTTTATACAACCGCAAAAAATTTTTTGGGTTATAATGCTATGATGTCGTCGTCCGAAGACACATTTGGTTTCCGGAAATAACTTTAGTTTAAGTGAATGGATCTCTATGAAATTTTACAAGAAGGTTCAATACCACAAAAGGAAGGTTGGGATTGATTTTGGGGTAATGGTACCAACAGTTTAGGAATTAGGGGCCAAAACAAGATTTTTATCGACCGCAAAAATTTTGTGGTCGTATATTGGTATGACGTTAGCGTCGTCGTCGTCGTCGTCAAGACGCATTGGTTTCGCACTCTAACTTTAGTTTAAGTGAATGGATCTCTATGAAATTTTACCATAAGGTTCAATATCACAAAGGAAGGTTGGGATTGATTTTGGGGTTATGGTACCAACAGTTAAGGAATTAGGGGCAAAAGGGCCAAAATAAGCATTTTGTAACTTCCAGGCATAACTTGTGTGTTAGTGTATGGATCTCTGACTTTGTACCACAAGGTTCCATATCACAAAGGGAATGCTGGGATTGATTTTGGGGTAATTGCCTCAAAATTTTAGGAATTAGGGGCAAAAAAGGGCAAAAACAAGCATTATTCTAGTTTAATGACAATAACTTGTGTGTAAGTGTATGGATCTTTCTGAAATTGTACTACAAGGTTCCATATCACAAAGGGAAAGCTGGAATTGAGTTTGGGGGTAATTGCCCTAAACGTTTAGGAATTAGGGGCCAAAAATAAGCATTTTTCTAGTTTCCAGACAATAACTTGTGTTCAAGTGTATGGATCTCTGAAATTGTACTGCAAGGTACCATACCTCAAAGGAAGGCTGGGATTGAGTTTAGGGTTATGAATCATAAGGGTTCAAAAATTGGGGGATTTTTTTTCCTTTTTCCTTTTTTTTCTTTAAAATTTTCCATTTTAAGTTGGTTATTTCTGATTTATATTTAAAAGCAAATAATAATGATATGGCAGGAGATACACACCAAACAGGATGTGTTAATTATTATATAATAAGTATTGTGCAATAGCAAGAAATTTTCAATTGCACAGTATTGCGCAATAGCAAGAAATCTTCAATTGCACAGTATTGCGCAATAGCAAGAAATATCCATAGCACAATATTGCGCAATAGCAAGAAATTGTCAATTGTACAGTATTGCGCATAGCAAGAAATATTCAATTGCACAGTATTGCACAATTGCAAGAATATTCAATTGCACAGTATTGTGCAAAAGAAGATACTTTGTATAAATTGCTTATTTCTTGACCAATTTCAATGGGGTTTTATTCTTGAACTCTTGGGGTTCTTTAATATGCTGAATCTAGCCGTGTATTAAGAGTTTGGATTTTGGGCCCGTTTTAAATTGGTCCACATTGAGGTCCAAAGGGTCCAAAATTAAACTTTGTTTGATTTCATCAAAATTGAATTATTGGGGTTCTCTGATATGCCGAATCTAACTGTGTATTTAGATTCTTAATTTTGGTCCTGTTTTTCAAATTGGTCTACATTAAGGTCCAAAGGGTCCAAAATTAAACTTAGTTTGATTTTAACAAAATTGAATTCTTAGGGTTCTTTGATATGCTGAATCTAACCATATATTTAGATTTTTGATATTTGGGCCCCGTTATCAACTTTGTCTACATTGAGGTCAAAAGGGTCCAAAATTAAACTTTGTTTGATTTCATCAAAATTGAATTATTGGGGTTCTTTGATATGCGAATCTAACTGTGTATTTAGATTCTTAATTTTGGTCCCGTTTTCAAATTGGTCTACATTACATTTGTAAGGTCCAAAGGGTCCACAAATTAAACTTATTTTGATTTTAACAAAATTGAATTCCTAGGGTTCTTTGATATGCTGAATCTAAACATGTATTTAGATTTTGATAATGGGCCCAGTTTTCAAGTTGGTCCAAATCGGGTCCAAAATTAAACTTTGTTTGATTTCAACAAAATTGAATATATGGGGTTCTTTGATATGCTGAATCTAACCATGTATTTAGATTTTTGATTTTTAGGCCCGTTATCAACTTTGTCCACATTGAGGTCAAAAGGGTCCAAAATTAAACTTTGTTTGATTTCATCAAAATTGAATTATTGGGGTTCTTTGATATGCGAATCTAACCGTGTATTTAGATTCTTAATTTTTGGTCCCGTTTTCTAATTGGTCTACATTAAGGTCCAAAGGGTCCAAAATTAAACTTTGTTTGATTTCAACAAAATTGAATATATGGGGTTCTTTGATATGCTGAATCTAACCATGCATTTAGATTTTTGATTTTGGGCCCTGTTATCAACTTTGTCCACATTGAGGTCAAAAGGGTCCAAAATCAAACTTGTTTGATTTCATCAAAATTGAACTCTTGGGGTTCTTTGATATGCTGAATCTAACCATGTATTTAGATTTTGGATATTGGACCATAATAGGTGAATGTCCAATTTAAAATTTTAAGTTCTTAGACCACATTCATTCTGTGTCAGAAACCTATGCTGTGTCAAATATTTAATCACAATCCAAATTCAGAGCTGTATCAAGCTTGAATGTTGTGTCCATACTTGCCCCAACTATTCAGGGTTCGACCTCTGCGGTCGTATCAAGCTGTGCCCATGCGAGCATTTTATTGTAGTTTCCAGACAATAACTCAGTGTAAGTGTATGGATCCTGTCTTTGTCTATTTTTGTTGTTGGTTTGCTGTTTAATTAATGTAAACCCAAAATCTCCCTTTTATTCACATGTGAAATTGCATTCACATGACCCAGATTTCAAGTTTAATTGGGAAATGTAATAGGTTAAGGTTATGGTTTAAGGTAGTTAGTGGTCTAACTAAGTACACATGTTAGTTATGGTTTAAGGTAGTTAGTGGTCTAACTAAGTACACATGTTAGTTATGGTTTAAGGTAGTAAGTGGTCTAACTAAGTACACATGTTCGTTATGGTTTAAGGTAGTTAGTGGTCTAACTAAGTACACATGTTCGTTATGGTTTAAAGTAGTTAGTGGTCTAACTAAGTACACATGTTAGTTATGGTTTAAAGTAGTTAGTGGTCTAACTAAGTACACATGTTAGTTATGGTTTAAAGTAGTTAGTGGTCTAACTAAGTACACATGTTAGTTATGGTTTAAGGTAGTTAGTGGTCTAACTAAGTACACATTTTAGTTATGGTTTACGGTAGTTAGTGGTCTAACTAAGTACACATGTTAGTTATGGTTTACGGTAGTTAGTGGTCTAACTAAGTACACATGTTAGTTATGGTTTAAGGTAGTTAGTGGTCTAACTAAGTACACATGTTAGTTATGGTTTACGGTAGTTAGTGGTCTAACTAAATACACATGTTCGTTATGAAGTGAACTGTTTAATATAAATGCCAACCAGATTTTTTGGTTCACTGAACATGGAATCATAATAGTTTAAGCAGGGCATGATGTCCTATGGACACATTCTTTTGCTTAGGAATTCCTTGAAAAGCTTAGCAACATGGTGCAATTAACTTTGATGACAACCTATTGTTACGG